>OZ017741.1:135470166-135595166 GCA_963969285.1 Odontomyia ornata | reverse complement strand
GTCCTATAAAGGATAAGCGGGAGACTCGGCAAGATGCTTCAGGTGTTCGAGCAGTGGCAGATAACATAAAGAGCACCAAAAATTCGATTGTCACCGCTGCGATCGTTACTAAAGCGACCGATGCAAGGGTCACAAATCCCGACATTGCAACGAAAATTCCAGAAGCCAACGAGGAGATTACGGCACTAAAAGCAAAGAGTGACCGGACACCGCGTGATTGTACCGCCACCGTTGAAAATGTGGCGGAAGTACTGCACTCGGAAACGGAACGCGAAAACCTCTCCCAAGTATGGTTGCAAGGTACAATTGCGGCCCAGCGATAAGAAGAGGAAAGACTACTTCGAAAAGCGGGAGATGTTCTGAAAAGAATACAAGCTGCATGCGACTCCCCAAAAATCAGCAAAGCGGCAAAGGCAGGGCTCCTTGAACTAGAGGAGCTCCTAGATCGCATAGGGCACTATCGGAGGAGCTGGTTAAGGGCCGAAGATGAACAGAAGGCAAAATCTAAAGGCGACATGCAGATAGCTCCATAATTAAAAGTCAATAAAAGAATGGCGTCTAGCCCAATCGAAGGAGATCGGGATAAAAGAAGGAAGGAAGAGGCACTTGATGGGCGTGGAGCACCAGATCAGGGGTTCCAGACAGTGCTTACAAAAGGACCGAAGAAAGCCGCTACGAAAATCCTTCAAAAAAAGCCGGAAAGTAAAGTTCGCACGGACGCCCAATTAGAAAAAGGACCTGATGCAAAACAGGAGAGGCAGAAGCCCCGACGAAGACCCCGGCAGCAGGGACTGCTTGTAAAGCCCCAAGATGGCCGATCCTACGCGTAAGTACTGCGGGACATCAGGGGAAACGCAAGGCCCGAAGACACCAATACTACCATTAAAGTAGTACGACCAATGCGGTCGGGCCACATACTGGTCGAATTCGGAGCAGAGGCCGGCAATAAAGAAGCATTCTGTGACGCAGTAAAGAAAGTCCTCGGCAAAAGCGCAACTATAGCCCCGCTCGAGCCGATGGCAACGATCGAAATACGGGACATTGACTGCGTGACTGATCTGGCCGAGGTAGAAGAGGCCATCAAAAGGGAGTTCTCTAGCGTGGGAAGGATCAAAGCGAGACTGACACCAGAAAACAACAGGGGACAACGCATGGCCATAGTGGACGACCGAAAAGGACGCTGAACAATTCTGAACAAGGGTAAAGTACGAAAAGGGTGGGTTGTCTGTTGGATACGGCGAAGAGCAACGCCTCTTCAATGTTTCAAATGCCTTGGTTATCGTCACACCACACAAGTATGCAAAGGACCCGATAGGAGTTCCCTATGTTACAAATGCGGTGAAATGGGACATATAAGAAAAGAGTGTACGAAGGAGGCACACTGTATTCTTTGAAAGGATGCTGATCCAAAACCTGATTTTGGACACGTCAGGAAAATGCCGGGTGTTCCAGGAAGCCAAGGCAAAATCAGAGCTTCGATGACCCGCATCCTGCAGCTAAACCTACACCGCAGTTCAACCGCCCAAAATCTGCTTGAGCAGTTTGCGAGGGACATGAAAGCCGACTTCTTGCTGCTGAGTGAGCAACACCATAATAAAAGTCCTGCATTATGGTACTCTGATGAAACTGGTACTGCCGCCATCTGGGTTCGGAACAGTGACTTTCAAGCGGAGAGTTGTGGTTGGGGGGATGGTTCCGTGTGGGTTCGGTGCTCAGGGATCACCTTCTTTAGTGTGTACCTAACGCCTAACGAGCCGATATCATCTTTCCAAGCCAAGCTTAATGCTCTGAAGGGCGCTGTCTCGAACGCAGAGGGTAAAGTCCTCGTTGGGGCGACTTCAATGCTAAAGCAATTGAATGGGGCATGCCTGAGACGGATCCGCGGGGAAAACGGACCCTGGAAATGGCGGCCAGGACGGCCCTCGTCGTACCAAACTCCGGAAATACGCCGACTTTCCGCCGTATTGGCTGTGAGGGAACCATACCGGACGTGACATTCGCCTCGGAGTCCTTAGTACGGAGGATACACAACTGGAAAATATTAGAGGACTACTCAGCCACTGATCATCAGTGCATTCTGCTTGAGATAAGTGATGCTGTCTCCCGACGTCCGTGCTCTCGGCCTTCTACAACTGGATGGAACATCGGAAGGATGGACGTCGAGAGGTTTGTCAAGGTTCTCACAGCAGGTGAGCCGCTGCAGGGAGCTCCGGAGGGGTCGGAAGAACTGGCAGCTCAAGACGTGGTGAACTCTACTATGAGCATAACCACGACTGCTTGCTGCGCTTCTATGCCCCGTCGAAGACCCCGGCACGGCAAGTCCCCAGTGTACTGGTGGTCTACTGAAATCGCTGAAAAGCGGAGGGAGTGTCACAAGCTTCGGCGTGACGCTCAACGGGCGCGGAACCTTGACGAGGCATGCAACGGGGTGGCAGCATATAAGTCGGCCAGGAAATGCCTTCGCAAACTGATCAACAGCCGCAAGGCTCGCTGCTGGCAAGACCTAGTGGACAATGGGAACAAGGATCCGTGGGGCCTTGGCTACAAGCTGGTCATGCGGAAGCTTGGTGCCCTACGGAAGCCTTGTATACAGGACGCGGAAAAGATGGATGCGATAGTGCGGGGACTCTTCCCCGCCCATCCCGTCCGTGTTGACGCTGTCCATGGTGAAACAGCAGTAGAGTGCCCACTCTTCACACAGCTGGAGCTGGAGGAGGCAGTTCTCTCATTGAAAACGAGGAAGGCTCCAGGTCCAGATGGTGTTCCGGCTAAGGTGTTGCGGCTCGTCAATCACCATTGTCCTGACTTGCTGCTCAGCACATTCAACACTCGCCCACGGGATGGGGTTTTCCCGGTACGATGGAAGGTGGTGAGGCTCGTGCTGATCAGCAAGGGGAAGCAAAATCCCGAATCGCCGTCTGCATACCGCCCGTTATGCATGCTAGACACGGCTGGGAAGGTGCTAGAGAAACTCATCAAGGGAAGACTCTGACGCGACTCGTGCTGCTGGGGACCTATCTCCTCGGCAGTACGGCTTTAGAGCAGGACGTTCTACCATTGATGCGATTGCAGAGGTGGTGAACGCGGTCCAAAAGGCAGAGGCATATAGTCGCACCAAGCGACGGATCGTCCTGTTGGTGACACTCGACGTCAGGAATGCCTTCAACTCCGCTAGATGGGTGGATATTCTGGACACGCTGGAAAACTCTTTTCAAGTTCCAGAATATCTAATGCGGCTTTTGAGGAACTACCTAAAGGACCGAAGCCTGCTCTACGACACGACACGGGGCCAACGAAGGATGGAAATTACATCGGGTGTTGCCCAGGGATCTATCCTTGGTCCGGACCTGTGGAACGTGTCCTACGACGGGCTACTGAGACTTGAGATGCCAGATGAGTCGCGCTTGGGCGGCTATGCGGATGATGTTGCGGCTCTGGTCGCCGGACGCACCGTTGAACAAGCGCAACTTAGGCTAGGTATGCTAATGCGCCAAGTGAGGGACTGGATGACTGCTCGTGGGCTCAGCTTAGCACTGGAGAAAACCGAAGTAGTCATCTTGACAAAAAAGAGAATCCCTAGAGTAAGGATGATCAGTATTGGAGATATACAGATCGAATCGAAGCCAGCGGTGAAGTACCTGGGGCTACTGATCGACTCGAAGATGAGTTTCTCTGAGCAAATCAGGGCAACGGCTGAGAAGGCTGCTTCGGGAGTATCGGCCCTGAGTCGACTTATGGCCAACGTAGGGGGACCCAGCCCATCAAGAAGACGCCTCTTGATGAGTTCTATAGGGTCAGTGCTACTGTACGGAGCAGAGGTATGGGGCGACGCTCTCAGCAAGGAGGTATACCGAAAACGATTGGCACAGGTACAGAGAAGAGGAGCACTGAGAATTGCATCTTCGTATCCAATAGTCTCCGACTCGGCGGTGAGAGTGATTGCAGGCGTGATACCTGTCGCCCTCCTTGCTAGAGAGCGCCGCGCTATTCACCTGTGCCGAAACGAGGATGCGAGGGAGACGGTTGTCCGCGAGGAGAGACAACGCTCGCTCAACGATTGGCAACAGTCTTGGGGGAATTGCACGAAGGGAAGGTGGACTGCGCGCCTCATCCCGGATGTGAGACCGTGGCTAAATCGAAGGCATGGTGAGACTGACTTCTTTCTGACCCAGCTTTTGAGCGGGCACGGGTGTTTTCAGTCTTACCTGCACAAGATCGGTAAGTCACGGTCTCCCGATTGTCGGTTTTGCCCAGGAGAGGAGGACAATGCCTGTCACACATTTTTTGCGAGTACCAAATGGGTCAGGCTGCGAAGGGAACTCTACAGGGAGACGGGAGAGCTCACCCCGGATAATATAGTTGCGGTGATGCTCGAATCGGTTGACAAATGGAACCAGGTGGCACATTATGCTCGGGCAGTCCTAAAGGATAAAAGGGGCTCATAGCAGCCGGAGGCGCTGGGGCTGGGGGATCGCTCTTCTGGCATTTCCTCCTCCCCTCTCCCCTCCCGCTAGGAAAGGGACTCCCCAGCTTGAAGGCGCCCACGGCGTAACAAAACGAGACCTGGCCCGAAGTTATGTGTCAAACGGTTCCAGGCTAGGCTCTCAGATTGACAGGGGAGTTGTTTAGTGGGTAGTCCAAGGGTATCCTCTATGGGAGTCCCACACTGCCAGACTCGGTGGGCGTAAATGCCTTCGCCTCCCTACCACAAAAAAAAAACGATGAAATCAAAAAACATTATCTTATACTTAAAAATTCTATAACAATGTTCCTAACCTAAACGTTTAACCTTATCTCTAACCTTATATAATAAACAAAACATATACCTAACCTTCACCTAATTTTTAATACAAATAAACAACAATACTAAATTTAGCAATAATGAGCTGAAACTCAAAAACTGAATTACGAAAAACACAAAAACTGAAAATAAACATGAATAATTTAGACATTGTCATTCGGCCACCAATACCTGGACTACGCCGTCTCAATTCGATCAGCTTCAAGGAATCTAGCAAATGAGTATCTCCATTGGAATTTTTGGTCTCGTGAACTCAAACTCGGAGGATATTTTATCTTCTTATCGGGGGCCCGTCGATATATGTGATATATGACTGGGACGCCGTCAGAATCAAAAACATCGATTCATGTCCGAATACAGAAATGCTGTTTGAGAAATGAAGCCAGTAGCGAGGCAAGTCGCTATATACCCATCTGTAGGGTGAAACGGCTGTGAAATCCAAGGATTTTCACTCACAGTCACAGATCTTGCGTTATGATTCCGAAAAAGTTTCAAGATGAAGATATCGACTCTCGTCACTTCAGCAGTTTGATAAATTCTTCTATTCGGTATTTAATGTTTCCATCCGTTTCAGGCTTTCTGTACAAACCAGTACATGCACCAAGACATTTCTTTTCGAAAACTCTGAATTTTCCACAGTACTAGCACTCTGGTTGTACCAGATCTGACATCCATATGTCAAAACTTGTCTAACCAGGGTCTTGTAACAGATAATTTTGACCTTTTGATCAATGTATTTGGAATGAAAGAGCTTTCGTAGGGCCGTGACTACCTTTAGTGCCTTACTGAGCATGATTTTGACATGTTCACTATAGTACAGATACTGGTCGAGATGAGCACCGAGGTATTGAACACAGGATTTATGTGGAACTCGTTCTGAACTACCCTCGCCAGCCATGATGTGGAAATCCTTCCAATTATGATTCAGGTCTTGACTGACCCCCTGCAGCGTTGTCCGAAACAAGATTGTTTCGCACTTCTGCACATTGATTTTCATTCGCCAATTGTCAGTGTACAGCTGCACATCATTCAACATTTTTTGGAGATTGCTCTGAACTATTGTAGCTTTTCGGTCTGCCGTATAGATGATCAGATCATCAGCAAACGCTACCAATGATCGCGTTGGCGAGACGTTAAAATCAAAGCCGTTCAATAGCTTGCGAATGAATATTGAGAAGAGCAGAGGTGCAGTAACTGTTTCCTGTTGTAGACCATTCAAGACCTTGAATTCGCGCATTGTTGTCAGATTTCCATCAGTTACAACAAACGATTTCCCGTATAACATATTCCACATCATGGCGACAAGGTGTCTGGGGAAGTTGTCCTGAAGGAGTTTAAAAACTAGTCCATCTAGCCACACCGTATCGAAGGCTTTGTCCATATCAATGAGACATGCTCCAACACATTGTCTATCATTTAGTTTCCAACAGATGTCTGAGGTTAGTTTCGTTATTGCATGTGTGGTCAAATTCCTGGCACGAAAACCAAATTGGCAATTCGGCATCAATCAGATTCCTCAATGTGAGCATTTAATGCTCTGTTGAGTATCACTTCAAACACCTTGCTGATGTTAGGCAGCAAGCTGATTGGGCGATAGCTTTTAGGGCATAAAGATTCTTTTCCTTTCTTCAAGATCGGAAATACCTTAGCCTTTTTCCACTCATTTGGGAAATATGAATTGCTCAACATGTTGTTGGACAATATGCAATAATTTCTAATAGCAACCTCAGGCAAATGTCGAAGTACTACATTTGGAATATCATCAGTACCACATGATTTCTTGTTGTTTATTCTGCGAAATATGAAGCACAAGTCTTCATAGCTGACAAAATAATCAATAAGATTCAAGCTTGGCATGAGGTCAGATGTTAATGTTTCATTGAAATGAAGAATTGATTGGCCGTTCAGGCTTAATTTGAAGTCGGAAACTTTTGCTTCAACGACCTCTGAAAATATGCCATTTCCTCTCTCAGGGTTTAGTAGATGAACCAATTCAAAATATGTTCCAATCAGGGCAAGTTTATCCAACCCTTCACAAATAATCCTGTTTCCATTTCTATCCGGAGTCGTACTATCAATTTCGAGAAGATTTATCTCATCACTAGTGACTTCAAGATTCGGTACTTTCACTCGAGACTTCTTGCGGAATATGCTATTCACTTTCGCGAAAACGCCGTCTGGGTCCTGTGAGCTAATATCCCTCAATTTTTCGGTCCATTAATTGCTGACCTCACTCCTGAAGTATGACCGGATTAAGTTCTTCAGGTGTAATTTCAACAAAGCCAACGAGGGATGGTTTTAGTCAAATAACGTCGATAAATATTGTTGACGCGTGTAAGAAGGCTTATCAATCTTTTCAACCTTGCAATGGTTGGTGTTTCATATCCTTCCATATTGTTTCGATGTTTAATCTTGGGAACGACTTTCTCAATCGTTTCCAACGTCAGCTTCTCTAACTTCATCGTTGGTAAGATTCCCGTCATTAGGAACCATTGAGAAAGAGTTGCCACCATCAGAAGGGGGACATTGCTACTGGTACGCTCGATTAAACTTCTTTTGAAACTTTCCCCAGACTGGTTTTTTGAAATTCAACCGATGATTTTCATGTTGAACTGGAATGAGGAAGAAATCATCCCTGTGATGATTGATTTTCATAACGACTGCGTTATGGTCGCTATCGTAAGGAAGCACCTGCAGTTTCCGTTGAGGACTATTAAAGTTGAATTCGAGTCTTGCGTCAGCAATGCAGAGGTCCAAATACGAATTTGTCCTAGGGTATGTTGGGAACTCCGACCCATATAGATTGCACCTGTATTCAATTTGGTTTTCTGTTATCCACGATTTCAGGAATACACCTAGGATTATTGGTGGCGTTCAGCCATGATGTATGCTTCGCGTTCAGGTCACCGGTAAGAATATCATAATTAATGACAAGGATTCTCGGTAGTAGTTGCAACCACACTTGATTATTGTATTGTACCATTGCCTTCTCACTCAGGCCCGAAAACGAAAATTCCGCGTCGCACCGCAAATTAGCCTCTTCGAGGAGCCTCATCAATAAAATAAACAAATTTTCTAAAGATTTTTGACAGTACACATGATAGCACCTTTGAAATTTTATCGGTACCATGTCAACGATTTATTTTAGATTTGAGGCTTCGAAGATATAAGCCCACAAATATATGTATTTCCTTCTCATTTGCATCATGTAATGATTTTCCGTATAAAATCGTACGAATGAAGTCAACGAATGGTACCAACCGATTTACCAGTCCGTGCACCCGTAACTCATTTCGCGGTGGCTGCTTGTCGGCCAGTTAGATCGGAGAGGATTTCGGTCACAGGTCTTTAAACGGATTACGCTCAATTACGTATTTCAGTCACCATTAAATGCCCGTTTCAAACGCGTCGAAAACACAAATATACGGAAAAATAACCTACTTTACTTTATTCCGTATTTCTTCATCAATTCAGTCAATCACAAAAACCTAAATTCAATTTCGCGTTCCCGACTTTTACCAACACGGTACCGAAAAATACACTACGTTATTACAATCCCGAAGAAATCTACGCTAAGAAAAAAAACAAGGCAAACGAAGGTACCGCGTACCGCACGCGACGCAGAACCGGCCATCCGCGGATTTTTCAAAACCCTACCCTCTTCACGGCATACTTACCATGCACTCCCACTGCCTCCGATAAAGAAGGGCCGCTGGAAAGGACAGTCGTGTTTAAAATAACAATTCATTTTATTAGTAACCTCTTTTTGTTTTTCAAAAAATATTAGACCCCTACTTGTATAAGTGTTCTTTGTTATGTTTTATTTTCTTCTTTCCTCTAATAGACGAACTTGGACTTACAAAATGATCAGCATTAGAAGTTAACACACTAAACAAGAGTTAGAAATTTTATAGGATAACCATATACTCGTATAAGGGGAAAGTTAAGGTAAGGCTATTCAAGGTCACAAGTTTTCTTTAAAAATTGTTATTCTGTGCGAAATAGTAATCTTCATATCTCTGAATGAATATATCATAAATATCAAATAGCGTTTCATTCGAATGGTAAATATTGCTTGAGACCAGAGATCAATGAAGACCAACTTTCAGTATTGCAACATTTAAAATTGACGATGCGAGCTTTTGGGGGCCATTCAATTGATTTTTGCATTTAAATGATTCTTAATAATAGAAGTAAACATTCAAGCTTATTTCAATTTCTTATAAATATATTTTAGCATATCTTCCCAACCGATTTGTGTGTACGGATGTATTCGATAAATTAATGTTTAAATATTAACTTAAGCGAAATTTTTGGTTGTCATATTGGTAACATCAGGTGAGCCTTGACGTTCACGCGAGAGAGGAAAGTTTCGCTAAACCTTATGGGATATCGTAATAAGCGTACTTACAACACACATGTTTTTTCCTTATCAATGCAGATGTAACAATTGTTTCGCCGAAAAAAATCCCTTCGAATTTTGGGCTTCTTACCAACTGTCACTAACTATTTCGCGATATACCGATCACTATCTTCTTCGAAAGTCCACTGAGTTTACCTGGCGGGTAACCTCAAAAAATGTTTGTACTTCGTATCACTTTTGGAAATCACGTTTTGAGTGGCAAGCCTCTTGAAAACGGGATTCCAGCTTCCAGTTACTGGCGGGTTCGATGAGAAAGAAGGTCCAGGGCTTCCCAACATTGACTATTTAGCCAACGCAAAATCATTGAACCATGCGGGGCAAGGTTATGGAGCATTGTTCTGCGCAAGTATTTTTGATAGCTATCGAAGTGGCTGCTGTTGATAAGAGCGGTATTCAATATCTAGACAATATTACTGCGAAGAAATCCTCTTGTCAGACACCAAAGCCGTCTGGCCCGTTTGACATTCCCTGACTAAAACCGACGTAGGATGGGAATGTCATCTAAAGCTGACGTTAACTAGAAAGCCATATGGTAGCGATGGGCATGTGTGTTACTCGGCAATGGCGTAGGGCCGATTCATGACAATCGTTTCGTCATACTTGACAATCTTTAAAGCCTACTTTCAGTCTACTTCTGGACAGCTGTTTTCGAAAATTTTGGGCTACTAAGCAGCTGTTTCCGGTACGGAAAGTGACGTGAGGTACGTTAATTAATTTCCTTATCTACGTAAGTAAGAAGGCAACAATTTTACATGAATTCAATTCAGATAAGGGTAGTGTCCCGTTGCGCCGTCATCTCTACGTGGACCTCCAAAGTGCTTTCTAGCGAATTATTTAGAATTTTTCGATAAAATTCGGTCAACCGTTGCGAAACTGAATGAACCAACATACAAATTTGCTAAAATTATTGCTGTAAATAACCAATCACGGTGATTTGAAGATTTTCCTTGGGAGGAAAAATTATCACTTGTTGATTCTTGAGCAACAACGTACAGCAAACCGATGGTTGGTGTGCACACTTAGCCGGGTGAAGACTGAATTTATCTGATATGTCGGAAATGGCTGAAAATAGGTTATCAACTTGGACTTCGAGTAGAAAATATTACTGTGGAAATTCCACTTAGAAATTTGTAATTCAAATTTATCTGCAATTTATCATGTGATTCAATCACAACAACAGGCTCTCGCACACATTTTAACTGGCGGAGCGGCTGATATGATTTGCCGTGGTAGATCATATGCTGGCCGAACGTTGCAGAGTATGGAAAGATACTTCTAGCCGAATGGATGGAGGAATGTAGAGCACAGCTGATAGCAGATAGTTTTGGATCTCAGTCCTTCTGGTTTGGGTTGATGTACGAATGTGTAGTCAACAAAAGTGTCCGATTCAAGCGTTCCGGAATATTAAAGTCAAAGTCAAAAGCGCTTTGTTCAGTACTAATCGTTATAAATTTTAAAAGAATATAAAGCAAATTCCAAACAATATCAATACAAAAACTTAATGGCCCAATTGGCTCTCTAAATTTATACGTTATCATTAAACACATTTTAGCAAAAAAAGTACAGCAAATTCAAACTAATAAGATTATTACATATTTTATGATTTGATTGGAAAAAGGAAAAAAACCCCACCCACACTACTCAAAAATTATTTATAATTTAAACACAACAGTAAACTTTGATCCTACACCTAATATATTATAACCTAACTCTAATAAAATTCAATCAAAAAACTTTATCTTATACTAAAAAATTCTATTTTAACCATATCTCTAAGCCTAATAAAATAAACATACCATGACTATCCCTAATTTTTAACACAAATAAACAAAAACACTAAATGTAGGAACAATGAGCAGAAATTCAAAAAACAAAGTAACGAAAAACACAAAACCTGAAAGTAAACAAGAATAATTTAGACATTGTCATTCAGCCACCAATACCTAGATTGTCCCATCTCAGCTCGATCAGCTTCAACGAATCTAGCGAATGAGTATCTCCATTGGAATTGTTGGTCTGGTGAACTCATATTCGGAGGCTATTTTATCGTCTTATTGGTGGCCCGTCGATATATGTGATACATGACTGGGACAACGTCAGAATCAAAAACATCGATTCATTTCTAAATACACGAACGTTTCTGGAGGAATGAAGCCAGTAGCGAGGCAAACCGCAATATACCCGTCTGTAGGGTGGAAGGACTATGAAATCCAAGGGCTTTCACTCGCAGTTACAGATCTTGCGATATGATTCCGAAAAAGTTTCAATATGAAGATATCGACTCTCGTCACTTTAGCAGTTTGATAAATTTTTCTATTCGATATATAATGCTTCTAATCCATCTCGGGCTTTCTGTGCAAACCAGTTCATGCACGAAGACATTTCCTTTCGAAACCTCTTAATTTTTCCACAGTACTAGCACTCTGGTTGTACCAGATCTGACATCCATATGTCAAAACTTGTCTAACCAGGGTCATGTAACAGATAATTTTGACCTTTTGATCAATGTATTTGGAATGAAAGAGTCTTCGTAAGGCCATGACTACCTTTAGTGCCTTACTGAGCATGATTTTCACATGTTCACTATAGCACATATACTAATCGAGATGAACACCGAAGTATCGAACACAGGATTTATGTGGAACCCATTCTGAACTACCCTCGCCACCCATCAATTATGATTCAGGTCTTGACTGACCCCCTGCAGCGTTGTCCAAAACAAGATTGTTTCGCACTTCTGCACATTGATTTTCATTCGCCAATTGTCAGTGTACAGCTGCACATCATTCAACATTTTTAAAGATTGCTCTGAGCTATTGTAACTTTCTGGTCTGCTGTATAGATGATCAGATCATCAGCAAACGCTACCAATGATCGCATTGGCAAGACGTTAAAATCAAAACCGTTCAATAGCTTGCGAATGAATATTGAGAAGAGCAGAGGCACAGTAACTGTTTCCTGTTGTAGACCATTCAAGACCTTGAATGCGCGCATTGTTGTCAGATTTCCATCAGTTACAACAAACGATTTCCCGTATAACATATTGCACATCATGGGGACAAGGTTTTTTTGGGAACTTGTCCTGAAGGAGTTTAAAAACTAGTCCATCTAGCCACACCGTATCGAAGGCTTTCTCCATATCAATGAGACATGCTCCAACACATTGTCTATCATTTAGTTTCCAACAGATGTCTGAGGTTACTTTCGTTGTTGCATGTGTGGTTGAATGTCTGGCACGAAAACCAAATTGGCAATTCGGCCTCAACTCATATTCCTCAATGTGGGCGTTTAATGCTCTGTTGAGTATCACTTCAAACACCTTGCTGATGTTAGGCAGCAAGCTGATTGGGCGATAGCTTTGAGGGCATGAAGATTCTTTTCCTTTCTTCAAGATTGGAAATACTTAAGCCTTTTTCCACTCATTTGGGAAATATGAATTGCTCAACATGTTGTTGAACAATATGCAATAATTCCTAACAGCAACCTCAGGCAAATATCGGAGAACTACATTTGGAATGCCATCAGTACCACATGATTTCTTGCAGTTTATCCTGCGAAATATGAAGCACAAGTCTTCATAGCTGACAAAATAATCAATAAGATTCAAGCTTGGCATGAGGTCAGATGTCAATGTTTCATTGAAATGAAGAAGTGATTGGCCGTTCAGGCTTGATTTGAAGTCGGAAACTTTTGCTTCAACGATCTCTGAGAATATTTCATTCCCTCTCTTCGGGTTTAGTAGATGAACCAATTCAAAATATGTTCCAATCAGGGCAAGTTTATGCAATCCCTCACATATAATCCTGTTTCCATTTCTATCCGGAGTCGTACTATTAATTGGCAGCCAAATGACCGAATCTTTGGTACCTGTAACACTGGTTGACCTCAGTTTTTTGGGGGCGTTTCCACCTCACAACTCTAACGTTTAAGTACCTTACCTGTTGGAGGGCACTCGGACTGCTACCGTTTTAAATTTGGACCAAATAAAATGATAATATTTTACCTTCAACAGTTGAGCTCCTTGAAGCAAAATCCTTCACACTGATGAACTTAATAGCTGATGCTGCTTACTGCAACATTTCAAGGAGATCAACTGTATTCTCCCCATAGTGCAAGCCCTTCAACAGAAAGGTCTGATTTTTTTCCGCCTTTGGCGTGTATGTGGAGAGTTTTGACACAATTAAGAGCATCTTTCACCAGTTTGAAATCAGCCAGTGTTATTGTCTTGATTGTGAGTTTATCAGCGGTCACTCTCTTAACTTCAATGTTACCGATTTTATGTTCAGCTGCCAATTAATTTCCTCCACGTTACCCAAAAACGTTATTTGGAGGAACTTTCTCATTTACCTTATTATTTGTAATAGGAGAACCAGCATACACAACGGTTTGCTTCTTCTCCTTCTCCTTATTTTTTGATTTTAAGTATTCAATGAAATTATTACTACTATCAATATTACCTATGCTATCGTGGCACTCTATCTCGATGTCCATTTCGTCATTCATCGCAGACAGCACCGCATAGTAATTGGCGCTGTCGTTCGCTCCTCCTACGCTTAGGATGTTTTCAGCATCATGGATTGATGTCTAGCTCGTATCTTGTAATTTTTCTTTATATATTTGAGTCTTTTGCGTTGCTTCTTTGTTTTCGTTGGTCTTGTTTGTTATCGCTTCCTTTTTCTCATTCTTCTTATTTGTTATCGCTTCTTCTTTGCCGGACGTATTCTGTGGCTTCATCACTTTTGTTTTGTTCGCATTTGTTAATGTCCGGACCATATCCTCCAAACTTTTTATTCGAAGTTTCATCTCATCGTTTTGTTAAGTATCATTTGCGTTTTCCCTGGTTACTCTTTCGTACTCTTCACTTGTAAGCGTAATACGCTTGCCATGATCACAGCTGCCTTGATCGTTTTTCCGCTTTATGATTTTATCTTTTGTCGTATTAGAAATGCCTGGCCCTAGATCCCCCAGCGGATGAAAGCCGTTGAGCTCCTCCATTCCCTCGGTGAAAAAAAAAACTTTTCTTCTTTTTTGTCTTTTTTGAAACTTTCTCGCAGGTAAAATCCACATACTCGATAAATTGTTCGAAAAGTCCGACGATGTAATAAGTTTTTTTCTAAAATATACTTTCTAATTAACGTTTTAAAAAATTATTTTAATTTATAAAAATTCTTGACAGGAGCGAATTAAAAACACGTCTACACGCAACGAGCGCTAGACGTAGAATCGTTCAGAAACATTCGCTTGTGGCAAATTTAGTGCTGATAGTTGGTGCATCATATCATATTTTCCAAGCAATTTGTAGTTTTTGAGATTTGTGTGAAGTTTTTAAAGGACAGCAGTGCTGCTTCAGTCAGCTGTAGCAGCCTTGCTCAGCTGGAATGGCCTTACTTGTTGACGTGTACGCGTGCTGGTAGCTATCTTGTGTGGCGTCATGGAGGAGTTTTTCTTACCTGTGTGAAGTCCCACTACAATAAAATTTCACGCGAATGAATTATTGCTTTTTGAAAGAGCTACAAGATCCGAAGGGGAATTACCTTCCTTCTTTCTATCCTAGATCTACGTATTTTTTCGTCATTGACCGACTAAGTTGGCCATACATAAAAATATGGGGCATCCAGGTGGAACTGGTGCACTCACGCACCCTCCCAACCACCTTTAGGATCTGTAGTAATCGAGTAGTCACACTAGCAAACTACTCGAAAACCTTCCTATCTCCTATTCGAACATTTACTTGTGCAAGTTGATGATACACTTTTGATGTCTATCTTTTCCGTGGGATCACCATACAAAAGGCGAAATGAGCTATCAAGATGAGGAAGAACAGATGGACTATCATCCCGATTCTTTCCCCCAAAGTTTTCTGCTATGGACACTTTGATCATGAGACGGATAATCAAAACGGCACCGCATCTTAGCAACGTATCCTTCCGAGGGGGCTTTGGAGATATGGCAAAAGTTCAATATAAAGGGTCGTATTCCATAAAATGTCGCCCATCAAAACTCTTTTCCTCGAATCAGCCAGTAAAATAGTGAAAGACGATATCAACAACAGTAGCTTTGTGCAATTTCAAATTTGGGATTTTCCCGGTCAAATAGATTTCATTGATCCTACCCTCGATTAGGACATGATTTTCGGTGGATGTGGAGCCTTCGTGTTTGTCATTGACGCTATAGACGACTACAATGAAGCCTTCACTAAATTTAAGAACACTGTGATCAAAGCGTACAAGATATATCCTCGGATTAAATTTGAAGTTTTCATTCATAAGGCTGATGGTATTAGTGATGACTCTAAAATGGAGTCACAACGCGATATTCATCAACGTGCAATAGATGATTTAGCTGATGCTGGACTGAATCAAATTCGTTCACTTCAGTTTATGATCACTCTATTTTCGAAGCATTCTCAAAGTTGTGCAGAAGCTTATTCCACAGTTGCCAATGCTTGAAAATCTTCTCGACATTTCAATATCAAATTCACGTATAGAAAAGGCGATTCTATGAATTATGTTGCGACATGATCGATGTCCTTATAAATCTATCGAGCATATACAGTTCCGAGGAAACTGCATTCGACAGTCAAAGTTCTAGTCTTATCAAACTGAACAATAGTACAATTTTTACCTCCGGGAAGTAAATAAATTTTTAGCGCTTGTATGCATACTTCGTGAGAATAATTTCAGCCGGCATGGTTTTATTGACTACAATTTCCTTCGCTTCCGTGGGGCAATCAGTCAGGTATTTGAATTGCGATTGAAAAGACAAATGTCCGAAACGCTTGAGCAGCACGATGAGGTTGATGATGACTTCAAACCTACATCAATGTGAAATGGTGGCCCCATACCGATCGATTCGCCAGGTACATCAGTAATTGCATGAATAATTTAGCAAAAGTGAAATTATAAAAGAAAAAATTTTGAAGAATTTGATATAATGCAAAATAAAGGCTGTTTTATTATCAATTTAAAAAAAATATATAACTCTTCGGAAGTTAACATTCATCTATCTAAAATAGAAAAGAGTTTTTATTTTTTACTGACGGCTAATTACTTGATATTAGGGGCACTAGCCATGACTGGAAGTGAAATTCCAGATTCGTTTTCGATCCAGTTAACGGCAAGATAATTTAGCATTTGATTGAGTGGACATTGCAGCTCAATGCAAAGGGAAAGGGTAGAATTCGAAAAAAACAAAGAGGCGTTTGCTCGAAATCGTGACAGCGAGCACGTCGAGGATTGGGATCCATGAGTGGTCAGGAAATGCGACGTGATTTGCTCGAACCGGTGCAGTTCTAAAAGAGTTGAATAGTGAAAAGTTAGCGAAAAAGTCGCCAACAAGTGTATTGAAAGATATTAAAATTAATTTGCTCTGCTCCTAGCTCATTTAAAAGCGATAAACCCGGGAAAGTTATTTGTTTCACGGAAACTAAACGTCGAGTAGATCACATTTCGCGTTATATTCGGAGCTTTGGTGTGCGAAATGGTGCTATACACGGCGACAAATCTCAATCCGAACGTGACTTTGCTTTGCGGGAGTTTCGAACGGTTGAAGCTCTACCGTCATATTGTAGTAATCTAGGAGCTATGGCTCTAAAAGCAGCGCTGACACAGGCACACAGCACCAACTCAATTCAACAAGGAGTAACCCTTCAGTCACCTTCCTCATCGCGACACTCGTTTTTTTTTTTTTTCTCTCTCGCATGAAAAATAATTAAAGGGAAAAATTTCTTTTGTACTTAACACCCGGGAAACAAAATTCTAAAACTGTTTTAATGTGTAGTGATTTTATTACAATATCTTTTGAACATAATTTAACTAATTGGGTGTAATGCGGTATGCAAATGCTTAGAACGAAACGGTTAACCCCTTAAATTATAGGAACGATAAAATCATTGTATCATTTAAACCCCACAAAATTTGTCAAATTTTACCCTTTCCAACCATAATATTAATTAAAAATTGTTTTGTTTGTGGGTAATTAACGCGTGCCTGTCCTATTCTTTCGATTTATTTCCGCCTTAATTACGCCTAATAATTATAAACATAAATTGCTTTCAATTGAAAACTTAATCGAATCTACAAAAAATAAACAATTTCGAATTTTTAAAATAACCGAAATGAGTGTGCATTATCACCACCGCATGTTCACACATAGATGGCACTTTTATTTCCATATGGTACGAGCGA
The DNA here is from genome assembly GCA_963969285.1 of Odontomyia ornata. Lineage (NCBI taxonomy): Eukaryota > Metazoa > Arthropoda > Insecta > Diptera > Stratiomyidae > Odontomyia > Odontomyia ornata. The sequence continues at coordinate 135,577,756 of OZ017741.1, read as the reverse complement.
GGTTATTGCGTTTGCCTCGAAGATGTTTTCAGGGAACAGCTTCCCATAAACCGCTCCGTAGATAAGACGGATTCGATACAGTGCCAACAAGTGATTTGTGTGCTCGTGGTGGTCCTTGGAGGAATATGGTTGGATGGTTGACGAGGGTGACGTGCTAAGAAAACGTGAGTAAATTCATATTATTTCTTTAAGGACTATATTTTTTCCTTGTTTTGGTGAATGAGTGAAAAGTTTAAGAAACCGTCGCCTATGCAAAAAGCGGCTATACCAATTGCTTTAAGTGGTAAAGATATGTTAGCACGAGCGAAAAACGGTACTGGGAAAACCGGTACTTATTGCATCCCCGTAATCGAGCAAATCGACCCATCTCGTTGACTGCAAGAAAATTCCTTTTCGAACTAAAAAGAAAAGGGACTTTTTGGTGGATTGTTATTGCTATGAAGTTCTGTGGAAAAATCTTTTGTTCATGTAAGCTTCAAGTCAGAGACAAAAACGCAATTTAGCAAAGACTCGAGGCAACAGTTGGATAATTGGAGTTGTGCGAGTGTATAGGACAGTTAATGGTAGTTTTGTGCGTGTCCAGAGATTGCTCGGGTCAGTTAATGAATCTACGCGTGCGAATCCGCCAGCGACACAAATTATGTTTCGTAAGCGATTCGAAGGGACGACGAAGACAGGAAAGTGTGCAACATAGAGCAAATGGAATCAGTGAAGACTTTGTGCATTTAGTATGGGTTTTACTACGTTGAAAGGGGAGTATCGCTATTCGTTAGTGGTTATTGGATTTATTAGAAACGCCAAGGTGATGCTCGTCGCAAGCCGCGACAATAAAGCGTGTATTACTGTTGTTTATCCCGATCTGCTACGCGATCTCGAACTGAATTAATGAAAACATTGGATCGAACTTCCTAAACGTGCTTAAAATAAATTTGAGCTTAACCGACAGTTTATCGGCTTTCTTTATATTGTTTCTTCATGAAATGTTAGTAATAGTATTTCCTGTGAAACTTTAGCCAGACTTAATTTGTGGAAAATAGACATTTATCAATCCACAATGGTTATTTCCGCTGAATCTTTTCGCAACTATGAACCGTTCTGGAAAATCTTCTGGCTGAGGGAATTGCTGGGATGTGTTCTAAAACTGCTGTAGCGCCATTAGATAGGATAAAAATCTTACTTCAAGCACATTCCTCTCATTACGAACATTTAGGGGTGTTTAGTGGTCTCAGGCACATAATATTGAAGGAATCATTTTGGCATTGTATAAAGGCAATGGAGCACAGATGATTAGGATATTTCCGTACGCAGCCACGCAGTTCACATCCTTTGAAATGTACAAGAAGTACTTATCGCAGTTTGAACTACATTTAAAAGGTTGTAGTACACGCGGATAAATTTATAGTAGGAGCTTGTGCAGGACTGACGGCTGTTACATTGGCATATCCGCTAGATACAATTCGGGCTCGTTTAGCATTTCAAGTAATGGGAGAACACAAATACACTGAAATTTTGCAGCGTGCTTCGGAAATGTCCCGCAATGAAGGCGGAATACGTGCACTTTACAGAGGGTTTTTTTTCCTACTTTAACAGGCATGGTCCCGTATGCCGGGCTGTCATTCTACTGTTTCGAGATGTTTAAATTTTTTTTTTTTTTTTTTGCATGAAGTATTTGCCAAAGTACGCATGCAATAAATGCGAAAGGAATACTGGTGGCCTTGTATTACATATACCTGTAAAACTGGTATGTGGTGGCTTAGCTGGAGCTGGTGCGCGATCAATTTCATATCACTTGGATGTTACTAGAAGAAGAATGCAACTCGCAACGATGAGCCCAGATACAACAAAATTTGGGGATGGGAATGATGCAAACATTAACGTTAATTTACCGTGAAAACGGTATCGTTCGAGGATTATATTGAGGAATGTCAATTAACTATTTAAGAGCAACACCCATGGTAGCTGTTTCATTTTCCACATACGAAATACTTAAACAAGCTCTAAAATTGGATACAGGGATGAAAATTTAATTTTATATTGGTCTAAAACATTTCAATCATTAAAAGTACATACATTTGAAGCAAAAAGTGCATCGTCTTAATGCGTTATTCTCTAAGTTGCAAATAAGCCAATCGATAATATTTTGCAATTCAACGCGACGTGTGGAATTGCTGGCTAAGAAGATCACGGGACTTGGTTATTGTTGTTACTATATCCATGCCAACATGGCGCAGGCGCATAGAAATCGTGTTCTCCATGAGCTTCGACAGGGGCTATGCAGAAATCTAGTCTGCTCTGATCTTTTTACACTTGGTATTGACGCATAGGCTGTGAATGTTGCTAGTAATTGCGATTTTTCACGTATGGCTGAGACTTACTCACATCGTATTGGCCGTTCAGGGCGTTTCGTACCTTCGGGTATTGCCATCAATCTAATCGCATATGAGGTTCGTTTCGATTTGCATCGCATTGAAAAGGAATTAGCCCTGAGATTAAACCAATTCCAAAGGTGGTCGATCCTTCGCTTACGTTGCCAACTCGTTACCAAGTTTGCAAAGCGGTAACGGAAACGACATGAGCAATTCATCAATCAATGAAGAAGGGAACGTGAGCAAGTGGAAGAACGTGGGGAAGAACGATGTCTGTGAAATAGTTAAATGCTACAAGTGTGTTAGTCCGTGCGGGAATGCGCGAGTGCCTGATTTATGTGTGAATGTATTCGCGTTTTGGATTTATAGTACTTTATGAATGAACAAATTGTGAATGAAACGGCGTAAATGAAAATTTCGATTTTTAATACTTATGCAAGTCGAATGATAAATTATGAAAGGGATTGTAGGGGATTGATCACCAAAGTGTTTTAAGAGTATTGGGAGGAGAAAAGAAAATTAACATCATGAAAAGAGCTAAAAGTTGGTCGCGTTAGCTTTAATGAGGAATTGAGGAAGGAGTTAGATAAACCTGTAAATAGTGCAGAATAGTTTGGCCCAATATATGGGGCCTAGAATGATTTGGCAAAACGAACTCAGGCTCTGATTTCTAGAGTCCAAATAGTAATAAAATTGAATTTAATAGGGATAAAGAAAGAGCGCACTTGGATAAAATGGTGTAAATAATAGACGAGTGGGAGCAGACGAGACCAAAATGTATGAAATAGGCAAATGCAAATGCACAGAATATTTTTTTTTTTTATGAACGTTTGCATGCAATCCAGTATGGATGAAAATAAGCTCATTTCGCGTCCATTACTTTATAGGTCTTTGTTCGATACTTCAAGTTCAATATGCGTTATTTCAGGTTTGTGGCAGAGACATCTTCTACCATCCTGTGGATGCACAGCGGAAAAAGAAGAAGAAAAAAAAAAAAAGGAACTTCAGATATTGCTACTTTTTCTACGACCGTGCCTGTAAAAAAATGATAGCAACTGCCAATATCGCCATGAGCCATCAGCATTAGGTCCCGAAGTGGGGTGCAACAGGTGGTTGGAAGGCCGAGGTGAAGATCTTCATATTACGGAGCGGCACATGTTGATTGGGAAACGGCGGGACCGTACTCCCTGTTTCTGGGAAACCACACCGTTTGTATGCAAAAAGGCGCATTGTGTATTCAAACATAGTTCAACAAGGAGTGATAAATCAACTGGAAAGTTAGATCCAGAAGAATTAGTCAAATCACTCAATCCATATATTGACCAACGGATTGCATATAAACGCAATATTAAACATTAAAAGCCGTAGAAGAAGTAGCAGCGAGCATTACCACGTTCGAAGACCATACGGTTCTGATATTCAAGGAAGTCTATATGTATTTACACTTTGATAGCTGAATTTTTTAGATGATTTTATACACCCTTAAGAGTTATTCTATGTCTTAATACTCGTGTGTTAAAAATTTGATGTATGGACGCGATTCTTCACTACCAAAAATTTCAGGACTTGCTTACCTCCACATCGTCAGCGAGCGCTCGTCGTCGAGGGAAAGGTACTGTAAGTAACCTCAACATTTTTTAATTAAATACTTATTGAAATTTTTTAAACAAAAAATATTTATCGAATTTTAAAAAAAAAAAATATTTATTGAATTTTAATTAAATATTTATTGAGTTTAAAAAAAAAAAAAAAAAAAAAAATATAGTTATTGAATATTTATTGAAATATTTTTTTTGAAAAATATTTATTGAATTTGTAAAAAAAGAAAAAAAAAAGAGAAGAAGAATCGTCGTAAAAAAATCTATGTAAGAATTTTTTTTTTTTTTTCATAATGTATGTAGGGTGAAAGTGTGGCATCTACAAGAGCTAACCACAATAATTATAATACTACAGGAAATCAGAGAAAAAAATGAATTTTCGTATAATGTTAATCTTCTTTTAATATCAATTTCCCTCTTTCAACGATTAAATGCTTTTCAATATGGTGTTGTAAATTGCTGTGCTGATTGCCATAGAAAAATCATACTGTTCCATTGCTTTAACGTTGTTCGAATAAAAACAAAAAACATGATGGATTAAATGGAAAATCGGTCTTTTCCTTCCGGTCTTTTCCAATCGGGTATAGGACCCGGTACGGTGGCAGGCTTCCACCCCAAAATATGAGCCAGCCACCGGGTACTTAAAAATTTTTTTGTTTCAGGAGACTTTATGGGTTGAGTGGCCCAAGCCAAGTGCCTTTTTATGGCATAGAGTTATGCAATTCAATTGTATAATTCTATGACATAAATTGGTCACCGGGGTACTCCCCTTCTGATGGGAAAGCTCATATAATTCAAGTTGTATGAGTTTTCCACTCAGAAGAGGAATACCTGGCCACCTCAACGATTTAACATTGGATTTATTCCGGTTGGGTGGGCATGAAGGGGCTCCACCACCACCCGGTTGCCCCTCTTTCATTTGTGGGCCCTGAATGTATTTGGGTAAAGACGAGGTCAACCCCAAACTAGTCTTTCTTGTCAGGTTGCACCTGTTCTCGCAACAAGTCGTAATTCCTTCGTGGAGGTTATCTACAGATTTGCGACTTCGGTCGTCCCCTTGAACTCTGCAAGCAATTCGTGAATGCGAAATGTTTTGTAGTGAGTCCTCGTGCCGGGGAAACGAACCCGCCCCACGACACCGCAATGCTAGCCTGCCAGCGCATTCACGCGTCTCCGGACGAGGGCATTCTCGGCAGGAATCAACACCTTCCTCTGCCGAGGCAGCAGAACATCGCTGCAGTCCTTCACGGACATTTATGGAACTCAATATTCACTACAAATGGCGCCCAACGTGGGGCCCGAAAAGCCCGGCTGTATCATCAGTCGTGAGCACGAGACAGTCCATCGTCTCTAGGTGTCCCCACTAGGTGTTAGAAATTTTGGCGGGTAGATAACTCCCGAGGGTTTTTGCACTAATCGTGCCCCAGCAGCCTAATACCTTTCGAACTTGTGTAGTCCCTGGACATCAATGTCGTTTGGTCCTGCTTTTGACTTATACTTTGGTGGTTTACCACCATTGTATAACTAGTAAGGCCAAATGATATTAGAGTCCCTATTTGTGTTCGGAAGTTATTATCCCAACATCTATTTTGCGGAGGATTCTGATCCGCTCCCCAAACCAGCGGTGCCTAAGTGTCTTAAATTACATGGATTTTGATTTCATGTGATTGGCTGATTAGCTAATCCATGACTATCCATGACAAGACACGCGCTGCTTGTGGATTAGAATCCCACCCTGGGCTGACAAGCTGTAACTTGAGAAGTTTGCTAATGAGGGATCACTTCTGAACCCTGATTTTTATGGTGCCACAAGAGAGTGTCCCTGAAACGTTTTGGAAGGATTGTGCCATGGTGTCCATACTTGGGAGGATGGACGGAAGGGAAAGACCGGTTATTATATTTTTTTTTGATAGTTCAATCACCACTTAAATTTTTTCATACTTTTTTTTTTTGTGAGGTTCTGAGATAGTTCGCCACTGACGGCCACATAAGAATTTTAGTAACTTTTTCTCACCTTTTCTTCATTATTGTCATTATTCATATAGCTAATCTTATATACCCATATTCTTCATTATTTATTTATCTAGGTATTTAATTAGGAAAACCATTTGGATTTAAAATGCCTACAAAAAGAATTCCCGAAAGGAGAAAGTTGCGGTCGGATGCCGGACCAGCTCTATTGTGTTCCATCTGTCACGAGGACATGGACGAAACTACAAGCCAGAGGTTGCAGTGCGGACACAGGCTACATCAGCTGTGTTTGGCACAACTGCGGCAAACCTCATCCACTTGCCCGCTCTGTCGTCAGCCTTTGGAAATCGCACAGCCAGCAACAGAACGACCTCAGTCCTCCAGTGCAAGTGGAGCTGTCCCCAAAAGCGGACCCCTTCCATCCACGACAAGGAGTGCACGAGACGATGACTACAGGGCTGAAGCAGTTCCGCCTGCAGAAGAAGCGAGTCCACCGGTGGCTGTGGAAACCACAGTTCTAAGAGATCTAATGGCGCTCGTACAGGACATGTCCACCCGGCTCGCCTCTCTAGAGAGCCAGAGAGAGAACCCCGCACCATCCCGGCCAAGAACTCCTCCTATGTGGGATTCGGACCCAAATCCGTGGGATTTCCCAGTAGACTCGCGGCGTGATCCCGAACGGATCCGACCAGGTACAGCCATGAATCCGTTGGCTCCAGTTTACCGGCCCCGATTGAGCCAAGCACCGCCACCAAATCAGGCTCCCGTGATTCCGCCGGACCAACGCTTCCATCCACACGACATGTATCGGCTGAAGCCGACACAGATCCCCAGCATCATCCAGGGATGGAATCTACATTTCAGCGGGGAACCCAACACGATAACGGTAGAGGTTTTCATAAGTCGGGTGGAGTCACTGATTGAGCAGATGCTAGCAGGAGACCGCACAGCGCTCGTAGGGTACTTGCCTATGCTGCTTAGGGGAGCAGCCCTGGAGACATATTGGAGAATACATTCAGCTCCACCATCCATACGCTGGTCACGGCTGAAGGAGGTACTCCGCATGGAATACCCTACGGTCGACATGGACGAATTAGTCCTGGATAAGATGAATGCTAGATGGCAGCGTCCGGACGAGTCCTTCCATAAATATCGAGCCGATATCCTTCGGTTGAATGACCAGCTGTCAGAGCCATTGTCTTCTACCCAAATTCTGCGCCTGCTAAAGCGAAATCTGAGACCGGAGATTCGTCGGCATATCGTGAACTCCGATCCACAGAGTATGGAGGCCCTGCTGAGAAATGTGCGTCGCATAGAAGGGTTTGAGGAAGACCTACGGGACCGGCCATACTTACTAACCAGGACGGGTCCTCGACGAGGAATCGCGGAATTGGCCCCAGATTATACCACCCTAGATCTGGAGGATGATTTGGACCCAGACCAGCTTGCTGTAGCGGCAGTGGGAAGTCTTACGACCTGCTGGAATTGTCACCAAACCGGACACCGGTTTATTTCATGCCGCGCAGAACGTAAGGTTTTCTGCTACGGTTGCGGCAAGCCGGACACTTACTTCCCGGACTGTTCTGAATGTGCCGCACGAAAAAACGGCCAAAAGAGTACCCGACCACCTCAGCGGTACTCGAAACCCCAACAGTAGCTCCTCAATCAGTGGCTCACCCCAACCAACATGACGTTAACCCACCAGCCATGACCATTACGACTGCGGATGTTTACTCTCTTCCGGAGACCTCACCAACGACAATATTAAAACGACCATCGCAGTCACTGCCAGAAGAACCGCGGCAGCCTCAGGTACGCACGCTAAAACCTTATCATGTTAGACTGCAGGAATATCGGGTGGCTTGAGAGCGAATATTTGCTTCCGAAGTCGTCACTTCCCGTTCGTGCACGACAAAATGGTCAACCCGTCGTTGGCGGAATTTCCGCAAGAGAGTGCGCACCTGCCGTCGACCCTTACACTCTTGTAACATCTCGGAGGTTGCTGAGAATGAGATCAGACCTTATCATCCAATTAAAGTGTTGGGCGAGACCGTGTTTGCATTGATCGACACGGGTGCCAGTATCAGTTGTCTTGCCTCGAGCTTTGGCTCGAAGGTGCTCCAAGAATACCCGAACTTGATTAAATCCTGGCGCACTGAAATCAGTACAGCTGATGGCACCAAACACCCTATACGAGGTAAACTAACAACACCCGTGACGTTCAGGGGTCAGACGAAGGATATTACCTTCTACATTATCCCGTCTTTGACCCAGAATGTATACCTTGGTGTCGATTTCGTCCTTCGTTTTGGACTGGCCTCCGATTTATTCACCGATTTGTCTTTAAAAACCAGAAATGTCAACGAAATCACTTCTACTCCCGATAGGCATGACCTGACGCCTAACCAACGGCAACGCCTGGAAGCATCCATTGCTGCTTTCCCATCTTACGCTACCCAAGGCCTTGGCCGCACCACCCTAGTCTCACACGCCATCGACGTTGGCGATAGTAAACCGATTAAACAGAGACACTACGCCATCTCGCCAGCCATGGAGAAATTGGTGTATGCGGAATTAGATAGGATGCTCGAGTTGGGGGTCATAGAAGAGTCCCAAAGCGCCTGGTCATCACCGGTAACCTTGGTGGTGAAGCCAGGTAAAGTCCGCCTCTGTCTTGATGCCCGTAAGGTAAACGCGGTTACCATCAAGGACGCGTACCCTCTTCCACTCATCGATGGAATACTAGGGAGACTACCGAAAGCCAATTATATCACCAGTCTCGACCTAAAAGACGCCTTCTGGCAAATTCCACTCGATGAGGGGTCAAGGGACCAGACCGCCTTCACAGTGCCTGGACGACCATTATATCAGTTCGTCACAATGCCCTTTCGCCTGTGTAACGCGCCGCAAACGATGACTCGGTTGATGGACAAGGTCATCCCACCTCACCTAAAACACCAAGTGTTCGTGTACCTTGATGATCTGTTACTCATCACGGAAACGTTCGATCAACACCTCCTACTCCTACAAGAAGTAGCCCTGCACATCAGTAAGGCGGGACTCACCATCAACGTACAGAAAAGTAAGTTTGTCATGAAAGAAGTCCGATACCTCGGACATGTCATAGGACATGGCACTATCAAAACGGATCCAGACAAAACTCGTGCGATTGATGAGTTCCCCTTACCAAAAACTGTGAAGCAGCTACGACGTTTCCTTGGTGTGTGCGGTTGGTACCGAAGGTTTGTTCGGAATTATGCAACAGTCTCAGCGCCCCTGTCAGACATGTTGCGGAGGGGGAAGTTCGTTTGGACCGGAATCAGCCGAAAGGCATTTGAAGAGCTTAAACAAGCCCTCACATCAGCTCCTGTCTTGCACAGCCCCGACTTCACGAAGCCCTTTTCCATTCATTGCGACGCAAGTCAACATGGAGTAGGAGCCGTGCTGGTGCAATTGACCGACGAAGGAGAGGAAGCTCCCATCGCCTTCATGTCTAATAAGCTAAATTCGGCCCAAAGAAACTATACTGTTTCCGAGCAAGAATGTTTGGCAGCGGTAATGGCTGTGAAGAAGTTTCGAGCTTATATCGAGGGCCACCAATTCGAGATCATCACGGACCACGCGTCACTACAATGGTTGATGAACCAAGCAGATGTAAGTGGACGCCTAGCCAGATGGGCTCTTAAACTGCAAGGGTTTAAGTTCTCCATCAAACATCGGAAAGGAACCCAGAACATCGTACCCGACACTCTCTCACGGATGTTTTCCCCAGAGGGAGCCGAATTAACAATAACTGACGAGGACCCCATCGAAATAGATTTGGACAGCCCACATTTCGAATCAGATAGCTACAAAGAGTTGAGGCAAACCATAGCGACCCAACAAACACAGCTGCCTAATTTGAAGGTAATAGACGGCTATGTGTATAGACGAAATGAATACGCCACTGGTGATCCATGGCAGGAAGAAGAGTCTTGGAAACTCTGGGTACCGGAGGAAATGACACAACATCTGATCTTCCGCGCACATGACCATCCTTTAAGTGCCCACGGAGGGTACGGTCGGACACTACGGCGACTCAAGAAATACTTCTTTTGGCCTAAAATGGCATCCCAGGTCAAAGACTACGTGAGCGCCTGTGAGACCTGTAAAGGCACCAAAGCGCCCAACCAGCCTCTTCGACCTCCTATGGGTCAACTCAACGTTCCAGAACGCGTGTTCCAGAGTCTATACATCGATCTACTCGGTCCATATCCTCGGTCTTCAATGGGACACATCGGAGCTATAGTCGTTCTAGATCAGCTCTCAAAATTCCCAATGGTGGAACCTATCCGTAAATTCACAACTCCATCGATCGTGAAATTCTTAGAGAACCGGGTATTCCATGTGTTCGGTGTTCCAGAGAGTGTGTACTCAGATAATGGAGTACAGTTCCGGTCTCGGCAGTTTAAGAGCCTACTTGAGCAGTATGGCGTTGAACACCAACTGACGCCCATATACTCTCCTCAGTCCAACGCATCAGAACGTTTGAACCGCACCCTATTGGCTGCGATCCGTTCCTACGTTCACCCATCTCAAAAGGATTGGGATCGTCGATTGTCCGCCATCACATGCGCCCTGCGATCCTCATATCATTCTGTCACCGGTGTCGCCCCTTACTTTGCCGCCTTTGGACAGCACATGATTTGCCATGGTAAATCATACTGACTGTTACGGCAATTAAAGTGTTTGGGAGACCCCGTCGTTGCGCTGGAGCCCCACGAACGTCTAGGAGACCTCCGCCAACAAACCGGACGGAAGATTAAGGCCGCAGGTAGTGCAAATGAAGCGCAGTACAATCTCCGGTCACGATCTGCTAATTTCAAAGAAGGAGATGAAGTTTTCCGGCGAAACTTCCGCCAAAGTGACGCCGCGGGGCATTACAACGCCAAGCTGGATAGGCGATTCCTGAAAAGCCGCATAAAGAAGGTAATGGGACCTAACCGTTACTTGATAACGGATCCATCGGGAAAAGAAGTGGGAATATACCACGCGAAGGACCTGCGTCGATAGATAATTAGTCACGTCTGTTTGTCCGTCCGCATATATTTTCAACAAACGCACAAGGGTTGTATATTTCCGGGCAAACATTAACATAAGTCAGTCCGTCCGTCTGTCAATTGTGTTTTTCTTTTATTGTCCGTCATCTCTAGTCCCGACGCCGAAGCCAACCCATGATGCACAGAAATATCCTTCAGCTCCTTTTTCGCAATCCGCATTGCCTCGGGATCACGAGAAAATTAGCTGCCCTGTAGTAATCTAGGAGCTATGGCTCTAAAAGCAGCGCTGACACAGGCACACAGCACCAACTCAATTCAACAAGGAGTAACCCTTCAGTCACCTTCCTCATCGCGACACTCGTTTTTTTTTTTTCTCTCTCGCATGAAAAATAATTAAAGGGAAAAATTTCTTTTGTACTTAACACCCGGGAAACAAAATTCTAAAACTGTTTTAATGTGTAGTGATTTTATTACAATATCTTTTGAACATAATTTAACTAATTGGGTGTAATGCGGTATGCAAATGCTTAGAACGAAACGGTTAACCCCTTAAATTATAGGAACGATAAAATCATTGTATCATTTAAACCCCACAAAATTTGTCAAATTTTACCCTTTCCAACCATAATATTAATTAAAAATTGTTTTGTTTGTGGGTAATTAACGCGTGCCTGTCCTATTCTTTCGATTTATTTCCGCCTTAATTACGCCTAATAATTATAAACATAAATTGCTTTCAATTGAAAACTTAATCGAATCTACAAAAAATAAACAATTTCGAATTTTTAAAATAACCGAAATGAGTGTGCATTATCACCACCGCATGTTCACACATAGATGGCACTTTTATTTCCATATGGTACGAGCGAGGTTATTGCGTTTGCCTCGAAGATGTTTTCAGGGAACAGCTTCCCATAAACCGCTCCGTAGATAAGACGGATTCGATACAGTGCCAACAAGTGATTTGTGTGCTCGTGGTGGTCCTTGGAGGAATATGGTTGGATGGTTGACGAGGGTGACGTGCTAAGAAAACGTGAGTAAATTCATATTATTTCTTTAAGGACTATATTTTTTCCTTGTTTTGGTGAATGAGTGAAAAGTTTAAGAAACCGTCGCCTATGCAAAAGGCGGCTATACCAATTGCTTTAAGTGGTAAAGATATGTTAGCACGAGCGAAAAACGGTACTGGGAAAACCGGTACTTATTGCATCCCCGTAATCGAGCAAATCGACCCATCTCGTTGACTGCAAGAAAATTCCTTTTCGAACTAAAAAGAAAAGGGACTTTTTGGTGGATTGTTATTGCTATGAAGTTCTGTGGAAAAATCTTTTGTTCATGTAAGCTTCAAGTCAGAGACAAAAACGCAATTTAGCAAAGACTCGAGGCAACAGTTGGATAATTGGAGTTGTGCGAGTGTATAGGACAGTTAATGGTAGTTTTGTGCGTGTCCAGAGATTGCTCGGGTCAGTTAATGAATCTACGCGTGCGAATCCGCCAGCGACACAAATTATGTTTCGTAAGCGATTCGAAGGGACGACGAAGACAGGAAAGTGTGCAACATAGAGCAAATGGAATCAGTGAAGACTTTGTGCATTTAGTATGGGTTTTACTACGTTGAAAGGGGAGTATCGCTATTCGTTAGTGGTTATTGGATTTATTAGAAACGCCAAGGTGATGCTCGTCGCAAGCCGCGACAATAAAGCGTGTATTACTGTTGTTTATCCCGATCTGCTACGCGATCTCGAACTGAATTAATGAAAACATTGGATCGAACTTCCTAAACGTGCTTAAAATAAATTTGAGCTTAACCGACAGTTTATCGGCTTTCTTTATATTGTTTCTTCATGAAATGTTAGTAATAGTATTTCCTGTGAAACTTTAGCCAGACTTAATTTGTGGAAAATAGACATTTATCAATCCACAATGGTTATTTCCGCTGAATCTTTTCGCAACTATGAACCGTTCTGGAAAATCTTCTGGCTGAGGGAATTGCTGGGATGTGTTCTAAAACTGCTGTAGCGCCATTAGATAGGATAAAAATCTTACTTCAAGCACATTCCTCTCATTACGAACATTTAGGGGTGTTTAGTGGTCTCAGGCACATAATATTGAAGGAATCATTTTGGCATTGTATAAAGGCAATGGAGCACAGATGATTAGGATATTTCCATACGCAGCCACGCAGTTCACATCCTTTGAAATGTACAAGAAGTACTTATCGCAGTTTGAACTACATTTAAAAGGTTGTAGTACACGCGGATAAATTTATAGTAGGAGCTTGTGCAGGACTGACGGCTGTTACATTGGCATATCCGCTAGATACAATTCGGGCTCGTTTAGCATTTCAAGTAATGGGAGAACACAAATACACTGAAATTTTGCAGCGTGCTTCGGAAATGTCCCGCAATGAAGGCGGAATACGTGCACTTTACAGAGGGTTTTTTTTCCTACTTTAACAGGCATGGTCCCGTATGCCGGGCTGTCATTCTACTGTTTCGAGATGTTTAATTTTTTTTTTTTTTTTTTTTGCATGAAGTATTTGCCAAAGTACGCATGCAATAAATGCGAAAGGAATACTGGTGGCCTTGTATTACATATACCTGTAAAACTGGTATGTGGTGGCTTAGCTGGAGCTGGTGCGCGATCAATTTCATATCACTTGGATGTTACTAGAAGAAGAATGCAACTCGCAACGATGAGCCCAGATACAACAAAATTTGGGGATGGGAATGATGCAAACATTAACGTTAATTTACCGTGAAAACGGTATCGTTCGAGGATTATATTGAGGAATGTCAATTAACTATTTAAGAGCAACACCCATGGTAGCTGTTTCATTTTCCACATACGAAATACTTAAACAAGCTCTAAAATTGGATACAGGGATGAAAATTTAATTTTATATTGGCCTAAAACATTTCAATCATTAAAAGTACATACATTTGAAGCAAAAAGTGCATCGTCTTAATGCGTTATTCTCTAAGTTGCAAATAAGCCAATCGATAATATTTTGCAATTCAACGCGACGTGTGGAATTGCTGGCTAAGAAGATCACGGGACTTGGTTATTGTTGTTACTATATCCATGCCAACATGGCGCAGGCGCATAGAAATCGTGTTCTCCATGAGCTTCGACAGGGGCTATGCAGAAATCTAGTCTGCTCTGATCTTTTTACACTTGGTATTGACGCATAGGCTGTGAATGTTGCTAGTAATTGCGATTTTTCACGTATGGCTGAGACTTACTCACATCGTATTGGCCGTTCAGGGCGTTTCGTACCTTCGGGTATTGCCATCAATCTAATCGCATATGAGGTTCGTTTCGATTTGCATCGCATTGAAAAGGAATTAGCCCTGAGATTAAACCAATTCCAAAGGTGGTCGATCCTTCGCTTACGTTGCCAACTCGTTACCAAGTTTGCAAAGCGGTAACGGAAACGACATGAGCAATTCATCAATCAATGAAGAAGGGAACGTGAGCAAGTGGAAGAACGTGGGGAAGAACGATGTCTGTGAAATAGTTAAATGCTACAAGTGTGTTAGTCCGTGCGGGAATGCGCGAGTGCCTGATTTATGTGTGAATGTATTCGCGTTTTGGATTTATAGTACTTTATGAATGAACAAATTGTGAATGAAACGGCGTGAATGAAAATTTCGATTTTTAATACTTATGCGAGTCGAATGATAAATTATGAAAGGGATTGTAGGGGATTGATCACCAAAGTGTTTTAAGAGTATTGGGAGGAGAAAAGAAAATTAACATCATGAAAAGAGCTAAAAGTTGGTCGCGTTAGCTTTAATGAGGAATTGAGGAAGGAGTTAGATAAACCTGTAAATAGCGCAGAATAGTTTGGCCCAATATATGGGGCCTAGAATGATTTGGCAAAACGAACTCAGGCTCTGATTTCTAGAGTCCAAATAGTAATAAAATTGAATTTAATAGGGATAAAGAAAGAGCGCACTTGGATAAAATGGTGTAAATAATAGACGAGTGGGAGCAGACGAGACCAAAATGTATGAAATAGGCAAATGCAAATGCACAGAATATTTTTTTTTTTTTTTTTTTTTTATGAACGTTTGCATGCAATCCAGTATGGATGAAAATAAGCTCATTTCGCGTCCATTACTTTATAGGTCTTTGTTCGATACTTCAAGTTCAATATGCGTTAATTCAGGTTTGTGGCAGAGACATCGCACAGCGGAAAAAGAAGAAGAAAAAAAAAAAAAAAAGGAACTTCAGATATTGCTACTTTTTCTACGACCGTGCCTGTAAAAAAATGATAGCAACTGCCAATATCGCCATGAGCCATCAGCATTAGGTCCCGAAGTGGGGTGCAACAGGTGGTTGGAAGGCCGAGGTGAAGATCTTCATATTACGGAGCGGCACATGTTGATTGGGAAACGGCGGGACCGTACTCCCTGTTTCTGGGAAACCACACCGTTTGTATGCAAAAAGGCGCATTGTGTATTCAAACATAGTTCAACAAGGAGTGATAAATCAACTGGAAAGTTAGATCCAGAAGAATTAGTCAAATCACTCAATCCATATATTGACCAACGGATTGCATATAAACGCAATATTAAACATTAAAAGCCGTAGAAGAAGTAGCAGCGAGCATTACCACGTTCGAAGACCATACGGTTCTGATATTCAAGGAAGTCTATATGTATTTACACTTTGATAGCTGAATTTTTTAGATGATTTTATACACCCTTAAGAGTTATTCTATGTCTTAATACTCGTGTGTTAAAAATTTGATGTATGGACGCGATTCTTCACTACCAAAAATTTCAGGACTTGCTTACCTCCACATCGTCAGCGAGCGCTCGTCGTCGAGGGAAAGGTACTGTAAGTAACCTCTTAACATTTTTTAATTAAATACTTATTGAAATTTTTTAAACAAAAAATATTTATCGAATTTTTAAAAAAAAAAATATTTATTGAATTTTAATTAAATATTTATTGAGTTTAAAAAAAAAAAAAAAAAAAAAAATATAGTTATTGAATATTTATTGAAATATTTTTTTTGAAAAATATTTATTGAATTTGTAAAAAAAGAAAAAAAAAAAAAGAGAAGAAGAATCGTCGTAAAAAAATCTATGTAAGAATTTTTTTTTTTTTTCATAATGTATGTAGGGTGAAAGTGTGGCATCTACAAGAGCTAACCACAATAATTATAATACTACAGGAAATCAGAGAAAAAAATGAATTTTCGTATAATGTTAATCTTCTTTTAATATCAATTTCCCTCTTTCAACGATTAAATGCTTTTCAATATGGTGTTGTAAATTGCTGTGCTGATTGCCATAGAAAAATCATACTGTTCCATTGCTTTAACGTTGTTCGAATAAAAACAAAAAACATGATGGATTAAATGGAAAATCGGTCTTTTCCTTCCGGTCTTTTCCAATCGGGTATAGGACCCGGTACGGTGGCAGGCTTCCACCCCAAAATATGAGCCAGCCACCGGGTACTTAAAAATTTTTTTGTTTCAGGAGACTTTATGGGTTGAGTGGCCCAAGCCAAGTGCCTTTTTATGGCATAGAGTTATGCAATTCAATTATATAATTCTATGACATAAATTGGTCGCCGGGGTACTCCCCTTCTGATGGGAAAGCTCATATAATTCAAGTTGTATGAGTTTTCCACTCAGAAGAGGAATACCTGGCCACCTCAACGATTTAACATTGGATTTATTCCGGTTGGGTGGGCATGAAGGGGCTCCACCACCACCCGGTTGCCCCTCTTTCATTTGTGGGCCCTGAATGTATTTGGGTAAAGACGAGGTCAACCCCAAACTAGTCTTTCTTGTCAGGTTGCACCTGTTCTCGCAACAAGTCGTAATTCCTTCGTGGAGGTTATCTACAGATTTGCGACTTCGGTCGTCCCCTTGAACTCTGCAAGCAATTCGTGAATGCGAAATGTTTTGTAGTGAGTCCTCGTGCCGGGGAAACGAACCCGCCCCACGACACCGCAATGCTAGCCTGCCAGCGCATTCACGCGTCTCCGGACGAGGGCATTCTCGGCAGGAATCAACACCTTCCTCTGCCGAGGCAGCAGAACATCGCTGCGGTCCTTTACGGACATTAAGGAAATCCTAATTCACTACAATATACTTTACTGGACCACGGAATCTCATACGATAGTTTTGGAGGGCAAATAAGATCCCAGGCGCGGATATATTTCTTCACTTAAGCTTGATGGTGCTTTATTGATCATCCGTCGTGCAAACCACAGATATAAATTACGAATGGCGATTGTTCACCGGAGATTGTTTGCATGTATAACTCGGATTATATACCACACAAAATGTTCTTGAGATTTATTTCGTGTTTTGGTGTGACAGCGTTTATCTAATGCCTGCATTGCTATGTACTATTAACGTATTTTGTTGACCGCCGCAACCGTGATAAGTTTACAAAGTTTCTTAGTGCTAGCGGCATCGACTGATTTATTAACAGTTAAAGAACCATTTGATGACCTTCAGTGGATTAAATTGAATCTTGATCCTCGCCCTAGTAAACTAACCCTCAGATAAGTGTATTCAATTGAATGTGCCGTAAATTCAAATTTGCTCTTATCTGCTATCGGTGTCATCAAGAACGGAAATGTTTATAGTAGTAACGAGTGCTTCCAGAATTTCTGCCAGCATTCGATTTGAAGCGGAATTCATTTGCATTTTTTATCACATTATGAATATCAACTTATTGCAACGTGAAGCGTATTGATTATTGTGGATATTTGGCATGCTACTTATTCGTACTTCGCTTTAGCACATTAATTTAGTTTAGTCTAGCACAAAGAATGCAACAGAAGTTTAGGAATTGGAACGAAATTGCGTCTAGTGGAATTGAGATTTTTTTGTGTAGAATAAGTTTTTGTGTTGAAATGCATTAGAAAATGTAAAGTAAATTTTTAAAAGTGTTAGAATTGATCATAGGGTGTAAAGTATTTTTTTTAACGGTTATAATTGTGATTAGAAATGAAAAAAAGGGGTTTTGCAGGCCTTACCCACCCTGTCAACAAGCGCTCGTCGAGGATGGTGGGTACGTACCCTCTATGGTATTTAAAACTTTATTTTTGTCATTTTAATATTTTATATTTTGTGATGAAAGTTTAATTTCCCTTAGATTCGCGAATTTCGCAAGTATGCTTTTAATATTTATCGAGTGCAATTAAATTTAAGTGGATTGGGTTGCAATTTCATTTATTTCAATTCCGGGATGGAAAAACACCACCTCTCAGTTAAAATTAAATTCAAGGTGAATCTGATCCAATTTATTGAATCAAATCTAAAATTATTCGCTTAACAATTATGAGAAAGTTGTGGTAAAGTTGGAGCTTTCACTGCACGTACCGATATATTCACTATATATATATATATATATATATATATATATATATATATATATATATATATCGACGCAAATTTCAATGGAGAGTATTAATATAAAAAAAAACATTTCCTTTCACCCGATTTATCTATATTTAACATTACTAGGGGAAATATTTGTTTTTTTTTTTGCTGATGTATCTATTGTCGAACTTTATTTTGATATGGAACAAACAAACAAGAATTTATTTAAATTTTATTATCTAGAATAATGAATTGTCAGAGGATAGATAGATAACAAAGAAATGAAGAGATAAAAAGAAAAAAAGTTCGGTCTTCTCAGTTATAAGGAACCCGGGCCAGGTATGGGACCCGCCACGATGGAAGGCTCTCCGAGAAATATGGGCTAGCCATCGGGCCCGCTCCACCGTTTTTGTCGCTTAGCAGGGGCTCTTGCCGGGTAGAGTGGTCTTCCGCTCACGTGCTCTTTTATGGTATAGGATTATGTGATTCGATCACATAAATCGGTCACGTCTATATTTCTCTTTTGATGGGAAAGTTCATACAAATTATTTTTGTATGAGTTTTCCACTGAAAAGTGAAATATATGGCCACGTCTACGTTTGGATCTTGATCCGGTTGGGCGGGTACGAGGGGGCACCACATCCATCCGGATGCCCCACTCTTATTTGTGGGTCATAAAAATCGTCGGGTAACGACGAAGTCTCCGCAAGTCCGTTTGTTTTTACCTGTTTCAACTTGTTCTCTGAACAAGCAATTTCCATCCTCAGTTAGTTACCTCCATTTTTCGACTTCGGTCGACATTTTCTGAGACCCAAGAATTCGTGAATGCGAAATTCTCTTGTAGTGGGTCCTTGTGCTGGGGGAAGAGCCCGCCTGTAGTGGTTTTAGAAATGCGCGTGTAGGACACGGGCGCCAATGGTCCGGCACAAGTATCAGCGAGCTATAAACACCGAGCTCAGCTAACTAGCTTCGCTTAACGACCGCGTACGCGTGCTTGATGACTAGCATTTGCTGGATCATATGAGGCGGGTTCTTGTCGAGTTACGAAGCTACACTACAAAATACTTATCAGGCGTACTCTACTCTACAAGACGTACCGATCAATTTTTATTATCTTTAGAAATGTTCTATTAGGTGTCAATTAAGCTACTCTACAGTAATTCAATATTTTTTTGCCTCGTTAAAGTTAGCGGACACGGAGGCTTGAAACAAACGCAAACATTACACAAAAAGCAACCGTTACTTTCTCCGAAGAAGGTCGTTGCATTACAAGGGGAATGTCAAACCTAAAGATGTTAAAGTGGCTGGAGTGAACCACTCATCTTTACCTAAAAGATGGACTTGAGGGATGTAGTTTACTTTACACTTGTAAAACAACAAACTAAGCAGTTTCAACGGGGTGACCACCTTATCTCTTCAGGAGCAGCCACTCCTGATCACCACGGGGCTGCTCAACTGCTTATGTTTATTACACGCCACACAACACCCCAACGCTAGCCTGCCAGCGCATTCACGCATCCCAAGACAAGGCCAATCTTGGCGGATCTTACCATCCTCTTTCGCCAAGGCAGCAGACCATTGCTGCAGTCCTTCACGGACATTCTGATACCGATCTTTCACTACAGATCCCGATGATCGAATTCACAAGCAAGGACTCTTCATCTCCAAGCGAAAGCCCTTGTAACACACATAAAAGGACTACAGCCCGATGGCCGAGTAATCAGAGGACGAGCCTTCCATCATGATGGGTCTCACCCTAATACAGTAAGGAAGAAAGAAGACTGTGTTTTTATTGTACTAGCATTTCATTCTCTTTTTTAGGGTTTTGTACTAAAATACAAAACCCTATTGCAATCACGACCTGTGTCCGTCTGTCCGTCCGTCCGTCTGTATGTCACAGCACTTTTTCTCGGAAACTATAGGAGCTACAGCCATGAAACTTTGTAGAAAGGTTAGAAGTGGTGACCTCTTGAAAGTTCAAGGGTGGAAAATTTTTTCAAAGGCGTTTAAGGGGGGTCTCCCCATATAGGGGGGTGACCCCTCAAAAAAAAATTTTCACCATTGGTAGTCAAGTAGGGTGTCATTGGAAAGGTCTCAATGAGATCTTTTCAAAACAAGTCTTAAAATTGTCTTATAAGTACCGAGGGGGGCAGGGGAAGGCGAAATGTACGAACTTTTGGCGTACCCCCCTCGCGATTGGACACCTTCCATCCGAAAAATCTGAAAAAAATCATGAATGTAGGCCTTAATGAGTACAACAACAACAAATACATGAGAAGTCGAAATTCACTCAACTTTGTTAGTAATAGTATGATTTATCGATTTTGTGTTTTCTTGAATAAAATCTAAACGGTACCTTTAAACTCAATAAAATTTAGCAAAGAGATGACTACTTATAAGATTGATCTTTCTGAAAGTTTCATAAAGATCGAATGGTATTTACCGAAGTTATAGCGATTTCAATTTTCGTGTATTAGTATGGAGCAATATGCCCTGTATTACTATGGAAACATATTGCTGTGGAGCCATATGCGCTTTTTACCGACTTAGACACTACAGCTTTGCTAGAATTTGCATGAAAATTTCAGGAGTGATAGGTATCATGAAGATGAGTACATACAATTGAAACAAGTCGAAGAGCAAGTCGAAGAGGCAGGAGAGAGCTCCTAGCAAAAGGGCTTTGTAACCATTCTAGGATTTGAAAAAATAGGCCTTGAATCGATGATTACAGTATAGAGGAGTGGCCCCTGAAAAAAATTTCATGAAAGGTAGCCGATATGAGTATCAACTGAAAGTTCTCCATGAGAGCTGTTTAAAACAGTTCTTAAACTGACAGTTTTTGCTTCAGTGGGAGCACAGGGGTGGAAATACATGAAAAATGTGTTTCCTCCCTCGCGAATGGACACCCGTGATCTAAAAAATCTGAAAAAAATATCAAGGAGATATTTATTGGTATAACTATAACAAATATCTCAGAAGTCAAAATTCGTTCAACTTTGTTAATAATAGTATGATCCTCGAATTTCACATTTTCTCCAATTAAATCGTCTTTGACATGTTTCTTGATTTTATTCGTTGCTGGTTATTGCATTTTGTAAGTTGAGTACAAAACCCTTCTGACATGAACATAGGTCTGTCTACCCAACTTGTTTAATTATTCAAACAATTGTGATAAAGTATTGGGTTGTTCGATAATAAATGTAAATTTATTTATGTTACCAACAAACATTAATCTTTGATATATTGAGCCCTTTGTTGGATGACCTTCTGCCATCTTTCGGTAAGTTGAAAAATTCCACGTTCGAAGAAGCCTTAGTTTTTAGAAGCAAATAACTGGCCCAACTCATTTTTAACAGCCTGATCGGAATCATAAGTTTTACCACTCAAATGGTTTTGAAGGCAGCGGAACAAATGATAGTCTGATGCTGTTAAGTCAGGGCTGTAGGGTGGATGTGGCATCAGTTCCCAATTGAGCTTCATTAATTTTTGAAAGGTTATCAAAAAGGTGTGCGGTCTGGCGTTATCATTATGGAACATCACGCCTTGGCGTTGGCCAGTTCAGGGCATTTTTCTTGATCTCTTTGTTCAAATTCAATAATTAACGACAATAGGCATTCGACTCAATAGTTTAGTTTCTTGGAAACAGCTCAAAGTAGACTTTACACTTGTAATCCCAACACACACAGATAGCATAATCTTCTTTTGGTGAATATTGGCTTTGGATGTCGATTGTGGGGGCTCATCTTGCTTGATACATGATCGTTTTCGGGCTATGTTATCATAAACAACCGATTTTTCACGATCCGGTAAGGTTTTTTTAGAAATGGGTCGTTTTGGTTACCATCAGCAGACCCGCATATGTTAATCCGTTTGGTGAGTTTAATTTCCTTTAATTCGTGAGGAACCCAAACATCCAGTTTGTTTACGTAAGCAAGCTGTTGTGCGAGTAAGCAGTTAAATTCCATATTTCGAGCTTTTCTTCTATCTCTCGAGTTGTCATATGCCGGTTAACTTTTATTAACGCCATTATTTTGTCGTCATCAGAAGTGGTTGGGCGACCAATATATGGTGCATCTTGCACATTTTCCAGAACGAAAGCAAGCAAACCAACGCTGACCCTGGCGTTCAGTAAGGCAGTACTCACCATAAAGCTCATACAATTTATTTCAAGCTTTCACCGGTTTTTTGCCCATTCGGAAGTAAAACAATAAAATATGCCGATAATGCTCTCTTTGTTTGTCCATTTACATGTTTATTTTTAACCAACTTGTTGCTGTTACTAACGACGCTCAGTTTTTGACTGAAGATTGTTTAAAGTCCAATCTTTAAAATAGTATATAATAATATAAGTCACGCAATTACTGCTACATGAAATATGCAGTTCTACTATTTGAAATATGCAGTTCACGACATGAATTATCGAACACCCAATAACATCAACCTTGAATAATTGATTAATTTCATTTTAGCCTTTTTCTAATAGCTTCATGCAACTACGTATATAATTGGAATGAGAAAGGAGAAATAACTTAATTGTATTATTATATTTAAAAAATTAAGAGACCACTTACCCATCGGGCCCTTTTAGCGCTCACTGGATGATGGACGTTTCCTTTTTTTCTAAAAACTAATTACAAAAATTTGAACCGAAGAAAATGATGAACAGGTTAATATGTATCAACGGCTGCATTACCACAATGAGGAACGGTTTTCTCTTTTCTAATCTTTAAATTATTATCAAGCACTGTAGTGTTTTGTGTGGTTAATTGTCTGTGAAGGACTTACAGTGATGTTGAGCTGCCATAGTGAAACAGGTGTTCGTTTTCGCTGAGAGTGACTTGGTTCAGAGACCCATGTATGCGCTTGCAAGCTAGCATCTGCGGTGTCGTGGGACGGGTTTTTTCCGCTAGCACCCAGTTCCACTACAAATTATTTATAGTATACACGATTTGGAGGGTGACCCCAAGGAAACATGAAACGAAAAAAAAAGAAAGGCACAGGCCCGACTGAAGGTTTCATTGTTTTAATACTTAATGTTCTTGTTGTTATTTTGTTATTTTGTTGTTAAATTCTGCAGGACGCTTCAGGTGTTCGAGCCTCGGAAGAAGAAAATATAAGCAGCACCGAAAATTCGATTGTCACTGCTGCGATCGTTACCGAAGCGACCGATGCAAGGGTCACAAATCCCGACATTGCAACGAAAAATCCAGAAGCCAACGAGGAGATTACGGCACTAAAAGCAAAGAGTGACCAGACACCGCGTGATTGCACCGCCAACGTCGAAAATGTGGCGGAAGTACTGCACTCGGAAACGGAACGCGATAACCTCTCCCAAGGATGGTTGCAAGGTACAATTGCGGCCCAGCGATATGAAGAAGAAAGGCTACTCCGAAAAGCGGGAGATGTTCTGAAAAGAATACAATCTGCATGCGACTCCCCAAAAATCAGCAAAGCAGTAAAGGTGGGGCTCCTTGAACTAGAGGAGCTCCTAGATCGTATAGGGCATTATTGGAGGAGCTGGTTAAGGGCCGAAGACGAACAGAAGGCTGAAGAAGCTCTTGCGGCGAAATCTATAGGTGACATGCAGATAGCTCCATAATCAAAAGTCAATTAAAGAATGGCGTCTAGCCCAATCGAAGGAGATCGGGATAAAAGAAGGAAAAAAGAGGCACTTGAAGGGCGTGGAGCACCAGATCAGGGGTTCCAGACAATGCTTATAAAAGGAGCGAAGGAACCGCTACGAAAATCCTTCAAAAAAAGCCGGAAAGTAAAGTTCACACGGACGCCCAATTAGAAAAAGGACCTGATGCAAAACAGAACGGGGCAGAAGCCCCGACGAAGACCCCGGCAGTAGGGACTGCTTGTAAAGCCCCAAGATGGCCGATCCTACGCGGAGGTACTACGGAACATCAGGGGAAACGTAAGGCCCGAAGACACCAATACTACCATTAAAGTAGTACGACCAACGCGGTCGGGCCACATACTGGTCGAATTCGGAGCAGAGGCCGGCAATAAAGAAGCATTCTGCGACGCAGCAAAGAAAGTCCTCGGCAAAAGCGCAACTATAGCCCCGCTGGAACCGATGGGAACGATCGAAATACGAGACATTGACTGCGTGACGGATCTGGCTGAGGTAAAAGAGGCCATCAAAAGAGAGTTCCCTAGCGTGGGGAGGATAAAAGCGAGACTGACACCAGAAAACAACAGGGGACAACGCATGGCTATAGTTGACTTGACTGAAAAGGACGCCGAACAATTCCTGAACAAGGGTAAAGTACGAATAGGGTGGGCTGCCTGTAAGATACGGCGAAGAGCAACGCCTCTTCAATGTTTCAAATGCCTTGGCTATGGTCACACAACACAAGTATGCAAAGGACCCAATAGGAGTTCCCTATGTTACAAATGTAGAAGGAGGCACACTGTATTCTTTGAAAGGATGCTGATCCAAAACCTGATTTTGGACACGTCTTGGGATCAGGAAAATGCCGGGTGTTTCAGGAAGCCCTAGCCAAGGCAAAATCAGAACTCCGATGACCCGTATCCTGCAGCTAAACCTACACCGCAGCTCAACCGCCCAAAATCTGCTTGAGCAGTTTGCGAGGGACATGAAAGCCGACTCCTTGCTGCTGAGTGAGCAACACCATGATAAAAGTCCTGCATTATGGTATTCTGATGAAACTTGTACTGCCGCCATCTGGGTTCGGAACAGTGACTTTCAAGCGGAGAGTTGTGGACGGGGGGATGGTTTCGTGTGGGTTCAGTGCTCAGGGACCACCTTCTTTAGTGTGTACCTAACGCCTAACGAGTCGATATCATCTTTCCAAGCCAAGCTTAATGCTTTGGAGGGCGCTGTCTCGAACGCAGAGGGCAAAGTGCTCGTTGGGGGCGACTTCAACGCTAAAGCAATCAAATGGGGCATGCCTCAGACGGATCCGCGGGGAAAACGAATCCTGGAAATAGCGGCCAGGACGGCCTTCGTCGTACCAAACTCCAGACATACGCCGACTTTCCGCCGTATTGGCTGTGAGGGAACCATACCGGACGTGACATAAGTATTAGAGGACTACTCAGCCAGAGATCATCAGTGCATTCTGCTTGAGATAAGTGATGCTGTCTCCCGACGTCCGTGCTCTCGGCCTTCTACAACTGGATGGAACATCGGAAGGATGGACATCGAGGGGTTCGTCAAGGTTTTCACAGCAGGTGAGCCGCTGCAGGGAGCTTCGGAGGGGACGGAAGAACTGGCAGCTCAAGACGTGGTGAATTCTACTATGAGCATAATTACGACTGCTTGCTGCGCTTCTATGCCCCGTCGAAGACCCCGGCACGGCATGCCCCCAGTGTACTGGTGGTGAACTGAAATCGCTGAAAAGCGGAGGGAGTGTCACAAGCTTCGACGTGAGGCTCAACGGGCGGGGAACCGTGACGAGGCATGTGTTATAGGTCACATGCGATATACTTATTGCATGCTATTTCTCTAGTTGCATGCTACTTTACTTATCATGACTCCTTCTCTTTGATAAAGTCACGAGTTGCCTGATATTTCGCTTATCACAATTAATTACACATGCATGAAAGAGGTGTGTCTAACTTGCACTTGCATTGAAACACAAAACCTCGACTCGCGTGTACACGCAAAATCTTCGGCATGTTTAATGTACCGAGCCGAGTCTCAAAAGAGAAACTTACTGTCAAGAGCGAAAAGTGGGCGTGGCAAAGACGGGAGCTTTCGCGTTATAGCTGTAGCAGCTACGGAGGAAGAGATTGTCGGGATTCTGAAATGTTTGAATGAACTAAATTGAAATCATTATTTTGCTTGATCAATAAATCAATTAAAAGTAGGCTATCTTCGAGTATAAAAGAACCTGGTGGTTCCAACAATGGTGTCTTAATCGTTGAGTAGCTTGTTCAAGGCGTATGCCCGAACAATACCACTTCCAAGGCTTCCGCCAGGAATAGCGAAAAGCGATCAAGGCCTCGTCGTGCTGAACATACAAAGGAAAGCCAAGCAGTGGACAAGCGAACACCAACAACTTCGAGGTCCCAGACACGCAGAGGCAAGCAGCGGACAAGCGAACACCAACAACTTCGAAGTCCCGGACACGCAGAGGGAATCATCTGTTATGCCGAAGGACCGTCCAGCATTGGAGCAGGCTATTGAAGCATCGCCCACGGCAGGCCCAGAATAATTTGTACAAACATTTGAAATTAAATAAATGTGCATTAAAGGAAGGAAGATTAGTTTATACAGGAGGAAGGTGTTCGTTTGGTAGTAGGTACAGTGCTTTGCTTCCTTTACAGGTATCAACGCTATACATAGGGTGTAGCGTTGTGGTAATACTTACTCCAGGCAGTTGAGGTTGCAACGTTCGTTGCAAGATACTTAACACATGCAACGGGGTGGCAGCATATAAGTTGGCCAGGAAATGCCTGCGCACACTGATCAACAGCAGCAAGACCTAGTGGACAATGTGAAAAAGGATCCGTGGGGCCTTGGCTACAAGCTGGTCATGCGGAAGCTTGGTGCCCTACGGAAACCTTGTATACATGACGCGGAAAAGATGGACGCGATAGTGTGGGGACTCTTCCCCGCCCACCCCGTCCATGTTGACGCTGTCCATGGTGAAATAGCAGTCAAGTGCCCACTCTTCACACAGCTGGAACTGGAGGAGGCAGTCCTTTCATTGAAAACGAGGGAAGCTCCAGGTCCAGATGGTGTTCCGGCTGGTGTTGCGGCTCGCCTATCACCATTGTCCTGACTTGCTGCTCAAAACATTCAACGCTTGCCTAGGGGACGGGGTTTTCGCGGTACGATGGAAGGTGGCGAGGCTCGTGCTGATCAGCAAGGGGAAGCAAAATCCCGAATCGCCGTCTGCATACCGCCCGTTATGCATGCTAGACACGGCTGGGAAGGTGCTAGAGAAACTCATCAAGGGAAGACTCTGACGCGACTCGTGCTGCTGGGGACCTATCTCCTCGGCAGTACGGCTTTAGAGCAGGACATTCTACCATTGATGCGATTGCAGAGGTGTTGAACGCGGTCCAAAAGGCAGAGGCACATAGTCGCGCCAAGCGACGGATCGTCCTGTTGGTGACACCCGACGTCAGGAATGCCTTCAACTCTGCTAAATGGGTGGATATTCTGGATACGCTGGAAAACTCTTTTCAAGTTCCAGAATATCTAATGCGGCTTTTGAGGAACTACCTAAAGGACCGAAGCCTGCTCTACGACACGACACGGGGCCAACGAAGGATGGAAATTACATCGGGTGTTGCCCAGGGATCTATCCTTGGTCCGGACCTGTGGAACGTGTCCTACGACGGGCTACTGAGACTTGAGATGCCAGATGAGTCGCGCTTGGTCGGCTATGCAGATGATGTTGCGGCTCTGATCGCTGGACGCATCGTTGAACAAGCGCAACTTAGGCTACGGAAGCTAATGCGCTGAGTGAGGGACTGGATGACTGCTCGCGGGCTCAGCTTAGCACTGGAGAAAACCAAAGTGGTCATCTTGACAAAAAAGAGAATCCCTAGAGTAAGGATGATCAGTATTGGAGATATACAAATCGAATCGAAGCCAGCGGTGAAGCACCTGGGGCTACTGATCGACTCGAAGATGAGTTTCTCTGAGCAAATCAGGGCAACGGCTGAGAAGGCTGCTTCGGGAGTATCGGCCCTGAGTCGACTTATGGCCAACGTAGGGGGACCCAGCCCATCAAGAAGACGCCTCTTGATGAGTGCTGTAGGGTCAGTGCTACTGTACGGAGCAGAGGTATGGGGCGACGCTCTCAGCAAGGAGGTATACCGAAAACGATTGGCACAGGTACAGAGAAGAGGAGCACTGAGAATTGCATCTTCGTATCCAACAGTCTCTGACTCGGCGGCGAGAGTTATTGCAGGCGTGATACCTGTCGCCCTCCTTGCTAGAGAGCACCGCGCTATTTACCTGCGCCGAAACGAGGATGTGAGGGAGATAGTTGTCCGCGAGGAGAGACAGCGCTTGCTCAACGATTGGCAGTAGTTTTGGTTGAATTGCACGAAGGGAAGGTGGACTGCGCGGACTTTAGTGGGTAGTCCAGTCGCGCATGGGAGTCCCACACTCTGTGCATAAATAGCATTCACCTCCCTACCACACAAAAAAAAAAAGAATGTTCTTGTTAACCCCGTATGCTGTTAGAAAACACTACCCCGTCCTTGACGAGAAAATTATATGGCAGAAAAAAGTGGGGTATCCAGGTGGAGTTAGTGTCACTTCACACCCCTCCCAACCGGATTTAAAGTCCCGATGGTGGAGTCCACGTGCAAGGGCTCTCCATCCCTGGCGAGTCTCTACAACTAAAAGAAGAATCACAGCCCGATGTCTGGGTTAGAGAAGGTTCGTAACCATCGTTGTGGGTCTTCTGCTCAGTTCCTTCGAAAGGCGACCTAATTTTTTTTTTCTTTTTTAACAATTTGTTTTCCATTCCATTGTTTAAATAAATTAATATTAAGTCATAGACATACTAGCCAGTTGTTTTTTTATTTGTCCGATGAATATTTATTCCCATCATTGATTTCTCTCATTTTAAAATACAATTTACAATGTTATTCTATTGCTCAGGTTTTAGTTCACAATTCATTTTATTTTTTCATTATATTGTCATTAAAGAAATAGAGAGATAGATCTAATTAAATCGATATATGTATATATATATATATATATATATATATATATATATATATATATATATATATATATATATATATATATATATATATATATATATATATATATATATATATATATATATATATATATATATATATATATATATATATATATATATATATATATATATATATATATATATATATATATATATATATATAGATTTTTTTTTGTTGACTAAAATTCACATAGATTGGAAATGAACTCTGCATGTGTTTTAATTTATTTGGTTTACATATAGACAGTATGAGACTGAAGCGACAATAATGTTATACTTTTGTCACGATTTACTTAATTTTTTTGATTCTTTTTTCTAACGCTTACTCTATGTAAAGAGGTTTTATAAGTAATAAAAGTTGTTGTACCCCATGTAAGTAAAATTTATTACGAAACCAAGAGGAAACTTGAAAAGTGTTTCAACTATGGTCTAGTGGAAATTCTTATGAGAAAAATCCAACCTGCACTTTAAAGATCACACTAACGTACTTGCCTGACATTATGTTAGTCTTTCTCAAGTTTGATTGAATTCGAGTTCTTGGAAAATAATCAACCGATTCTCTGGACGGTTAGATGAGAGACGGTAACTTCCAAACATAATGAAGTTAACAGAAGGAAGGAAGAGGCACTTGTCGAAGGTGAAACGCCAGAACAGGAGTTCCAGATAGTGCTGACAAAAGGAGCGAAGAAAGCTGCGAAAAATCTCCTGCAAAAGTGCCAGAAAGTAAAGTTCGCACGGACGCCCAACAAGAAAAAGACCTGAAGTGAAGCAGGATAGAAGGAAGCCCCAGCGAATACCTCGCCAGCAAGCACTACTCACTAAATCCTCTCCCGTCTCCCTGTAGAGGGCTCTTCGCAGTCTGTCCCATTTTATGCACGCAAAAAATGTGTGGCAGGCATTGTCTTCCTCTCCTGGGCAAAACCGACAATCGGGGGACCGTGACTTACTAATCTTGCGCAGTTAAGACTGAAAACACCCATGCCCGTTAAAAATCTGGGTCAGATAGAAGTCAGTCACACCATGCCTTCGATTTAGCCACGGTCTCACATCCGGGATGAGGCGTGCAGTCCACCTTCCCTTCATGCAATTCACCCAAGACTACTGCCAATTGTTGAGTGAACGCTGTCTCTCTTCGTGGACAAAATTAATAAAACCATTAGAAAACACCAAGGTTTGGGCGCCATTTGTTGCAAAGCAATGAATGGTGCTATTAAAAATGAAATAAACAACAAAACCCAAACCGTTTGGGCGCCATATGCTGCAAACCACAGAAGTCACCGCAGATGCAGACATTAAGAATTAGCAGAGGGGTGTGTAGCCCGGGGGGCATACTGAGGCCGGCTAGCGCTCAGTCGTGTCGTGGGACTTCCGGGACACCCTCTGCTCGTACTGAGCCACCCTACATAAAGAACACTAACACGGAAGGAAAAGGACGGGAAAGGCAGGGGTCATGTTTGAATAAATAAATTTCACCACTGCTATAAAAACCAACCAAAATTTTTAATTAAAAGGAAAAAATATATACTGAGGGGATAATTGTAATAAAAAAAAAAAATTCCAATATGATTAAAATATAATTTTAAAAACTATAATGAAAAAAAATGCGCAATTACTCGACCCTATTAATGCTGCAGAGCGCTCGGCAACTGAAGGGGGGCACTGAAAATTAACTTCAATTTAAAAAAAAATGTTTACACTACTTTAAACGCAACCTGAATTCACAAAATGTAGACCTTCTCTTCCGAAACCTGGCACTATAGATTCATCCTTCAGGGATCCCGTTACTAATTACATTCAGACCCGCGATTGATTTTTGATTCACTTTTCATTAATAAACTTTTGTTTTTAATCCATATTTTCACTTTCTTTACGGCATACACCACAACCTCCATCCACTGTTATTTTTTTTATTACCACTGTTACTCCGTACCAATTTTCTTCCCAATTCAAAACTATTTAAAGTTCTTTTGTTTTATGTAATTTAAGCCGAAACAGTTTTATTCCGGCTTCACCTCACCTAATTATGTGTTTCTCGTGTGTTTAGCCCACTTAACTTCACTCGCACGTAATTTAAATTGTTTATTCCTCCAGGAAATGGTCCTTTTCATTTATAAGGTCACTAACCTTTCAATTTTCGGCTCATTTCACTCCCGAAAACTCCCCGAATCACAATCATGGCTTTTATTTTCTAATTTTTCATGTTAAAACTCCTTACACCAATTTTCCGATCTCAACACTTCTATTGTTTTTTTCCCCGTCATCATTGAAAAACTCCAAAAAAACATCTTTGCGAACATAAATCACTCTTATCCACCTTCTCCAAGTCAAAAAAAAACCCACTGACCCCACATTCAAGCACCCAATCCCGCATTTCACCTTCCCAAATCAGATCCCGCAATCCTTTTCATTTTTAAATTACCACTGCCGCATCTGGGTAACGTAATCGAAGTTCAATACACTTCGATTCCGCTACCCACACCTTTTTTTCCCGTACCGACAAACACAATAGTATCCATTGATTTGCATTTATTTATTTCCAGCAGACACCCAGCCGAGAACTCGCGCCGTAACCAATGGAGCTATATTTTGTCGATCTCCTATTCATCAGCTTAGCAACTTCAACTCTTTGTTGATGGGAAAGATATGGAAATTTGTTAAAAGGGAAACGTGAATAAATTTTTGTTAGTATAAAAATATGAAATTTGTTAGTGGGAATAGAATTAGTTAGTATGAAGGAAGGAATTAGGTTTTGTTAGGGAAAAGGTATTGAATGAAGTCTTATTAGTGGAATTAATCAATGGAACGTTGTTAGTGGGGAAATTGAAATTATTAGTATATATTATATTATTTTAGTTGGAAATAAGGGAAAAGGGTAGGATTGTGATGATGGGGAAGTAAAAATTATAGGGAAATTGGAAAAATTTTAATAAAATTAAATAAATAACAGGGAAAAAAGTATAAATGCCCAAAGGAAGATGCAGATGTTACGGCGGCAATTTGAAGTTGCGAATGGGAGGAAGTTGGCACGCCCGGAATTTGCAACACCATCTCCCTCGCATCCTCGTTTCGGCGGAGATAAATACAGCGGCACTCTCTTGCAAGGAGGGCGATAGGTATCACGCCTGCAATGACTGTCGGATACGAAGATGCAATCCTTAGTGCTCCTTTTCTTTGTACCTGGGCCAGGCGTTTTCGGTAAACGATCAGTAGCCCCTGCTACTTCACTCGATCCGCATATCTCCAATACTGATCATCCTTACTCTAGGGATTCTCTTTTTGTCAAGATGACCACTTTGGTTTTCTCCAGTGCCAAACTGAACCCGCGAGCAGTCATCCAGTCCCTCACTCGGCGTATTAGCATACCCAGCCTAAGTTGCGCCTATTTGACAGTGCGTCCAGTGACCAGAGCCGCAACATCATCCGCATAGCCGACCAAGCGTGACTCATCTGGCATCTCAAGTCTCAGTAGCCCGTCGTAAGACATGCTCCACAGGTCCGGACCAAAGATAGACCCCTGGCAACACCCGATGTAGTTTCCATCCTTCGTTGGCTCTGTGTCGTGTCGTAGAGCAGGCTTTGGTCCTTTAGGTAGTTCCTCAAAAGCCGCATTAGATATTCTGGAACTTGAAAAGAGTTTTCCAGCGTATCCAGAATATCCACCCATTTAGCGGAGTTGAAGGCATTCCTGACGTCAAGTGTCACCAACAGGACGATCCGTCGCTTGGCGCGACTATGTGCCTCTGCCTTTTGGACCGCGCTCACCAGCCGTACTGCCGAGGAGATTGGTCCCCAGCAGCACGAATCGCGTCAGAGTCTTCCCTTGATGAGTTTCTCTAGCACTTTCCCAGCCGTGTCAAGCATGCATAACGGGCGGTATGCAGACGGCGATCCGAGATTTCCCTTCTTCTTGCTGATCAGCACGAGCCTTGCCACCTTCTATCGTACCGCAAAGACCCCGTCCCCTAGGCAAGCGTTGAATGTGCTGAGTAGCAAGTCAGGACAATGGTGAAAGACGAGCCGCAACACCTCAGCCGGAACACCATCTGGAGCTGGAGCCTTCCTCGCTTTCAACGAAAGGACTGCCTCTTCCAGTTCCCGCTGTGTGAAGAATGGACACTTGACTGTTGTTTCACCACGGACAGCATCAACACGGACGTGATGGGCTGGGAAGAGTGCCCGCACTATCTCGTCCATATCTTCCGCATCATGTGTACAAGGCTTCCATAGGGCACCAAGCTACCACATAACTAGCTTGTAGCCAGAGCACCACGGATCCTTGTTCACATTCGCTTTTCAGCGATTTAAGTTGACCATCAATACACTGGGGGCTTGCCGTGCCGGGGTTTTCGACGGGGCATAGAAGCATTGCAAGCAATCGTGATGATGCTTATAGTTGAGTTCACCACGTCTTGAGCTACCAGTTCATCTGTCCCCTTCAGCTCTTCCTGCAGCGGTGCACCTGCTATGAGAACCTCGACGAACCTCTCGACGTGCATCCTTCCGATGTTCCATCCAGTTGTAGAAGGCTGAGAGCACGGATGTTGGGAGACAACATCGCTTATCTCAAGCAGAATGCACTGATGATCACTGGCTGAGTAGTCCTCTAATATTTTCCAGTTGTGTATCCTCCGTACTAAGGACTCTGAGGCGAATGTCACATCCGGTATGCCTCACAGCCAATACGGCGGAAAGTCGGCGTATTTCCGGTGTTTAGTATGACGTGCGCCGTCCTGCCAGATGCATACCGCCCATTATGCATGCTTGCCGCCATTTCCAGGATTCTTTTTCCGCGCGGATTCGTTTAAGGCATGTCCCAATCGATTGCTCCCCCAACGAACACGTTGCCCTCTGCGTTGGAGACAGTGCCCTCCAGAGTATTAAGTTTGGCTTGGAAAGATGATATCGATTCGTTCGGCGTTAGGTACACACTAAAGAAGGTGCTCCCTGAGCATTGAACCCACATCAAACTATCCCCCGGTCCACAGCTCTCCGCCTGGAAATTACTACTTCGAAGCCAGATGGCGGCAGTATCAGTTTCATCAGGATACCATGATGCAATCACACAACATCGCTTTATTTGCCTGGCCACTCGATTCTTTTCCTGCCGTAACCTCGTCATTGGCTTCAGGGTGATTCTTTATTATGTTGGGATTTACGACCCTTGCATCGGTCGCTTCTTTAACGATCGCAGCAGTGACCATCAAATTCTTGATGTTCTTTATATTTTCTTCCATGGCTCGAACACCTGGGGCGTCCTGCAGAGTTGTCCGCTTTTCCTTTATAGAACCCTCTGGCGTTTGCATCATATTTTTGCTTCGCCCGAATGCCGCAGGAATCTCAGTCTGGACCAGATTGTCTGCTAATCTCCGTTTTTCGTCTGTCTTCACTGTCGTTGTATTATTCGTCGTTTTCGTCATCGTTAGTACCGCTCTCGATGTACTGTTAGCTTCGTGGCTGCAACCGCTGCTTGCGTCGTTGTTATTATTTTTTATTTCTTTCTTTGGGTTTTTTTTATCTTTTTTAAGGGTTTTTTTGGTTGTTCCAGTTTTATTGGGTCCCCCTCGGAGCTGCTATCTCCGTTCGTGTGTGTAGTCGCCTTTTTGGTCCCATGGTTATCTTTGCAGAGTAGGGAGGCCATGTGAGGGTTGGCACAAGCCCTTATGGGGACAAATGCTCGGAGTGAGACTAGCGCTAATCGGGAGTCCGTCTCAACCGAACCTACACCACCAACCCAATGGTGCGAACTTCGAACGTACTCCGAGGCCTGCCAAGGTTTTACCGGGACGGAGACGGTATGATAGTTGCAACAAACCAGATACTAAGCACATCATAAAATTTTTTTTTAAGAAACTTGCCAGAAGTCAATGAAACTGAGACATATGAGGTGTAGGAGGAGGAGGATGCACAACACAATGGTTCAAGTATTCATTTTGAGCTACGCTGTTTGTTTTGATTTTCTGGCTCAGTGAATTGTCACATTGTACTAAAATAATTGTAGTTTTAAACTTGCACAAAAAAAATCCTCAATTTAAAAAAGACGAACACAGGAGTTTGGACGAATGTGAAGGTGATAACGTTTGTTAATAACTTATGAACTCCATTTTGCGCCAACATAAAACAAACTTAGGCATTAAGCACTTCAAATAAAAATCATTCCACAGAAGGGTGAAAAATCCGAAAATATTATGAAGTTCACTCAAGATGATATCAAATGGATGGTTTGCTGTTTTCACGCTTTCTCCTCCCATGAACAGGTAAAGCTAAAATTTTTTCTACAAATCCAAATTCCATTAGTTTATAAAATTGGACTAGTCGAAAATTTTGGAATGGATACTTTACGTAAATATATTCTAAAATCTCCGATCGAAATGGTTACAGTGAATGGACGATAAGCACATTGATTCGATTCACATCAATTTTACATATAATATTTGGATAAAATTATGAACAAATTTAGATTGTACGATCATAAGGATTCACAAAGGAAGTGCTCTCATCATATTATTACCCAGGTTCACCTCAACCTTGATCAAAAATCGAAACATTTTGGGATTCAGTCAAGTTTGCACTCACACTGCAGTTACACTAACGCTGGGTTCCTTTTTTCAGTGAATTCCTTTGTATTATATTTAGCTTTCAGGTGTGATTGTAAAAAATTGCCTATTTGCCTCATGAGTTTGCATTCAACGTTGACAGATGCTTGAGCGACCACTTGTTGCTTTGCTTCACGATTTGCACAGCGCGGCTGCTCATTCTCCAGCCACGATCGGGTCCATCAAGAACACCTGAAATGAAAAAAATTTGCTAATGCTTTGAAATATGATCAACATGAGTCTAAAAAATTTATTTGCCATATTATAAATTGACTTACCTTTTTTTAGTTTGGGGTTGCTAAGTTTCTGGAAAATCAAGCTCAGACAAGAGAAAACTTCATCTCTTTTGGCATCAGTTTTGACAAAACTTTTTACAATTTCAAGTTTAATGTGGAGTGGCGGGAGTAGAATCTTTTCTTTTGACACCAAATTTTGATGGGTTATGTTGGCCATTTGAAGTTGGCTATGTTCTCTGCTTTTCCAATTGAGGAACGAATATTGGTCTCCAGTGTAACGACTATCCCAGTCGCACATAAAGCACATATGTTTGCTATCACTTTTAGGTCACAACAAATGCGCCACTTATGTTGGGAGTAGTGAACCATATTCAAAATAGTTTCTAGTCCTTCATATGTCTCTGTAGTATCGGTGCTGTAACATATTCGATTGGAACAGATGTGTCTGGGCCTTAGATAAGTGTAGATCCGTGTCCTGACAAGAAGGTGTCTTGATTATGTAGATGATATTCTAGGATTAGGATATAGGTGATTGTTTGCCTGTCTTCCATATAAGCTAGAAAATTGTTTCCGTCTAGGATAGTCATATGACTTGAATTAAAAGGTGGTAGACTAACTTACTTATACACTCATACATTATTATTTGATTATGGCAGGTATAGGCATAAGTCTTATATTGATGGGTTTTAGTTTTGTTATTCATAGTGGTTATCCATCTTTAGTGGCAGGTTTTCTCGAGTCTTTTACGCTTCTATAGTTTTTCTATCCATAGTAGTTTTAATGTAGAGGGGACTCGTGTCTAGGGTTGATAGCTTGAAGTATTAAGGTTGCTGATCCATTAGGGAAGCTCTGTAGATAGGTGGCGCTCCGGGTGCGCTTATAGGGCTTGAGAATCTCTAGCGTATCTCACTACTGAGAGGCTTCCGGGTCGACTGATTTGCTTGATCATGTTGAGCATGCTAGACGTTTTTTTATGGCGCGAGTCATTGCGTGGTGGTGTCGGGTGCATTATTCATGGGTGATGGGCTTGATTGTCAGTAGTTGCTCTAAGGCATGGGAATTTGCTTCATAGGCGCTCAGATAAGGAACGCGTTGCTGTTCGATTGGTGTCTTTGGCTAAGGATGGACGGCAACATGTGGAAATGACCGATTTGCTTGATCATGTTAGGGATGCCGGAAGTTTTTATGGCGCGAGGGGTTGCGTGTTGACGGAGGGCGCTGCTATAGACGGGTGACTTTGCATTATGGGTGGGCAACAAGTTTGCCTTTCGATGGGTTTGCCTTTCGACGGGTGTTCCAAGGCGTGAGAATTCACTCCATGGGTGCTTGCTAAAGGTGCGCGTTGCTTATCGATTGATGTATACGGTTAAGGATGGATGGGGTTGTGGGCGAGAAAACGATCTAGGTTTCCCCCGCGGTGGATACTATGAGCCATAGAAATTTGCCTCGTGAGCGCGTGGGTAAGTTTCCTCGTTACTCATCAAAGAGCATTTATGCTTAATTCTGCACGGCCTTATCGACGAGTATGACTGATGGGTGTCGCTTGTGGGGAGATTGGGGTGTAGATTTGTTCGGCGGTGAATGCTGTTAGGCATGGAAATTGACGTCGGGGACGCGTGGCATATGCAAGTGACTTTGCTTGTCAAAAATAGTGTTTCGTGCACGTAGACTTGCCTGTCGGCGGAAGTTTTAGGAGATCGGAATCTACATCATGAAACAGAAGTGGCATGGCATACACTACATTGTAAGATGGCTTTGCCTGTTGGAGGCGGGCATGCTTGCTTGAAGAAGATAGCATATGCATTGCGCGTTGCTTGGCAAAGGGAATCGTTAGAAGTGCTAAAGTTTTTGTAGTGCCCATGGACTGCGGATAACGCGATGCGTGGGATTGAGACGTTTTTTCACAAATGTCCATTCACAGATACGTCTGCTCTAATTTGCCGAATATTGTTTAAATTGGATCTTTTTCCGATTTCTTTTTACTTAGGTACGTCGTTTCTGTGTTTTGAGACTTATAGCTATTACATATTATTGCTTTTTCAGTTTCATGTCAATAGTACTTTAAGAATCATATACAATGTATTTTGTTCGGTTAGACAACTACGCCGCTTGCTCAAATCTATGGATGCAGGGAAAGAGATCTTAATGTTTGTTGTAATGCATTCTTGGCATTTAGTCTAGTATTTAATTTTAGTTTGCTTATGGCAGTATTTTGTTTATCTTGGCCATCATAACTTATTCCTAGAGCAGTTTCTATACTTCATTTTCTGATTTTCCCATTATGTGGAAGTATGATATTATATTCATGCGTATATTTTTTCTCTACTATAGGATGCTTATTGGTTTTGTTCAAAAATTCTGGTAGTTTCTTCCAAGACGAGTTATTTTCTCAAAAGCATGATCTTGTAGTACATGAGATGTAGATAATTTTTTCGTACATCGTATCATTTGTATATGATGTTTCCCTTTTGATAAGCGCATGGCAAAGATGCTTTACTTTTTTAGATCACTATGTTGACATGTGTGTTTTGGATATCTATTCTAAATTTGAGATTATTTATGGATGTTGTCTAGGAAAGATATTACGTTTTATGGCTTCTGGAATGCTACTTTTTTATGGAGTTAATGTATGATGGCCATAGGAATCATCGGAGTGATCCTAATGAGTGAGAATATTTACGCATTTTAGTAGCTAGAGAATACCGATTCTGGAGCACTTTTTTCATACAAATTTCAAATGTTGTCGAGGGTGTGTGTCTTGGGTGTATGGGTGCGTGTATTAGGGTGGAATAGGTAGGTGCCTGAGATAAGAAGGTATGAGTCTGGAATAGGTGTGGATGTTATGGATGGTTGCGGCGAGGGTGTGTGCCTAGGGTAGGTGGATATGTGTATCAGATTAGTGTAGGTGTGGGCCTTAGGTATGTGGGTATGTGTACAAGATTGATATAGGTGGGCACCAGGTGTGAGAAGGTATGGGTCTAAGGTAAATATACATCTGTATCTTGGTTAGGTAGGTAAGTATTCTGGGTCTTAGTAGCCTCTATCGGTTAATAGTCGAACTAGTCTTGTTGGATGCAATTTAGAATAGACATATGTCTTTATATTACATCCTTAGCCTTTACAGCCTGTGATGGTAAATAGTAAAACTAGAAAATTGATTTCTGTCTAGGATAGTCCCATATTTCCAATCAATAAATTAAATATCTGGATTTCTCAGTGTGTTTATATAGGGTCAATATAAATGTTTAAGCCTTTGATGCTTTTAGCGATAGATAATTATACTATCCATATTTTTTATTCATCTGGAAGGGTTTCCTATATATGTCTTAGTAGTAATAATCTTACATATAAATTTCATTGATCCATTCATTAATTATATAAATTTTTCTCATTACAAAGAAAATACGGTTATCAATTCCTAAATATTCCCATGATATTTTTTTATCAGTTTCCCAAGTCCATGTGGTAAAAAGGTCAAGATATTTGAACCCATAAATCATTTACATGGCCATCTACATTCTACAGACGATCCTTTTCAATCTCAAGTACCTTCCGCAGCGTTTTTTTCTTATCGCATGCATCCATATGTGACATATTATTCTTGAGGATGTTTTTTTTCACACGTGATATGGAGTGAGTTAATCTTTTCCATGTTAGGGAAAGGCTATTAGTACTTGTGGTTAAATTTTATGAGGTGATAATTGGACATGGCTTCTAGTGATCGTATTGATGAGAATAGAAGCTAGTTAAGTGAGATAAATGTATGGTGATTATGGCAGTATGATTTATGAGGTGCCGCTTATGATGATCCCAATAATGGGAACAGTGAGTACTGGATACATGCTACTTGATATTTATGGAAATTTGAGTATGGGAATTTTAGATGTTAGAAACAATGTAGTATGGAATGTGTTAAGAAATAAGAACATTATGGGTGATAATTTATGGAGCACTTTGGTTTTTTGTAGCCGTTGATGTTTTAGGCGTATAGATCAGATACAGAGTGTATGATAATTTTTTGGGGAGAATTTATGATGTTTCGTCTGTCTTTTATGGCTGGGAACGGAAGCTAGCTTATCTTAAGATATTTGGAGTGACCTTTTTTTGTTTGTATAGAGAATAGAAATAGGTTCAAGAATTGTATAAAAAGGCCTGAAGAAAATAAAGAAGGTTAATGTGGTTTCAACGCAAAACGTGTGCGGTTCAGAAGTATATTTGCCTTTAGTGGCAAAAGAAATAAGTTTTGTTTAAAACAAATAGAAATATCGGCTCTTCGGATGCCATCAGCTTAGCGCTTGCGCTGACCTATGATACAAGCAAGTGTTGCTTAAATCTCTACTTTGTAGTGAAATTGAAGCATATTTGCCTTCAGCGGCAAAAGAAATAAGTTTTGTTTAGAAAAAATATAGAAATATCGGCTCTTCGGATGCCATCAGCTTAGCGCTTGCGCTGACGTAGTTGAAATCCTAATCTACGATAAAGTTAAAGCCCTGATCTACGATAAAAGCAAGTTTTGCTTTTAACTTCTGCCGTTTAGACGCATATTGTTCTTAGAGTTCTTAGTAATCTCCAAAGATTACTAAGCACAGAAATATAGGCTGCACAGAACCATAAGGAATTAGTGCCAAATACGCGGCAACCCTGATGTTGCTATCGGTAGGGGATTTATTATTTATTTTTTTATATGTTTATATAGCGAAATCTATTCTTTCTCCAGGTTGAAGGTTTCTAACGATTTAGGACAACCAACCTCCTTTTGTCAGCTTCAAAGTAGCAAAAAGTCAGATTCAACACACTTCTACGCAGGAGCGATATAGCATTTGGAACGAAAAAATCTCCAGTTTGCAGCATTTCTTTTCAACGTAATCAACGTAAATTATATTCAGGAAGACGTCGGGAGTTAGTTAAGAATTCTTTGTATTATATAAATTCACTGTTTTATTTTGATTAAGTTAGTAAAGTATAAAGTATAAGATGTCTGTATCCATACATAAACCCTTGAAAAGAAAGTATAATAAAACTCCTAATAAACAACACTGTCACTTTTGCGATGTTGAAGTTAGTCAACAATTTTTCAAGAGCCATTTGAGGAGTAATGAGCATAAAAAAAATGCATCCCAAATCAATAGTGATGATCAGGGAAAAGTGAAGAAAATTTCACAAGCATTTGCTACTCGAATAGCAACATACCAAATCATTAATGAAAATAAGAATTTAAGTATTAAAGAGTTTTTAAAAAATGAGAGCCATTGTTTCACAGACCTTATTAGTGCTCAACTTCAAGAGCTCACGGCTGTAAAAGTCAATTTAGAACTTTTTGCTGTTTTTATAAAATTTGATTTAAGTAGCCAGAATGATATTAGTGATTTAAAATCATTCAATACGAGGAATGTAATCATTACCAGGGGTTGCGGCCTTGAGCATGTTTACAAAGATTTTTATGCTGTTATCATGAAAAAAAGTGAGGAATTTCAAGAGAGGGATAGTGGCTGGGCATTCCAACAGGTCCTTTATTTACAGGTTAACGTGAATAAGTATACACCCTTCCGTGGAGGATCTTATCTACCTCTACCAAAAGAGGTGTTATCAAAAAAAGCATGCGTAAATATAAAAAACTCCGATCATGCATGTTTTGCTTGGGCTATCGTTTCTGCTCTTCATCCTGCTGAGCATAGCTGTAGTCGTGTCAACTCATATCCCCATTACTCAACTATTTTGAACTTGGATGGTATTACGTTTCCTATTACTTTCAAAGAGATTCCCATTTTCGAGGAAAAAAATAATTTGAGCGTAAATGTCTATGGTTGGAAAAAGGGGTCTATTGAGGGTCCGTTCTATTTTTCTAAAAACAGGCAAACCTCTAAAAAACATATAAATCTACTTTATGTGGAAAACGAAAAAGGTACCATAGGGCATTATTGCTGGATAAAAAATTTAAGTCGCCTTGTGAACAGTGGAATGACTAAATATGGTCACAAATCTTACCTCTGTGATGGGTGCCTTATTAAATTTACCAGCATTGAGCAATATAATGAGCATATCAAACATGATTGTAATAAGATCCATACAATTTTACCATCAGAAGAGGAAAAATATTTAAAGTTTACAAATGTAGGAAGGCAGATAAAAGTACCATTTATAGTCTATGCTGACTTTGAAGCATTACTGCAACCAATAGAATCATGTTCTCCAGACCCTCAGAGTTCATTTACAGAGACTACTCACATTCATGTACCATATAGCGTTGCATATTATATAAAGTGCAGCTATGATTCAACCCTGAATAAATTAGAAATTTTCAGAGGCAGCGGCTGCCCTAAGGTTTTCCTAAGTAGGTTGCAAGAAGATGTGAAACGTATATTTAGGATCTTAAAGGTGAACAAGCCCATGCAATTGTCCGATGAGGAAGAAGAGAAGTTTGTAAACGCAGTGTCTTGTCATATTTGTGATGAAAAGTTTGACTCAGAAACCCGGAAAGTAAGAGATCATTGTCATTTGACAGGAGTCTTTAGAGGTGCAGCTTGTAACAAATGTAATATTCTATATAGAGTTCCCTATTTTATACCTATAGTCTTTCATAATCTTAGTGGATATGATGCTCATTTCATATTTCAGAATTTTGGAGGAGATTCTGA
Source organism: Odontomyia ornata (assembly GCA_963969285.1). NCBI lineage: Eukaryota > Metazoa > Arthropoda > Insecta > Diptera > Stratiomyidae > Odontomyia > Odontomyia ornata. The sequence goes on along the minus strand of OZ017741.1, from coordinate 135,535,255 downwards.
TAATATTGAAGTTATTCCTAAAAATAAGGAAAAATATATTGGATTTTTCAAATACATGAAGGTTGATGATGAAACAATAACATTAAGATTTATTGATTCTTATCGTTTTATGGGCTGTAGTTTGGATAAGCTAGCTAAGAACTTAAGTTCCGATAAATTTCTCGAGACTAAAAGGTATCATTCTGACGATAGTTTGTTCAACCTCGCGGTAAGAAAGGGGGTTTTCCCATACGAGTATATAGATTCCTTCACAAAACTTGATGAAACATGCCTGCCTGCCAAATCATGTTTTTACAGTACACTACAAAATAGTGGTATCAGTGATGAAGAGTATAAGCATGCTCAAAATGTATGGGAAAAATTCAATTGTCAGACACTGGGTCAGTACTCGGATGTTTACTTAATAACAGATGTGCTCCTTTTAACTGATATATTTGAAGAATTTAGAAATGTATGCCAGCAAATCTATGGACTAGATCCAGCTCATTATTTTACGGCCCCTTCACTCAGCTGGGATAGCATGCTCAAAAGCACTAAAGTTGAGCTCGAATTGCTAACAGATATTGATATGTACAATTTCGTGAAGCAGGGAATTAGAGGAGGACTCTGTCAATGCACTAAAAGATATTCAAAGGCAAATAATAAATATATAACTTCATACAACCCTGATCTTGAGAGTAACTATATTCTGTATATTGATGCAAATAACTTATACGGTTGGGCAATGAGTCAATATTTACCCATCAATGGTTTTCGCTGGCTAAGCAATGAGGAAATCCAATGTTTAGATATTCTGAGTGTTGAGGACACTGCTTCTAAAGGGTTAATTTTATCCGTTGATTTAGACTATCCAGAAGACCTCCATGAGCTACACAATGATCTTCCATTTTGCCCCGAAAGTCGCATCCCACCTCTTGAAACCTCTAAATGTAAGAAACTGATCGCAACCGAATCAAATAAACGTAATTATATTATCCACTATAGAAATTTAAAACAGTGTTTACGTGCAGGACTGAAATTAGTTAAAATACATCGTGCGATAGAATTTAGTCAATCACCATGGTTAAAAAAATATATAGACTTAAATACTGAAATGCGTACTAAAGCAACTAATGATTTTGAGAAAGATTTCTACAAATTAATGAACAATAGTGTATTTGGAAAAACCATGGAAAATGTGGATAAATATGTAAATGTTAAGGTCTCAACCCATTGGGATAATGTCGGAAAAAAGAAAGGAGCTTATTACTACATAAGTCGACCTAATTTTCATAGTTGTAAAGTAATTAACGAAGATTTAGTTCTCATTCAAATGGATCGAATCAATGTTAAATATGATAAGCCAATTTATATCGGCATGGCAATTCTTGATGTGTCAAAAACGTTGATGTATGATTTTCATTATAGTTTTATCAAAAATAAGTACAATAGTCAGGCTCAACTTTTATATATGGATACAGACTCTTTTATTTACAATGTAAAAACTGTGGACATTTATGATGATATTAAGAATAATATAAATTTATTTGATACTAGCAATTACCCTAAAAATAATGTATATAATATTCCACAAGTTAACCAAAAAGTATTGGGTAAATTTAAAGATGAAAGCCCCATAGATCCCATAGCAGAGTTTATTGGAACAAAAGCAAAGTCATATTGTATTATTACAGATAAGTCATGTATAAAAAAAATTAAAGGCATCAAAAAATCGGTTGTAAATAATGAAATTGATCCATCAGATTTTACAAAATGTGTAGAGGATACGAAATTAAAATTATTTAGTAAGATGTATATATTTAGATGTGATAAGCACCTTATTTATACTAGGTTAGTTAATAAAATAAGTCTTTCAGGAGATGATGATAAGCGTTTCCTGATTCCAAACTCTTATAATACTTTAGCTTGGGGCAATCATATGATAAATTCATAGTTTTAGTTCATAAGAAAACACACAATATGTTATCAAGTAAGTCATTTTATTATACTTTGTTTGTTACAATAAATCAATTTTGTTAATACATGAATTATGGTCTTTTGAAAATTATAACGATTGAACAAAGATTTTGACACCTTTTGTATTCAATACCTTGTCCACTAGGAAATCATTCAAATATTTGGTCCTACTCAGTTCCTAGTGGTCTGTTTAGCTATCACTTTTGCTGATGAGCTGTCTGTCGTATGTATAATGCTGTCTATGTAGCTGTCTTTGAAGCCGATTCCCTGTCTGTTTAGCTGATATGATATCTATTGACCTGTCTGTGTAGCTATCGCTTTTGCTGATGAGCTGTCTATTTAGCTGATGCCCTGTCTGTTTAGTTGTTATGCTGTCTGCTGAGCTAACCGTTTAGCTGATAAGCCCATCTATTTAGCTGGTAAGTGGTCTATGTAGCTTTCTTTTTAGCTGATGCCCTGTCTGCTTAGTTGATATGCTATCCCTTTAGCTGTCTGTATAGCTATCTTTAGTTAATAAGTTGAGCGTTTGACCTTACATGCTATCTGCCTTTCAGTAAATTCATTTGATTGTTGGTAATTATCTACCCATAAAAAAATTCTTACTTTCCATACAGTTGCAGTCAGCTTTTTTTACATTTACTTTAAATGTCATATGCTCATCACGATTTACGTTAGGCCTATTGGTTACCAACTGCATGTTGATCATCTTCCAAGTTATTCGTAGGCATACTTGGGTCAGACAAGAATCTTCACGTCTATGTTGCTCTTCTGGTGAACAAATCTTGATTAGGAGCAAGCCATTGTTATTTGCTCGAGAGTTAATTGATCTTATTTCACATTGATGCATTCTTCATAAGAATGAGTCAAGTCACCATTCTTTTTTATCTGCGTCAGTTTTTCTCTTGACCTCTGTCTATCTAATCTATAGGATCCTCTTTCTACAGCAATTCGATTTCAGTTCTCTAGGTTTTCATGTCTTCATAGGATTTACGGCCTATGGGATCCTTATTGCCCACTATAATGTTCCATTGCATTGAAATTATGTTGCTACACTTATGAACTCATCAAGTATGCCCAAAAATCATTTGATCCCATGGATCAGCCATTTGAATCATTTTGTAAAGCACAAACTTGTTGAATAAATCTCTCCTTCATGCAAACCATTGCTAGGGCCTTAACATGAATTAGTTCAGCCTGTTGCTTAGTCGATGTATTAAGGGTTTATAGTGGAACTAATTAAGTATATTGAATCATCTTGGCGTTCTCATGTATGATCAACCCTTTTGGATTATCCGGGATATGCTATGACTGGAACGATTTTTTCCCTATCATTGAACAATTGAGTAAAATTTTGATACCTCCAACTTACTAAAAATCTGTCATTGATCTATTTTCAGAAGATGTTTGAATGGTTTGGAAGACTTGAGGCTGCATCATTACCCACAACCTGTGAAATGATTAAATATCATGGACAAATGTGTCTACATATGTACATTATAATAGCTATCAAATGTCGATGTATTAGTATCATATGATCGACTGGTCTCTTTATCATGCAAAGAGGGTTATCCACAATCACCGATCAGTTGAGCCGTCTGATACGATCATGAGTTGCCTGTTCAGCAGTTGAACTTTGGTCAACTTCACACCAATATGTTTTCTCTTTCGCACCTGCTAACCCAATTGCCTGACGAACTCAAGGTGGCCTTCTCTTTCACACCTACAACTCGAGTTGATTGGTGAGCAGAAAGTGGTGAAGAGCCTTACAGGGCTTCTACCCAGCCTGCCCCGTGGCATGCATGCATGATGATCTTCGCAGAGATGCAGAATAACCTTCTACCCAGCCTACCTCATTGCCACGCAGGCATCAATGACCGGTCATCATGCGTTATGACGCGTCATAATGCATGATGATGGGTCATCATGCCTGCATAGCAATGGGGTAGGCTGGGTAGAAGGTTATTCTGCATCTCTGCGAAGATCATCATGCATGCATGCCACGGGGCAGGCTGGGTAGAAGCCCTGTAAGGCTCTTCACCACCTTCTGCTCACCAATCAACTCGAGTTGTAGGTGTGAAAGAGAAGGCCACCTTGAGTTCGTCAGGCAATTGGGTTAGCAGGTGCGAAAGAGAAAACATATTGGTGTGAAGTTGACCAAAGTTCAACTACTGAACAGGCAACTCATGATCGTATCAGACGGCTCAACTGATCGGTGATTGTGGATAACCCTCTTTGCATGATAAAGAGACCAGTCGATCATATGATACTAATACATCGACATTTGATAGCTATTATAATGTACATATGTAGACACATTTGTCCATGATATTTAATCATTTCACAGGTTGTGGGTAATGATGCAGCCTCAAGTCTTCCAAACCATTCAAACATGTTCTGAAAATAGATCAATGACAGATTTTTAGTAAGTTGGAGGTATCAAAATTTTACTCAATTGTTCAATGATAGGGAAAAAATCGTTCCAGTCATAGCATATCCCGGATAATCCAAAAGGGTTGATCATACATGAGAACGCCAAGATGATTCAATATACTTAATTAGTTCCACTATAAACCCTTAATACATCGACTAAGCAACAGGCTGAACTAATTCATGTTAAGGCCCTAGCAATGGTTTGCATGAAGGAGAGATTTATTCAACAAGTTTGTGCTTTACAAAATGATTCAAATGGCTGATCCATGGGATCAAATGATTTTTGGGCATACTTGATGAGTTCATAAGTGTAGCAACATAATTTCAATGCAATGGAACATTATAGTGGGCAATAAGGATCCCATAGGCCGTAAATCCTATGAAGACATGAAAACCTAGAGAACTGAAATCGAATTGCTGTAGAAAGAGGATCCTATAGATTAGATAGACAGAGGTCAAGAGAAAAACTGACGCAGATAAAAAAGAATGGTGACTTGACTCATTCTTATGAAGAATGCATCAATGTGAAATAAGATCAATTAACTCTCGAGCAAATAACAATGGCTTGCTCCTAATCAAGATTTGTTCACCAGAAGAGCAACATAGACGTGAAGATTCTTGTCTGACCCAAGTATGCCTACGAATAACTTGGAAGATGATCAACATGCAGTTGGTAACCAATAGGCCTAACGTAAATCGTGATGAGCATATGACATTTAAAGTAAATGTAAAAAAAGCTGACTGCAACTGTATGGAAAGTAAGAATTTTTTTATGGGTAGATAATTACCAACAATCAAATGAATTTACTGAAAGGCAGATAGCATGTAAGGTCAAACGCTCAACTTATTAACTAAAGATAGCTATACAGACAGCTAAAGGGATAGCATATCAACTAAGCAGACAGGGCATCAGCTAAAAAGAAAGCTACATAGACCACTTACCAGCTAAATAGATGGGCTTATCAGCTAAACGGTTAGCTCAGCAGACAGCATAACAACTAAACAGACAGGGCATCAGCTAAATAGACAGCTCATCAGCAAAAGCGATAGCTACACAGACAGGTCAATAGATATCATATCAGCTAAACAGACAGGGAATCGGCTTCAAAGACAGCTACATAGACAGCATTATACATACGACAGACAGCTCATCAGCAAAAGTGATAGCTAAACAGACCACTAGGAACTGAGTAGGACCAAATATTTGAATGATTTCCTAGTGGACAAGGTATTGAATACAAAAGGTGTCAAAATCTTTGTTCAATCGTTATAATTTTCAAAAGACCATAATTCATGTATTAACAAAATTGATTTATTGTAACAAACAAAGTATAATAAAATGACTTACTTGATAACATATTGTGTGTTTTCTTATGAACTAAAACTATGAATTTATCATATGATTGCCCCAAGCTAAAGTATTATAAGAGTTTGGAATCAGGAAACGCTTATCATCATCTCCTGAAAGACTTATTTTATTAACTAACCTAGTATAAATAAGGTGCTTATCACATCTAAATATATACATCTTACTAAATAATTTTAATTTCGTATCCTCTACACATTTTGTAAAATCTGATGGATCAATTTCATTATTTACAACCGATTTTTTGATGCCTTTAATTTTTTTTATACATGACTTATCTGTAATAATACAATATGACTTTGCTTTTGTTCCAATAAACTCTGCTATGGGATCTATGGGGCTTTCATCTTTAAATTTACCCAATACTTTTTGGTTAACTTGTGGAATATTATATACATTATTTTTAGGGTAATTGCTAGTATCAAATAAATTTATATTATTCTTAATATCATCATAAATGTCCTCAGTTTTTACATTGTAAATAAAAGAGTCTGTATCCATATATAAAAGTTGAGCCTGACTATTGTACTTATTTTTGATAAAACTATAATGAAAATCATACATCAACGTTTTTGACACATCAAGAATTGCCATGCCGATATAAATTGGCTTATCATATTTAACATTGATTCGATCCATTTGAATGAGAACTAAATCTTCGTTAATTACTTTACAACTATGAAAATTAGGTCGACTTATGTAGTAATAAGCTCCTTTCTTTTTTCCGACATTATCCCAATGGGTTGAGACCTTAACATTTACATATTTATCCACATTTTCCATGGTTTTTCCAAATACACTATTGTTCATTAATTTGTAGAAATCTTTCTCAAAATCATTAGTTGCTTTAGTACGCATTTCAGTATTTAAGTCTATATATTTTTTTAACCATGGTGATTGACTAAATTCTATCGCACGATGTATTTTAACTAATTTCAGTCCTGCACGTAAACACTGTTTTAAATTTCTATAGTGGATAATATAATTACGTTTATTTGATTCGGTTGCGATCAGTTTCTTACATTTAGAGGTTTCAAGAGGTGGGATGCGACTTTCGGGGCAAAATGGAAGATCATTGTGTAGCTCATGGAGGTCTTCTGGATAGTCTAAATCAACGGATAAAATTAACCCTTTAGAAGCAGTGTCCTCAACACTCAGAATATCTAAACATTGGATTTCCTCATTGCTTAGCCAGCGAAAACCATTGATGGGTAAATATTGACTCATTGCCCAACCGTATAAGTTATTTGCATCAATATACAGAATATAGTTACTCTCAAGATCAGGGTTGTATGAAGTTATATATTTATTATTTGCCTTTGAATATCTTTTAGTGCATTGACAGAGTCCTCCTCTAATTCCCTGCTTCACGAAATTGTACATATCAATATCTGTTAGCAATTCGAGCTCAACTTTAGTGCTTTTGAGCATGCTATCCCAGCTGAGTGAAGGGGCCGTAAAATAATGAGCTGGATCTAGTCCATAGATTTGCTGGCATACATTTCTAAATTCTTCAAATATATCAGTTAAAAGGAGCACATCTGTTATTAAGTAAACATCCGAGTACTGACCCAGTGTCTGACAATTGAATTTTTCCCATACATTTTGAGCATGCTTATACTCTTCATCACTGATACCACTATTTTGTAGTGTACTGTAAAAACATGATTTGGCAGGCAGGCATGTTTCATCAAGTTTTGTGAAGGAATCTATATACTCGTATGGGAAAACCCCCTTTCTTACCGCGAGGTTGAACAAACTATCGTCAGAATGATACCTTTTAGTCTCGAGAAATTTATCGGAACTTAAGTTCTTAGCTAGCTTATCCAAACTACAGCCCATAAAACGATAAGAATCAATAAATCTTAATGTTATTGTTTCATCATCAACCTTCATGTATTTGAAAAATCCAATATATTTTTCCTTATTTTTAGGAATAACTTCAATATTATCAGAATCTCCTCCAAAATTCTGAAATATGAAATGAGCATCATATCCACTAAGATTATGAAAGACTATAGGTATAAAATAGGGAACTCTATATAGAATATTACATTTGTTACAAGCTGCACCTCTAAAGACTCCTGTCAAATGACAATGATCTCTTACTTTCCGGGTTTCTGAGTCAAACTTTTCATCACAAATATGACAAGACACTGCGTTTACAAACTTCTCTTCTTCCTCATCGGACAATTGCATGGGCTTGTTCACCTTTAAGATCCTAAATATACGTTTCACATCTTCTTGCAACCTACTTAGGAAAACCTTAGGGCAGCCGCTGCCTCTGAAAATTTCTAATTTATTCAGGGTTGAATCATAGCTGCACTTTATATAATATGCAACGCTATATGGTACATGAATGTGAGTAGTCTCTGTAAATGAACTCTGAGGGTCTGGAGAACATGATTCTATTGGTTGCAGTAATGCTTCAAAGTCAGCATAGACTATAAATGGTACTTTTATCTGCCTTCCTACATTTGTAAACTTTAAATATTTTTCCTCTTCTGATGGTAAAATTGTATGGATCTTATTACAATCATGTTTGATATGCTCATTATATTGCTCAATGCTGGTAAATTTAATAAGGCACCCATCACAGAGGTAAGATTTGTGACCATATTTAGTCATTCCACTGTTCACAAGGCGACTTAAATTTTTTATCCAGCAATAATGCCCTATGGTACCTTTTTCGTTTTCCACATAAAGTAGATTTATATGTTTTTTAGAGGTTTGCCTGTTTTTAGAAAAATAGAACGGACCCTCAATAGACCCCTTTTTCCAACCATAGACATTTACGCTCAAATTATTTTTTTCCTCGAAAATGGGAATCTCTTTGAAAGTAATAGGAAACGTAATACCATCCAAGTTCAAAATAGTTGAGTAATGGGGATATGAGTTGACACGACTACAGCTATGCTCAGCAGGATGAAGAGCAGAAACGATAGCCCAAGCAAAACATGCATGATCGGAGTTTTTTATATTTACGCATGCTTTTTTTGATAACACCTCTTTTGGTAGAGGTAGATAAGATCCTCCACGGAAGGGTGTATACTTATTCACGTTAACCTGTAAATAAAGGACCTGTTGGAATGCCCAGCCACTATCCCTCTCTTGAAATTCCTCACTTTTTTTCATGATAACAGCATAAAAATCTTTGTAAACATGCTCAAGGCCGCAACCCCTGGTAATGATTACATTCCTCGTATTGAATGATTTTAAATCACTAATATCATTCTGGCTACTTAAATCAAATTTTATAAAAACAGCAAAAAGTTCTAAATTGACTTTTACAGCCGTGAGCTCTTGAAGTTGAGCACTAATAAGGTCTGTGAAACAATGGCTCTCATTTTTTAAAAACTCTTTAATACTTAAATTCTTATTTTCATTAATGATTTGGTATGTTGCTATTCGAGTAGCAAATGCTTGTGAAATTTTCTTCACTTTTCCCTGATCATCACTATTGATTTGGGATGCATTTTTTTTATGCTCATTACTCCTCAAATGGCTCTTGAAAAATTGTTGACTAACTTCAACATCGCAAAAGTGACAGTGTTGTTTATTAGGAGTTTTATTATACTTTCTTTTCAAGGGTTTATGTATGGATACAGACATCTTATACTTTATACTTTACTAACTTAATCAAAATAAAACAGTGAATTTATATAATACAAAGAATTCTTAACTAACTCCCGACGTCTTCCTGAATATAATTTACGTTGATTACGTTGAAAAGAAATGCTGCAAACTGGAGATTTTTTCGTTCCAAATGCTATATCGCTCCTGCGTAGAAGTGTGTTGAATCTGACTTTTTGCTACTTTGAAGCTGACAAAAGGAGGTTGGTTGTCCTAAATCGTTAGAAACCTTCAACCTGGAGAAAGAATAGATTTCGCTATATAAACATATAAAAAAATAAATAATAAATCCCCTACCGATAGCAACATCAGGGTTGCCGCGTATTTGGCACTAATTCCTTATGGTTCTGTGCAGCCTATATTTCTGTGCTTAGTAATCTTTGGAGATTACTAAGAACTCTAAGAACAATATGCGTCTAAACGGCAGAAGTTAAAAGCAAAACTTGCTTTTATCGTAGATCAGGGCTTTAACTTTATCGTAGATTAGGATTTCAACTACGTCAGCGCAAGCGCTAAGCTGATGGCATCCGAAGAGCCGATATTTCTATATTTTTTCTAAACAAAACTTATTTCTTTTGCCGCTGAAGGCAAATATGCTTCAATTTCACTACAAAGTAGAGATTTAAGCAACACTTGCTTGTATCATAGGTCAGCGCAAGCGCTAAGCTGATGGCATCCGAAGAGCCGATATTTCTATTTGTTTTAAACAAAACTTATTTCTTTTGCCACTAAAGGCAAATATACTTCTGAACCGCACACGTTTTGCGTTGAAACCACATTAACCTTCTTTATTTTCTTCAGGCCTTTTTATACAATTCTTGAACCTATTTCTATTCTCTATACAAACAAAAAAAGGTCACTCCAAATATCTTAAGATAAGCTAGCTTCCGTTCCCAGCCATAAAAGACAGACGAAACATCATAAATTCTCCCCAAAAAATTATCATACACTCTGTATCTGATCTATACGCCTAAAACATCAACGGCTACAAAAAACCAAAGTGCTCCATAAATTATCACCCATAATGTTCTTATTTCTTAACACATTCCATACTACATTGTTTCTAACATCTAAAATTCCCATACTCAAATTTCCATAAATATCAAGTAGCATGTATCCAGTACTCACTGTTCCCATTATTGGGATCATCATAAGCGGCACCTCATAAATCATACTGCCATAATCACCATACATTTATCTCACTTAACTAGCTTCTATTCTCATCAATACGATCACTAGAAGCCATGTCCAATTATCACCTCATAAAATTTAACCACAAGTACTAATAGCCTTTCCCTAACATGGAAAAGATTAACTCACTCCATATCACGTGTGAAAAAAAACATCCTCAAGAATAATATGTCACATATGGATGCATGCGATAAGAAAAAAACGCTGCGGAAGGTACTTGAGATTGAAAAGGATCGTCTGTAGAATGTAGATGGCCATGTAAATGATTTATGGGTTCAAATATCTTGACCTTTTTACCACATGGACTTGGGAAACTGATAAAAAAATATCATGGGAATATTTAGGAATTGATAACCGTATTTTCTTTGTAATGAGAAAAATTTATATAATTAATGAATGGATGAATGAAATTTATATGTAAGATTATTACTACTAAGACATATATAGGAAACCCTTCCAGATGAATAAAAAATATGGATAGTATAATTATCTATCGCTAAAAGCATCAAAGGCTTAAACATTTATATTGACCCTATATAAACACACTGAGAAATCCAGATATTTAATTTATTGATTGGAAATATGGGACTATCCTAGACAGAAATCAATTTTCTAGTTTTACTATTTACCATCACAGGCTGTAAAGGCTAAGGATGTAATATAAAGACATATGTCTATTCTAAATTGCATCCAACAAGACTAGTTCGACTATTAACCGATAGAGGCTACTAAGACCCAGAATACTTACCTACCTAACCAAGATACAGATGTATATTTACCTTAGACCCATACCTTCTCACACCTGGTGCCCACCTATATCAATCTTGTACACATACCCACATACCTAAGGCCCACACCTACACTAATCTGATACACATATCCACCTACCCTAGGCACACACCCTCGCCGCAACCATCCATAACATCCACACCTATTCCAGACTCATACCTTCTTATCTCAGGCACCTACCTATTCCACCCTAATACACGCACCCATACACCCAAGACACACACCCTCGACAACATTTGAAATTTGTATGAAAAAAGTGCTCCAGAATCGGTATTCTCTAGCTACTCATTTTCATTGATAAATTTGTGGTGCGTACTGAAAGGAAGAAGCTAATACAGAAAATAGTGAATGAGGTAGATCATTGACATTAGGGATTTGTTGGTATTATGTTATTATTCTGTGTTTATACCCATAATGTATGAAAAAATATTTTTTAAGTACTATATGATGGCATTATATGCATGCACTAGATTCAATGAACTTTTATATTTACTTTCAATTAGGTGTTGTTATTGTGGGTCTGTATTATTTACTTTAGCTAGTGTAATGTTCTACCTTTGTGCGGGGAACTGTGAGGTAAATGTTTAAATTAAGTTGTTAAATTTGTTCGAAGAATATAAAAATAATTCTTCACCTAACCCAGCGGCAAGGCCGCTGATAAACTTGGCGAGGATCTTCTGGACCCACTAGCGCCATGGTTGCTAAGGATATTGTTCTAAGTTTATATCTCCTTTGGTATTCGCTAGTATGCGCAGCGTTAGTGTTCTGCCAGTCGGATCGCTACAAGTCGCAGCGTTCACGCGAAATGAAAATGCTTTCACTTGCGCGTATCAAAAACCAACTGTTGCTTTATTTAAAAATCACTATCCTATTTATACAAAATTTTCTTACATGCTAAACAATAAAATATGTGAATTTATTGCTCATAAATTTCTCGTCCTAAATTATCAATGTAACCCAACTCATAAATTATTGATCCCATTTCAAATGTAACCCAAATTTACAACTTATTACTCAAGCGACAAAGTACTTGAGATAGATACCACACATGAGCGATATTATTCACCCATATATTCGTGTGAATTACTTGCGTTCAATATTGACCTACATATATCTCAAGTTTCAAGTGTCGTGTGCCAACACATTAGGTGTGAACGAAATGTAAGAATACCCGTATGGGATTTCTTATGTGAAAGAAAGTGGGTTCTATGGGAATTTAGATGTTTTCTATTAATGGACATTAGTCATGTCCATTGAAACAATTTATTATGAATCATGCACATGTTGCGCTGGATATTGCATATGTTGCGTTTGTAATTTATGAGGTAAGTTCCTAGAAGATGAGATTTGGTAAACATTGAATCAATTAAATTTATTGATGCAATGTTTATCAATGGAAATGAATTAAGGTAAGTATTTATATAGTGCCATTACACCCTCAACCTCAAGATGAGTATTAATAGATTGAGTTTACATCAATATCTTGATACGAATCTTAAAAGTAAACTATATGTATCTGTACATTTATTTCTCTCTTCTTTTTTTTTGTATCTAAACGTTGATGATGAGAAATTTATATATTTATGACTATTACTATGTTTATTGTAACATCACATGATTTCACTTTATCCTGATGTATTGTTTATTACAGCTATGATTAGAAATTTATACATTTAAATATTTCGTTCATTATGACATAACGTTAAATGATTTTAGTCTATCTTTATGTATTGTTTTATGAAGACCATTTACATTTACTATTACATTACTGTTTTCAAGATTAATTACTTCAAAAGGACCTTTGTAAGGCGGTTGATGTTCCTTTCTGTTATCATTTCTGATTAACACTAAGTCGCCAATTTTTATGTGTATAGGGTTTGTATGCATTTGTTTTTGAACTCTTTTGGATTTAACATTCTGCATTATGTTCCTAGCCTTTATTATAGATGCTCTTAATCTAACCTTCAGCTCTTTAGAATAATCATCAAGATTGTAGACCTTATTTTTATTCTCAATTAAATCATTCGGAAGGTAAGGGAGTTTTCCAAAAATTAGTTCATACGGTGTATAATTGGTGTCTATGTGTGGTGTAGTGTTATATGCAAAGATGTAGTACGGAACCCATGTGTCCCATTGCTGATCATCAGCAAAAGAATACATATATTCGTTTAATACACAATGGTTTCTTTCAACCGAACCCAATGTTTGGTGATGGTAAGGGGTAGAAAAAATTTGCTTTATTTTTAGCAAGTCGCATATATCGCCCATTAATTTATTTGTAAATTCAGTTCCTAAATCTGATTTCAGTATCTTAAAATGTCCGTATTTCAATATAAATTCTTCTACTAGTCCTTTAGCTATTGTCTTAGACTCCTTATTTTCTATTGGGAAAGCAACGACAAATTTTGTTAACTCACACTGAAGTGTAAGTAAATATCGGTAGTTATTTGAGATTCTTAATGGACCTACTGTGTCTATTTGTACCGTCTCACAACTTGTTGATGGGGTATCGGTCTCAATCATTTTCTCTTTCGTATGTCTCACTTGTTTATTAGTCTGACATGCTGTGCAATGTTTTATGTATGTTTTAACCATATTGCTCATATTTTTCCAACAATATCGTTGTTTTAGTTTCAGCAATGTTTTGCGAATTCCAAGATGTCCTCCGTGCGGTGAGTTGTGATATTCTTCTATTAGCTTCATTTGGTTTGATTTATCTATTACCTTAGTTGGTGGTTTGTATATCATGATATGGAGTTTCCTTTGCGTACGTTTCTTATGTTGCAACATATTGAATATTCTTTTAAATATTACCTTGTCTATAGACTTAAAAATAATGTCTTCACAAGATAATGAGAGTTCATTTATGTCTTCTTGATTCGCGAATCTCAACAGCTTCTCCAAAATCGAAACTAGTTTCGGATATGGATTATCACCATTTGTCTCATTATATTTGTCCCTTGTGGTAATATCTTCCATTGTTAGCTTATCTTTGATGGAAACGGATTTCGCATCAGATATATCGCTACATTGTACTTCTATAATATCATTGGTATGTATAATTGAAACTTTATTTTCTCTGCGCAGTGTAAATTTTAATTTCATGATTCCGGTGATGTCTGACAAACTAGTGCAATCCCAACAATAGAGTTGATCAAGTTCTATCGGTGTCTGGGTGCTCTCGTTTTCGACTATCTTCCTTTGTTTTTCTTTATCACAGGCCATTTGCCTGGTAATAGCTAATAGTTTTTTCTTCGCGGTTTCATCATTCTCTGGAGGTATCATCGCCTTTAAGGTATCTGAGTCTAGCTCGATCCTTGATAATGCATCAGCATTGGTATTCATATTCCTTTTTTATATACAATTGAAAAATCGTAATCGGACAAGTCAACACGAATTCTAGTGAGTTTTGACGAAGGGTTTTTGTGTGTGAACAAAGATACCAGTGGTCTGTGATCAGTCACAACCACGAATTTTCTTCCGTATAGGTAGGGTCTAAAGAAGTTTATACCCCAATGTATGGCTAGAAGCTCTTTCTCGATAATAGGTTTGTTAGTATCGTGCTTAGCCAAAGATTTACTTGCATAAGAAATTGGTAAGTCTTGCCCAATTTCACCTTGGGATAGAACTGCGCCTAAAGCGTAGTTAGAAGCATCAGTCGTTAGTATGAAAGGTTTGTTGAAATTTGGATACTGAAGGATTGGAGGTTCTATCAATTTTCTCTTCAGAGTTTCGTAAGCATTCTGACATTCTTCAGTCCAGTTAAAGGTCGCATTTTTCTTCAGTAAAGCATTCAAACACCGCTGTTTCAGCAAATTTAGGAATAAAACGCCTGTAATAGTTGCAGAACGCTACAAATCTGCGTACTTCATCTGCGTTCTTTGGGACCGGATAGTTCCTGATGGTGTTATGTTTTGCTGGATCGGTCTTGATACCTTCACCGGTTATCAAATGACCCACGTACACCACCTCTGATCTCAAGAACTGGCATTTTTCAGGATTTAATTTTAAATTGTGCTGACGTAACCTTTGTAATACTTTTCGAAGATTGTCATTATGGTGTTTGATGCTGCAACCGAATACTATAATGTCATCAACATAGAGGAATGCTTCGTGACTAAGGCCACTAAGAGCTATCGTCAACATCCTCTGAAAACTGTTGGATGATATTTTCAATCCAAATGGTAATCTTTTAAATTGATAGTGTCCATCATTGGTGGAGAATGCTGTCAATGGTCTAGACTCTTCCTCAAGTTCAATTTGATGAAAAGAGCTAGTCATGTCCAGCGTAGAGAAGTATTTTGCTCGACCTAGCTTGTCCAAGACGTCTTCAAGTCTCGTCAAGGGAAACTTGTCGTTGACTATCTTGTCATTAAGCCGTCTGAAATCTACAACCAGTCGCCATTTAGCTTTTTCATCTGCACTCTTCTATGATGTCACTTGTTTCCAGGTCCCTAACCTGTTGTAGAATTTCCTCATTCTGGGATTGTGGTAATCTATAATTTTTAATATAAACCGGATTGTTATCCACGGTTTGTAACTTCTGTCTATAAAAATTGTTAGTTTGGGTTTTATCTCCATCCAAATGAAATACATCTTGAAAATTCTCTACTATCTCAAGTAAATCATGCATTGCGGGCCTGTCTAGAGTATCTGTGTTCATAACTTTTAGAAGCTTTTTAAACCTATCTTTAGTGTACCTTTGTTTTTCCCACTTAAAAATGTCATAATGTTTCAATGGTTCTATTTCAACATTAAAATTCTTTATGACAACATCTTTGTCATTCGTGTTCTATATTTTGATGTGTCGAACACCTTTTGCAGGTATGATAGTATTTCCTACAAATACTCCTTTTTCAATTTCCGTGTTAAAAACAATGCTATCGTCGGAAACTTCGATGTTAACCGGAACAATCATTTCAGTTCTAGCTGAAATATTTATCTGTGAATGTTCATGGCTTCGTGTGTCCATTGGTAGTATGATGTCTTCATCGTTTACGTTGAAAGTTATCGTAAACGTTTCGTAATCGATTTTACATAAGTAGTGCACCATTAAATCTCTACCGATGATTCCATCCGTGCTTAGCGGAAAATCACTTTGCACAACATGGAACGATTCTGTTAGTCTGTGCTTCCCAATTAGCAGATCTAAATTAGTTGTGCCCAAAGATGTCGTTACTTCTTTGGTAATACCTGTTATTTTGATTCTATTGCTAGTTTCAATTGAATTTTCTAAATTGTAGCAAATGTTCTCTTTGCAAATTGACACATCTGCTCCAGTATCGATTAAAAATAGGAGATACCTATCTGAATTATAATTATAGATTCTTATAAAATTTGTACAATTTTCTGTAATCCTAAATATTTTTCTTTCCATTATTGTTTTCTTTAAGCCGGGAGGTTCTGGAGATCCTCTCCGGAACCCTGCACGTTTCCCTGATCGGTAATAACGTGTATATTCCTTCTGTCATTACTGTAATTTCTATTGTTATTATAGTTGCTATTGTAGCTATTCCTGTCATTACGTCTACGGCCTCTACGATTGCCATTATGTCGGTTATGCCGTGGACGATTGTCCCTATTGTCACGGTTGTTACGATCGTTGCGGCTGTAATAATTGCTACTGTTATTCTGTCTATTTGAGTCGCTATTATTTGCGTTGTCCCTATAATTGTTGTCGTTTCTGTTGTTACTGTTTCTGCCCCGGTTACCTTGCTTCTTGCCTCTACTTTTTGAGTTACTACTGAAATGCATGACGCTATTTGTAACTTGCGTTTCTGCGCTTTCCAGTTCTTGCGCAAGAGACACGGCCTCTGTGAAAGTTTTTGGTCTTGCTGAGAAGATGGTGCTTCTTAGTTGATCATTTAGGCCATTTTTGAAGATGGTTAACGCATATGTATCATTCATTTGCGTGATTATCTTTTTCTCATTAGCTGAGACCTGATTGCCTAATTCTTGAATTTGCAACAGATTAAGTTCCTCAACTAAATTAAGAATCTTGTCTTTGTAAGAGTTCACAGAAGATTTCTTCTGGTAAGTGCCGCTAAGAAGTGTATGGATTTGAGGTGCAGTTTTATTATTTTTGAAACGACTCTGCAACTCTGATTTTAAAGTGGCAAAAGTTGAAATGGAAGCATTAGCCAGGGTAAGTCTGACGGTGGCACTAAGTTTCACATTCACAACAAAGTCTATCAAGCTAGTTCTCGCATCAGCTGACAGGATTGTGTGCAAGATCTCTAAGATCTTCAGAAACGGATCTAACTCCTTATATTTACCCTCGAAGACAGGGATTATCTTCATAGCCGTTTCTAGGTTAAAACCAGCCATGGTGAAGTTTTCTTCAAGCAATGGTAGACTAGACTCTAAATCCTCACTTATCGGTTCTTCTTTGTGGGTATCTATAGAGTATCCTTGTTTGCTCAGTTGCAACCAAATTTCTCCTTCTAAAATTGATGCTTGTGCCCTTAATTTTACCTTTAGATCTAGAACCTCAGAGTCTTCCTCACTACAATTCTCAAGAGCTCTATTGAAACTTTCCTTTCTAGACTTTAGTTCGTTTAACTTTGTCTGAAGAGTCTCAAATGTATACAAACTCCTTGCACACTTTTTCAAGTTACACAGGGCCCTTTCGTTCTCAGACACTATTTGCTTCAATAGCTCCATCAATCAATACATAGGACAAAATATCAAAATTTTATTATTTGAGCAAACAATTTCGCAGAGAATTTAATCAAAATCTTATGTCCCATTCTCATACTATCGACAAAGATAAAACTAATACAAGTAAGGATAACCCAATATATGATATTTCTTACCAAGAAAAAAATTTTGAATTACAATATATTATACACTAATGCTCCTGTTGAGCCTCTTTACTACATTTTTCTTATTATGTTTGTTATAAAAATAAAATAATATTGCCGCTGCTGCGAATACTCCCGTTGTTACCAGTGACTGCTGGTACTGCTCCACAAACGTATTTTCTACCGAGCAGCTATTTCCCATTTTTATTCCAGAATCTTTGCTTTGGCTTTAGCTCCAATAACTTCTGCTGTAATAGCTTCTTCTGCTCTCCAACCGAAATTCTGATGACTCTGTGCAGCTCTGCCCGTTCACGCTTCAATTTTGTCCTTCGACCACCCCTTGGTCGACGCTTCCCCGGAATTGTTGCTAAAATGTCCCGTTGTTCGGCGGGTTTTTTAAAATATCGTTCGATGCTGCGTGGCTTAGGTCCTCTCAGATCTGGTGTGCCTTGTGTCGTTGGTATATACGGCGGTGGAACCTGCTCATAATCACGTATCGGTACCGGTACGTACTCTTCTGCACGCTTGAACCATTCTTCGAATTTTCTGTTGATTATTTGCAATTCCTCTTCATTCAGACTTGTCTCTATCGCATCCTCATCCTCAGAAAACTCTCGATTCGAAATGGTTGGATCGCCATGTAATGTTCCACCTTTGTGCGGGGAACTGTGAGGTATAAGAATATAAAAATAATTTTTCACCTAACCCAGCGGCAAGGCCGCTGATAAACTTGGCGAGGATCTTCTGCTAAGGATATTGTTCTAAGTTTATATCTCCTTTGGTATTCGCTAGTATGCGCAGCGTTAGTGTTCTGCCAGTCGGATCGCTACAAGTCGCAGCGTTCACGCGAAATGAAAATGCTTTCACTTGCGCGTATCAAAAACCAACTGTTGCTTTATTTAAAAATCACTATCCTATTTATACAAAATTTTCTTACATGCTAAACTATAAAATATGTGAAATTTCTCGTCCTAAATTATCAATGTAACCCAACCAAAACTGACGATAGATACAAGCCATATGGCAGCAGCGCTTACTACCACACACATGACCATTAGTAGGCCGACTTTGCTGGCTAACTTACATGGCGTTATATGAAGAATTGTGGAGGTGCCAACAAAAATTCGAGGTTTTGTACGGTTTAAAGACGGATTTCTACAGTGAAATCCAGATGATCCGCGGAGAACACAATAGCGCTCCTAGTGAAGTGAAAATTATTTCAGTTCTCATCCCCGTTTAGTTTTTATCGCCTTCCAAAGTGAATTTATACGAGTTTGTTTACATCTCAACGCTGAGCTATCAGTCGAAGGTGCAAAACGTGTGCTTCATTTGCTCATCTTGGAAAGTTTAGGAGCACAATGGGCTATACAAGGTGAATTTATAGCATGCACGGAATGCGTTCGGCATGTTTTTTATTCGGAAAATAGTATATATGACGAAATATAAGCATTTGCTAATGCCGCAGTTGGGTGACAGCTACCGGAAGCTTGTCCATAGTAGGCCGACTAATACATATGCAAATTGCCACCATATGGCTTGTATCTATCGTCAGTTTTGAACCCAACTCATAAATTATTGATCCCATTTCAAATGTAACCCAAATTTACAACTTATTACTCAAGCGACAAAGTACTTGAGATAGATACCACACATGAGCGATATTATTCACCCATATATTCGTGTGCATTACTTGCGTTCAATATTGACCTACATATATCTCAAGTTTCAAGTGTCGTGTGCCAACACATTGGGTGTGAACGAAATGTAAGAATACCCGTATGGGATTTCTTATGTGAAAGAAAGTGGGTTCTATGGGAATTTAGATGTTTACTATTAATGGACATTAGTCATGTCCATTGAAACAATTTATTATGAATCATGCACATGTTGCGCTGGATATTGCATATGTTGCGTTTGTAATTTATGAGGTAAGTTCCTAGAAGATGAGATTTGGTAAACATTGAATCAATTAAATTTATTGATGCAATGTTTATCAATGGAAATGAATTAAGGTAAGTATTTATATAGTACCATTACACTAGTTTCAAGAGTTTCAGTTTAATATCGAGTAAAACTATTATTTTATGCTTGTCTCATATTCTTCACATCATGGTTTCTAGTGTTGAAAAATTATTTATGTATGGATTGCTCTAGTATGATTTTTGTCATTTCTGAATTTCTCTAACCATGTCTTCAATAGGAAATTATTGATGTTTGAGTATGAAAATCTCTAATTTATTATCTTTTTAGGAAAATGATGCATGCTTGGATGATGTTACTATTTAATACTTTTCGGATGCAAGTTATCGCTTTAAGTGCCTACGTGATTGCACGAGAATTTACAAACCTCATACTTTGTATGCTTGTATTAAGCGTATAGTCATTGTTACTATATTCGTATACATTCTCAATACTTGAGAATTAAGTAAAATACGTATTTACTACATTTAAATATACTAGATTGATCGCCATAGTGATTTTGGAATATGTTCATTGACATATTTTCAAGTATTATTTTTATATAAATAAAAATCTTCTTGCGGAGTTCTTTCTTATCAGAATTTTTTTCACTAGATGCTTGTTTGATAATTTATAGGTTTAAAAATATCTAATCAGTTTTCAATATATGGGGTATGTTTTGAGTTAGCACACTGCTACTATAGATCACTTAAGCTAATGATTATGTAACATATGTCGGTATTGATAACGATGTTATGGAATTGTTTGCAGCAACATATAAATGAATTGCATATTTTGAATAATAATTTTTCTGAAAAATTAAAAAAAAAAGTTTAGCTAATACAAGTACTTACAAGAGAAATTTACCTTGAATATAACTTGCAGATACAAAAACATATTGAGTTTGCATAAGTAGAAAAATTAAAAATTAACTCCCTCACCTCTGAGCATGGTGGTCGCCATCACCGGTGTGTATCTAAGAGTGACGGCCTGAGGAGAATTAGTGCACACGTCGAAACCACCTTCTTCTAACATTTTTCTTCTCTAATAATTTTTCAGAAAAATTATTATTCAAAATATGCAACTCATTTATATGTAGCTGCAAACAATTCCATAAAAAAAAAGTAATTTAAAAAGCTATCGGAGCCATCCGAAAGAGTGATCGATATCCGCGCGACGTTAGATAAGCTTCAAATGTAGAGCAAATTTGTCGTATAGATTTACATTAAGTTGATGTGAAAAGGGTGAAATGATCCAATTAAAAAAAAAAGTTTAGCTAATACAAGTACTTACAAGAGAAATTTACCTTGAATATAACTTGCAGATACAAAAACATATTGAGTTTGCATAAGTAGAAAAATTAAAAATTAACTCGCTCACCTCTGAGCATAGTGGTCGCCATCACCGGTGTGTATCTAAGAGTGATGGCCTGAGGAGAATTAGTGCGCACGTCGAAACCACCTTCTTCTAACATTTTTCTTCTCTAATAATTTTTCAGAAAAATTATTATTCAAAATATGCGACTCACTTATATGTAGCTGCAAACAATTCCATAAAAAAAAGTAATTTAAAAAGCTATCGGAGCCATCCGAAAGAGTGATCGATATCCGCGCGACGCTAGATAAGCTTCAAATGTAGAGCAAATTTGTCGTATAGATTTACATTAAGTTGATGTGAAAAGGGTGAAATGATCCAGTTAAAAAAAAAAAAAAAGTTTAGCTAATACAAGTAGCATATGTTACGGAGTGTTCTTGATAACAATGGTCACAAGTCGTTGTAGGGTATTAAGGGATGATTATTACTTTCAGAAAGTTTGTCTGAAAGTATTTAAATATACAGATGTACATTTGATTTGAATGAACTCATGAAGGATTTTTTGTCCATCGTTAGATATTTATAAATAGTAGAGTTAAGTGTTTGATGTTTGGAAGTTTAGGATATGATAGGAATGTTAGATAATCATGCTTGGTTGTTTAAGGTATTTGTTTGCTAGAACAGTGGTAAAACGGTTGATAAAATTAAAAAACTGTATTTGTTTCTGATAAAAATAATTTATTGAGTAATACTATTTTTTGCCATATATAAATAAATGTTGATAAAATATTTAACCGCACATCTGATAAATAGCTTTATATTTTTATGAATTCCACAGTTTATTGAACAGTTTTCAAGTTAACTTAACATAGGTTTATTCGACCACACTTTTTCTCCAGTATGCCCGTACTGATGTATAATCAGTGCTCTCACGTCTCCTTTAATGTATACTGTACAATTTGTACTCAATATCCTTGGCATGTCATTGTAGCTTATGTCACTTTCACTCTAGTGCAAACTGCTGATGTTTCAATTCCGATATCGTTTTGCCTATATGTTTTTGAAGAAGGGCTTCATGTGAAAAAGCACGGCGTTAGAGATCTATATAGAAGAATAGTAAGTTCCTTGACGAAGAACTGATAAATGGATCGTAGTAGTCTTTGCGTATAGACGTCTTTTAAATCGCTCCTGTCAAAAGTTTTCAAAAATTAAATTAATTTTTTAAAATCGATAGTCCGAAGTTAATTTTTATCGGAAAAAGTCTTATATTGTCGAAGTAATCGACTCAGGAAATTTGTATCGAATATTTTTCGATTGGTAACGAAAAACAAATTCACAAAGAAAACTTCGCCGCTGGTATGGAGGAGCCCGACGGCTTCCCACCGTTGGGGCAACCTGGGGAAACGACAAATACGAAACTGGCGATAATCACCAAAAGAAAACACAACGAAGAAAACTCCGCAGATGGAGGGTGCAAGCTGCAAATAATAGCGGACAATCTACAAATGGCCAAATTCCAGAAAGAAAATGATGAACTAAGGCAAGAGATACAGTCTCTCAAGGATCTTTTCAAGAAAGGGATGAAGCCTCAAAAGATGCAGCCACAAAATCAATGGCAACAGGTAACAAAGCCGAAGGAAAGTACAAAGCAAGCAATTCCAGAGGAAGTTCTAAGTGCTGGTGGCACCAACGAGAGCCAAAATTATTTTGCAGCGCTGGAGGAATTAACCGAAGATATGGAAATCGAAGAAAACATCGGAGGTAATTTTAATCAAGATAATGACGTTAATTTTATTCAATATTTAAAGAACAAAAATAAGGAGAAAAAACCAGCCCGCAGTTCTGCTGGTTCCTCTGAAAAAGCTTCCAGCAAGACAGAAAAAGTTCCGCCAATCAACGTGTTCGGACAAACCGGGAAAGATATGGTTCGGCTATTGGCAGCCGAAAATAAACTGGCCAATTTCGAAATCAAAAAAGTTAATGCCGAAAAATTAACTATAAGGACGAAGTCACTGGTTGATTTCAAGTCAAAGATGCGCTGATTTCTGGGGAGGTTCCACACTTCACCTATACCCCAAAAAGTGAAAAGAATCAGACCTTCTTGTTGAAGGGTTTGGACAGCGGAGAGGATACAGTCGATCTTCTTCAGGTGCTCAAGGAGGCTGCACCAGATATTGATTTTGTTTCAGTCAAAGCCTTTGCGATAAGAAGGTCAACCATAGAAAGGAAGCATTTACCACTTTACCTGGTACAAATTGCAAATAAGAGCAGTCCAAGTGCCCTTCAACAAATAAGGTACTTGAATTTCAGAGTGGTGAGGTGGGAACGCTTCCAGAAAAGAGAAGTCAACCAGTGTTACCGGTGTCAAAGATTTGGACATTCGGGTGCCAATTGTGCCATGCACTATCGTTGCGTTAAATGCAAAGACGTTCATGCTCCCGGTGAGTGCAAATTGGCTCAGACGGAGCCTAAAGAAAAATTATACTGCGTTAACTGCGGTGTTTTTGGTCACCCAGCATCATATCGAGGATGCTCCCGATATCAAGATGCAAAAGTTAAATTTGCTCCAAAGCAAACACAAGTACACCGTATTATAATACCTTCCAACTTCGTCAAGCCCGGAGTATCATTTGCACAAGCCGCTAGAGGACCAGCAGAAAATGCTGGAAATAATGTAAATAATGTAAGTGGCAACAATGAGCTGCTTCTCAAAATTTACCAGCAACTTAATTCATTATCGGAGCGAATTGACCAACAAGATTCAAAAATTAACTTTGCTTTTGAGCGTTTAGGCCTTTCAAATGCCTAATAATAACTTGTCATCCAGTCATATTCCCATGGATAGGCTTCGCCTCATATCGATCAACGTCAACTCTATCGTTGCTATACATCGACGTGATTATCTCCTCGAATTCATTGTCAAGCAAAAGCCTGACATCATACTTCTCACTGAAACCCACCTCAATTCATGGCATTCCATGGAATTCAAAGATTTTGCATTCGTAAGAAACGATAGGGAATAGGTGATGGGGGAGGTGGCACCGGGATATTGGTTCGAAGACCCTATTGTTTCCAAAATATTGAAAAAGTCGAATTCAAAAACTTTGAATTTCTTGAAGTGTCCGTCATCAAAATTTCACTGCCAGGTGGGGATAACCTCTTCGTTATCTCTGCCTATGCAACTGGTCAAAATGTTCTCAAGTTCAAGGAAGAACTCAATTCCTTGTTTGAAATACTCGAATTGAACAGGCTGCATAGTTATTATATTTTTGCCGGTGACCTGAATGCCAAGCATACATCATGGCTGAACGCCACCAATAATCCTAGAGGTGTATTCCTGAAATCATGGATAACAGAGAACCAAATTGAATACAGGTGCAACCTATATGGGTCGGAGTTCCCAACATACCCTAGGACAAATTCATATTTGGACCTCTGCATTGCTGACGCAAGACTTGAATTCAGCTTTTATAGTCCTCAACGGAAACTGCAGGTGCTTCCTTATGATGGCGACCATAACGCAATCGTAATGGAAATCAATCATCAAAGGGATGATTTCCTCATTCCTGTTCAACATGAAAACCATCGGTTGAATTTCAAAAAAACAGACTGGGGAAAGTTTCAAAAGAAGTTTAATCGGGAGAACCAGAAGCAATGTCGCTCTTTTGATGATGGCAACGCTTGCTCAATGGTTCCTAATAACAGAAATCTAACTGACGATGAAATAGATCTCTATTTGTCGAAGTTAGAGAAGCTGACGTTGGAAACGATTGAGAAAGTTGTTCCCAAGATTAAACATCGAAACAATATGGAAGGATATGAAACACCAACCATCGCAAGGTTGAAAAGATTGATAAGCCTCCTTCTCACACACGTCAACAATATTTATCGACGAATTTTGGACTACAACCATCCCTCGTTGGCTTTGTTGAAATTACACCTGAAGAATGTCCGGAACTTAATCCGTTCATACTTCAGGAGTGAGGTCAGCAATCAATGGGCGGAAAAACTGAGAGGTATTAGCCCACAGGACCCAGATGGCGTTTTCGCGAAAGTGAATAGCTTATTCCGCAGGAAGTCTCGAGTGAAGGTACCGAATCTTGAAGTCGCTAGTGATGAGATAAATCTTCTCGATAGAGCTGGTATCGAAATTGATAGTACAACTCCGGATAGAAATGGAAACAGGATTATATGTGATGGAGTGCAGAAACTTGCCCTGATTGGAACACATTTTGAATTGGTTCATCTGCCAAACCCAGAGAGAAAGAATGAAATTTTTTCGGAGGTCGTTGAAGCAAAAGTTTCCGACTTCAAATCAAGCCTGAACGGCCAATCAATTCTTCATTTCGATGAAACATTAACATCTGACCTCATACCGACCTTGAATCTTATTGATTATTTTGTCAGCTATGAAGACTTGTGTTTCATATTTCGCAGAAGAAACAACAAGAAATCATGTGGTACTGACGGTATTCCAAATATAGTTCTCCGACATTTGCCTGAGGTTGCTATTAGAAATTATTGCATATTGTTCAACAACATGTTGAACAATTCATATTTCCCAAATGAGTGGAAAAAGGCTAAGGTGTTTTCGATCTTGAAGAAAGGAAAAGAATCTTCATGCCCTAAAAGCTTTCGCCCAATCAGCTTGCTGCCTAACATCAGCAAGGTGTTTGAAGTGATACTCAACAGAGCATTAAACGCCCACATTGAGAAATATGAGTTGATGCCGAATTGCCAATTTGGTTTTCATGCCAGGCATTCGACCATACATGCAATAACGAAAGTAACCTCAGACATCTGTTGGAAACTAAATGATAGACAATGCGCTGGAGCATGTCTCATTGATATGGAGAAAGCCTTCGATACGGTGTGGCTAGATGGACTAGTTTTTAAACTCCTTCAGGACAAGTTCCCCAGATACCTTGTCCCCATGATGTGTAATATGTTATACGGGAAATCCGTTGTTGTAACTGATGGAAATCTGACAACAATGCGCGAATTCAAGGTCTTGAATGGTCTACAGCAGGGAACAGTTACTGCGCCCCTGCTTTTCTCAATCTTCATTCGCAAGCTATTGAACAGCTTTGATTTTAACGTCTCGCCAACGCGATCATTGGTAGCGTTTGCTGATGATCTGATCATCTATACGGCAGACCGAAAAGCTACAATAGTTCAGAGCAATCTTCAAAAAATGTTGAATGATGTGCAGCTGTACACCGACAATTGGCGAATGAAAATCAATGCGCAGAAGTGCGAAACAATTTTGTTTCGGACAACGCTTCAGGGGGCCAGTCAAGACCTGAAACGTAATTGGAAGGATTTCCACATTATGGCTGGTGAGGGTAGTTCAGAATGGGTTCCACATAAATCCTGTGTTCGACACCTCGGTGTTCATCTCGATCAGTATCTGTACTATACTGAACATGTCAAAATCATGCTCAGTAAGGCCCTAAAAGTAGTCATGGCCCTTCGGCGACTCTTTCATTCCAGAAACATTGATCAAAAGGTCAAAGTTATTTGTTACAAGACCCTGGTTAGGCCAGTTTTGACATACGGATGCCAGATCTGGTACAACCAGAGTGCTAGTACTATGGAAAGATTAAGAGTTTTCGAAAAGAAATGTCTTCGTGCATGTACTGGTTTGTACAAAAAGATTGAGACGGATTGGAAGCACTATATATCGAATAGAAAAACTTATCAAACTGCTCATGTGACAAGAGTCGATATCTTCATATTGAAACATCTTCGGAATCATATAGCAAGATCTGTAACTGTGAGTGAAAACCCTTGGATTTCACAGCCTTTCCACCCTACAGACGGGTATATTGTGACTTGCCTCACTACTGGCTTCGTTCCTCCAGAAGCATTCGTGTATGTGGACATGAATCGATACGTTTTTGATTCTGACAGCGTCCCAATCATATATCACATATATCGACAGGCCACCGATAAGAAGATAAAATATCCTCCGAATCTGAGTTCAGGAGACCAACAATTCCAATGGAGATACTCATTTGCTAGATTCGTTGAGGCTGGTCGAGCTGAGATGGAACAATCTAGGTATTGGTGGCTGAATCACAATGTCTAAATTATTCGTGTTTATTTTCTGTTTTTGTGCTTTTTCTCGTTACTTAGTTTTTTAGATTCATCTCATTATTGCTACATCTAGTATTGTTGTTTATTTGTATTATGAATTAGGTATAGGTTTCAATATAAGGTAACGTTTTTTTTGATTGAACTTATTTAGAATTAGGGTGTAACATATTAGGTATAGGATATGAGTTCATTGTTGTGTTAGTAGTATAAGTAATTTTTGAATAATGCTGGTTGGTTTTTTCTCCTTTTCCCAATTGAATCAAAAAATATCTAATAATCTTAATTAATTTAAATTTGCAAGTGTATTTTTTCATTAAATGTGTTTAACTGATAACGTATAAATTTAGAGAGCCATTCGCGCCATTACGTTTGTTTATAGTTTTATTGCTTGGAATTTGCTTTATGTTCTTTTAAAAATTTATAACGATTGGTATTAAATAAAGCACTTTTGAATTTGAAAAAAATTTGACGAAGAACTGATGAGCATTTCCCGATACAAATTGAATATTGATGATTAACTTTTTCATTTTGATAGCGCTGGCCACCAGTTGGTTCTAGTTTTGTTTGGACTATTTATACGACCCAGTGTCATGAATTATTATTTTGCCATATGTATTCGAGACTGCAGGAGTATGTACTGTTTTATTAGTGTGAAAATATTCATTGTACCTCTATCATATGTATGACAAATGCATGTATCAGTGCATGATGTCGTATTAGAGTTGGACTATTCACATATTTGATAGTGTATTCCATATTTATGCATATAATTCTCTATAACTATTCGATGTTCAGGTAAAATATCATGGCACCTTTCAGAAAGTATAGGATGACCATTGTAATAGATTTTATCGCGTTGAAAGTGTATTAACCTTTGACCTATTAGTTTTCTTAACGTTTTTTGAATGGATGGATTTAGGACCACTGTTTCGATGAATTTTAAAAACTTCATTATAATCCGTAGACTAATATGTGGTCTAGTGATACATCCTTTAAAATGCTCTCGTTTAAGTTAATATACATTCATGTTCTAGTTTGTTCAGTGCAACTTAGAAGAGGATCTGTTTCTCAATAAACTTTAGTATTTTATACACTATAGAAATTACACTTTGTTGCCAAACCTTTCACAGTAGTATGCCGTCCTACCATACCTCGATGCATGATTTTTTAATGAATTATTGCTTTTAGTAAAGTAAAAAATTATTTATAGCCTTTGTAGTATTTTATTTCATCACATGGAAAATTAGATCATTACAAAGTACTGGTGTTTCAAAAAAAAGTCTAGAGTAGTTTATGTTTACAAATGATGTTTGCGTTGGAGTAAAGAAGTCGTTGATAGCCAGTTTAAGTATGTCTTTTTCTCTGCATCTTGCACAATATTGGTCATAGTATTCCTTCACACGACCGATAAGCAAATTGTTGTATTGCATGACAATGTTGAAAAAATCCATCAAGATGAAAAGATAGATATGTAGAAGCGGTTAAGAAGTCCAAGTTGATTTGCTGGGAATTCATCTACTCTATCCTTGAGATTAATGAGGTGTTGGCGAAGTGAAGTCCATTGACTGTTATCTAACTCCAACTGGTTTTGTCCACTGCATCGGAAGATTATTTTCGCTTGAAATGTAAGCGGGTCAAATCCAAGTATAACTTTGCTTTTGTGGAAACCTTTATCAAGATAGTACGTATAGTTTAGCAACAGGTTTTCCTCATAGATTCGTTATTTCTCTCTATTCTTTTGTAGTTTCTTCTCTTTCTTGATCACTTTTCTGGCTTTTTTCGCTTCTGACTAGCTAATGAATTTACTGGATTTGCTCCGATCATTTTAATTTACTGTTTCTAGTAGTAAAACCATAGATGTATTTTTATTACACCAGCATATATATTCACTTCTCTGGATTTGTGGATGGAGTGGGGAGATCAAGCTCAATATGTGATGATAAATCTATAAGCATGCATGTTTAACCCTTTGATGCTGTAATGTTGCTCTCATGATTTAAATTGAATGATAAGAAAGTGCTATGGAGTTAAGACTTGAACTAGTATGCTAACAGGAGTAGGAGTCAGTAACAGGAACCGATACTTTACTCTGTATTTTCTTTAGAATTTTCTTGAGTAATGCTGGGCTACAATAGATTGCCTCGAGGCTAATTAGCTGTCCTTTTATCTGTAAAACTATCTGTTTAGCTGCCGCTTTTGCTGATGAACTGTCTATCTTAAGTGTAGTGCTTTCTGTTGAGCTGTCTTCTTTAGCTGATACCCTGTCCATTTAGCTGATATGCTCATCGATATTCAATTTGTATCTGGAAATGCTCATCAATAATTCGTCAAGGAACTTACTATTCTTCTATATAGATCTCTAACGCCATGCTTTTTCACATGATGCCCTTCTTCAAAAACATATAGGCAAAACGATATCGGAATTGAAACATCAGCAGTTTGCACTAGAGTGAAAGTGACATAAGCTACAATGACATGCCAAGGATATTGAGTACAAATTGTACAGTATACATTAAAGGAGACGTGAGAGCACTGATTATATATCAGTACGGGCATACGGGAGAAAAAGTGTGGCTGAATAAATTTAAGTTAAGTTAACTTGAAAATTGTTCAATAAACTGTGGAATTCATAAAAATATAAAGCTATTTGTCAGATGAGCGGTTAAATATTTCATCAACATTTATTTATATACGTATGAGCATGTGAGCGGAAGACCACTCTACCCTGCAATAAATAAAAGGTGAGCTCACCCGACCGTTAGCTCATGAGTGGAGGGGCCAGCCAACGTGGCGGGTATCCGTTTGGGCTTCAAGTGGAAAGACTGAATCTTTTTGTTCAATTAAGCGTTCTTCTTTTTATTTATAATTTTCATAAGTTAATTTTTATTGGATAGATTTATAAGGAACTCAATATATATGTTTCAAACAATAATAAAGAAGAAGAAATGATTTAACATGCAATAAACTCGATGAATACGCAACGGAAATAAATAAGCTTCCAGCAGTAAGCAATCTAATCTGTCCAATAAATGATTCAATATAAAATAACTCGATGAATATGTTTTAAAAAATACATGTGGTAGGCAGTAAATAATCTAATCCATGCAAATTTTCAAAAAATTCGGATCGACTACAACAGTAATTAAGGGGAAAAGAAAAGGGTACTTACCCAACACCATCGACGAGCGCTCGTAGATGGTGTGGACGATTTATAATGATGTCGACGAGTGGTCAGTGCTTTCTTAACTATTAACATAATGGCATGCACACTGAATATATAAATTGAACTTTGACTTTATATCAGAAATAGTTATATACATTTAATTAATTTCCGAAATGTGAAAATTCATCGTTTTCTATAAAAAATTTGAATTATACTTTGATGGTACTTCATCTTTATTGGATAGATTTACACGCAGGGGGAACGCCGGTCGACAAGAGCACTCTTGGAGGCTAGCATTCTTTGGGGAGTTCCGCCCCCACGTACCCGAGGAAACTCCGCAGGGGGAATGCCGGTCGACAAGACCACTCTTGGAGGCTAGCATTCTTTGGGGAGTTCCGCCCCCACGTACCCGAGGAAATTCCCGCAGGGAGAAAGCCGGTCGACAAGAACATTCTTGGAGGCTAGCATTCTTTGGGGAGTGCCACCCCCACGGACCTGAGGATATGGGGGGGTGCCGTGAGGTTCCCTCCTGGGATGACAGGTAACAACTCTGATTGTATCTGGACTATGCTTTGGACAACGAACTGGAATTGACGCTTTGGGCTGGCGGATGTGATGGTTTGGACCTAGTTGCTTTGCACAGTATCGCCGAGGTGAAACTCGTGTGTGAACGGCTCCAATTCAACTATCTACCGTCTCCGTCCCGGTAAAACCTTGGCAGGCCTCGGAGTACGTTCGAAGTTCGCACCATTGGGTTGGTGGTGTAGGTTCGGTTGAGACGGACTTCCGACTAGCGCTGGTCTGGCTCTGAGCACTTGTCCCCATAAGGGCTTGTGCCAACCCTCGCATGGCCTCCCTGCTCTGCAAAGATAACCATGGGACCAAAAAGGCGACTACACACACGAACGGAGCGACTGCACACACGAACTAAACTGGAGCAATCAAAAGACCAAAAAAATCCAAAAACGGAAATAAAAAATAATAGCAATGACGACGCAACCAGCGGTTGCAGCCAAGATGTCAACAGTACATCGAGAGCTGTACTAACCACGAAAAAAACGAAGACTAACACGACGACAGTGACGGTAGACGAAAAACGGAGAACAGCAGACAGTCTGATGCAGACTGAGATTCCTGCGGCGTTTGGGCGCAGCAAAAAACTTATGCGAACGCCCGAGCGTCCTATTTAGGATAAGCGGGAGACTCGGCAGGATGCTTCAGGTGGTCGAGCAGTGGAAGATAACATAAAGAGCACCGAAAATTCGATTGTCACCGCTGCGATCGTTACTAAAGCGACCGATGCAAGGGTCACAAATCCCGACATTGCAACGAAAAATCCAGAAGCCAACGAGAAGATTACGGCACTAAAAGCAAAGAGTGACCAGACACCGCGTGATTGTACCGCCAACGTTGAAAATGTGGCGAAAGTACTGCACTCGGAAACGGAACGCGATAAGCTCTCCCAAGGATGGTTGCAAGATACTATTGCGGCCCAGCGATACGAAGAGGAAATACTACTTCGAAAAGCGGGAGATGTTCTGAAAAGAATACAAGCTGCATGCGACTCCCCAAAAATCAGCAAAGCAGTAAAGGTGGGGCTCCTAGATCGCATAGGGCACTATCAGAGAAGCTGGTTCAGGGCCGAAGACGAAGAGAAGGCTAAAGAGGCACTTGGGGCGAAATCTAAAGGCGACACGCAGATAGCTCCATCATTAAAAGTCAATAATAGAATGGCGTCTAGCCCAATCGAAGGAGATCGGGTTAAAAGAAGGAAGGAAGAGGCACTTGATGGGGGTGGAGCACCAGATCAGGGGTTCCAGACAGTGCTTACAAAAGGAGCGAAAAAAGCCGCAAAGAAACTCCTTCAAAAAAAGCCAGAAAATAAAATTCGCACGGCCGCTCAATTAGAAAAAGGACCTGATGCAAAACAGGAGAGGCAGAAGCCCCGACGAAGACCCCGGCAGCAGGCACTGCTTGTAAAGCCCCAAGATGGCCGATCCTACGCGGAGGTACTGCGGAACATCAGGGGAAACGTAAGGCCCGAAGACACCAATACTACCATTAAAGTAGTACGGCCAACGCGGTCGGGCCACATACTGGTCGAATTCGGAGCAGAGGCTGGCAATAAAGAAGCATTCTGTGACGCAGTAAAGAAAGTCCTCGGCAAGAGCGCAACTATAGCCCCGCTCGAGCCGATGGCAACGATCGAAATACGAGACATAGACTGCGTGACGGATCTGGCCGAGGTAGAAGAGGCCATCAAAAGGGAGTTCCCTAGCGTGGGGAGGATCAAAGCGAGACTGACACCAGAAAACAACAGGGGACAACGCATGGCCATAGTTGACTTGACCAAAAAGGACGCCGAACAATTCCTGAACAAGGGCAAAGTACGAATTGGGTGGGTTGTCTGTAGGATACGGCGAAGAGCAACGCCTCTTCAATGTTTCAAATGCCTTGGCTATGGTCACACCACACAAGTATGCAAAGGACCCGATAGGAGTTCCCTATGTTACAAATGCGGTGAAATGGGACATAAAAGAAAAGAGTGTACGAAGGAGGCACACTGTATTCTTTGCAAGGATGCTGATCCAAAACCTGATTTCGGACACGTCTTGGGATCAGGAAAATGGCAGGTGTTCCAGGAAGCCCTAGCCAAGGCAAAATCAGAGCTTTGATGACCCGCATCCTGCAGCTAAACCTACACCGCAGTTCAACCGCCCAAAATCTGCTTGAGAAGTTTGCAAGGGACATGAAAGCCGACTTCTTGCTGCTGAGTGAGCAACACCATGATAAAAGTCCTGCATTATGGTATTCTGATGAAACTGGTACTGCCGCCATCTGGGTTCGGAACAGTGACTTTCAAGCGGAGAGTTGTGGACGGGGGGATGGTTTCGTGTGGGTTCGGTGCTCAGGGACCACCTTCTTTAGTGTGTACCTAACGCCTAACGAGTCGATATCATCTTTCCAAGCCAAGCTTAATGCTCTGAAGGGCGCTGTCTCGAACGCAGAGGGTAAAGTGCTCGTTGGGGGCGACTTCAACGCTAAAGCAATCGAATCGGGCATGCCTCAGACGGATCCGCGGGGAAAACGAATCCTGGAAATAGCGGCCAGGACGGCCCTCGTCGTACCAAACTCCGGAAATACGCCGACTTTCCGCCGTATTGGCTGTGAGGGAACCATACCGGACGTGACATTTGCCTCGGAGGCCTTAGTACGGAGGATACACAACAAATCGAATCGAAGCCAGTGGTGAAGTACCTGGGGCTACTGATCGACTCGACTCCCCTGTTAACCTGAGAACCCAGCCTGGAACCGTTTGACACATTACTTCGGGCCAGAGCTCGTTTTGTTACGCCGTGTGGCGCCTTTAAGCTGGGGAGTCCCTTTCCTAGCTGGGGGAGAGGAGAAGAGGAAATGCCAGAAGACGGATCCCCCAGCCCCTACGCCTCCGGCTGCTGTGAGTTCCTTCCATATTTTAGGACTGCTCGAGCATAATGTGCCACCTGGTTCCATTTGTCAACCGATTCGAGCATCACCGCAACTTTATTATCTGGGATGAGCTCTCCCGTCTCCCTGTAGAGTTCCTTTTACTCTTTTACATTTTGTACTCGCAAAAAATGTGCGACAGGCATTGTCCTCATCTCCTGGGCAAAACTGGCGATCGGGAGACCGTGACTTAACAATCTTATGCAGGTAAGACTGAAAACACCCATGCCCGCTCAAAAGCTGGGTCAGATAGAAGTCAGTCTCACCATGCCTTCAATTCAGCCACGATCTCGACTCCGGGATGAGGCGTGCAGTCCACCTTCCCTTCGTGCAATTCCCCCAAGACTACTGCCAATCGTTGAGCGTTGTCTCTCCTCGCGGACAACCATCTCCCTCGCATCCTCGTTTCGGCGCAGGTGAATAGCGCGGCGCTCTCTAGCAAGGAGGGCGACAGGTATCACGCCTGCAATCACTCTCACCGCCGAGTCGGAGACTGTTGGATACGAAGATGCAATTCTCAGTGCTCCTCTTCTCTGTACCTGTGCCAATCGTTTTCGGTATACCTCCTTGCTGAGAGCGTCGCCCCATACCTCTGCTCCGTACAGTAGCACTGACCCTATAGAACTCATCAAGAGGCGTCTTCTTGATGGGCTGGGTCCCCCTACGTTGGCCATAAGTCGACTCAGGGCCGATACTCCCGAAGCAGCCTTCTCAGCCGTTGCCCTGATTTGCTCAGAGAAACTCATCTTCGAGTCAATCAGTAGCCCCAGGTGCTTCACCGCTGGCTTCGATTCGATTTGTATATCTCCAATACTGATCATCCTTACTCTAGGGATTCTCTTTTTTGTCAAGATGACCACTTCGGTTTTCTCCAGTGCTAAGCTGAGCCCGCGAGCAGTCATCCAGTCCCTCACTCGGCGCATTAGCATACCTAGCCTAAGTTGCGCTTGTTCAACGGTGCGTCCGGTGACCAGAGCCGCAACATCATCCGCATAGCCGACCAAGCGCGACTCATCTGGCATCTCAAGTCTCAGTAGCCCGTCGTAGGACACGTTCCACACGTCCGGACCAAGGATAGATCCCTGAACAACACCCGATGTAATTTCCATCCTTCGTTGGCCCTGTGTCGTGTCGTAGAGCAGGCTTCGGTCCTTTAGGTAGTTCCTCAAAAGCCGCATTAGATATTCTGGAACTTGAAAAGAGTTTTCCAGCGTGTCCAGAATATCCACCCATCTAGCAGAGTTGAAGGCATTCCTGACGTCGAGTGTCACCAACAGGACGATCCGTCGCTTGGTGCGACTATATGCCTCTGCCTTTTGGAGCGCGTTCACCACCTCTGCCATCGCATCAATGGTAGAACGTCCTGCTCTAAAGCCGTACTGCCGAGGAGATAGGTCCCCAGCAGCACGAATCGCGTCAGTGAGTCTTCCCTTGATGAGTTTCTCTAGCACTTTCCCAGCCGTGTCTAGCATGCATAACGGGCGGTATGCAGACGGCGATTCGGGATTTTGCTTCCCCTTGCTGATCAGCACGAGCCTCGCCACCTTCCATCGTACCGGGAAAACCCCGTCCCGTAGGCAAGTGTTGAATGTGCTGAGCAGCAAGTCAGGACAATGGTGATAGGCGAGCCGCAACACCAGCCGGAACACCATCAGGACCTGGAGCTTCCCTCATTTTCAATGAGAGGACTGCCTCCTCCAGTTCCAGCTGTGTGAAGAGTGGGCACTTGACTGCTGTTTCACCATGGACAGCGTCAACACGGACGGGACGGGCGGGGAAGAGTCCCCGCACTATCGCGTCCATCTTTTCCGCGTCATGTATACAAGGTTTCTGTAGGGCACCAAGCTTCCGCATGACCAGCTTGTAGCCAAGGCCCCACGGATCCTTGTTCACATTGTCCACTAGGTCTTGCCAGCAGCTAGCCTTGCTACTGTTGATCAGTTTTCGAAGGCATTTCCTGGCCGATTTATATGCTGCCACCTGGTTGCATGCCTTGTCACGGTTCCGCGCCCGTTGAGCCTCACGTCGAAGCTTGTGACACTCCCTTCGCTTTTCAGCGATTTCAGTTCACCACCAGTACACTGGGGGCTTGCCGTGCCGGGGTCTTCGACGGGGCATAGAAGCGCAGCAAGCAGTCGTGATTATGCTCATAGTAGAGTTCACCACGTCTTGAGCTGCCAGTTCTTCCGTCCCCTCCGGAGCTCCCTGCAGCGGCTCACCTGCTGTGAAACCCTTGAAGAACCTCTCGACGTCCATCCTTCCGATGTTCCATCCAGTTGTAGAAGGCCGAGAGCACGGACGTCGGGAGACAGCATCACTTATCTCAAGAAGAATGCACTGATGATCACTGGCTGAGTAGTCCTCTAATACTTTCCAGTTGTGTATCCTCCGTACTAAGGACTCCAAGGCGAATGTTACGTCCGGTATGGTTCCCTCACAGCCAATACGGCGGAAAGTCGGCGTATTTCCGGAGTTTAGTACGACGAGGGCCGTCCTGGCCGCCATTTCCAGGATTCGTTTTCCCCGCGGATCTGTCTGAGGCATGCCCCATTCGATTGCTTTAGCGTTGAAGTCACCCCCAACGAGGACTTTACCCTCTGCATTCGAGACAGCGCCCTCCAAAGCATTAAGCTTGGCTTGGAAAGATGATATCGATTCGTTAGGCGTTAAGTACACACTAAAGAAGGTGGTTCCTGAGCACTCTCCGCTTGAAAGTCACTGTTCCGAACCCAGATGGCGGCAGTAACAGTTTCATCAGAATACCATAATGCAGGACTTTTATCATGGTGTTGCTCACTCAGCAGCAAGAAGTCGGCTTTCATGTCCCTTGCAAACTGCTCAAGCAGATTTTGGGCGGTTGAACTGCGGTGTAGGTTTAGCTGCAGGATGCGGGTCATCAAAGCTCTGATTTTGCCTTGGCTAGGGCTTCCTGGAACACCTTCCATTTTCCTGATCCCAAGACGTGTCCGAAATCAGGTTTTGGATCAGCATCCTTGCAAAGAATACAGTGTGCCTCCTTCGTACACTCTTTTCTTTTATGTCCCATTTCACCGCATTTGTAACATAGGGAACTCCTATCGGGTCCTTTGCATACTTGTGTGGTGTGACCATAGCCAAGGCATTTGAAACATTGAAGAGGCGTTGCTCTTCGCCGTATCCTACAGGCAACCCACCCAATTCGTACTTTGCCCTTGTTCAGGAATTGTTCGGCGTCCTTTTTGGTCAAGTCAACTATGGCCATGCGTTGTCCCCTGTTGTTTTCTGGTGTCAGTCTCGCTTTGATGCTTCCCACGCTAGGGAACTCCCTTTTGATGGCCTCTTCTACCTCGGCCAGATCCGTCACGCAGTCAGTGTCTCATATTTAGATCGTCGCCATCGGCTCGAGCGGGGCTATAGTTGCGCTTTTGCCGAGGACTTTCTTTACTGCGTCAAAGAATGCATCTTTATTGCCGGCCTTTGCTCCGAATTCGACCAGTATGTGGCCCGACCGCGTTGGTCGTACTACTTTAATGGTAGTATTGGTGTCTTCGGGCCTTACGTTTTCCCTGATGTTCCGCAGTACCTCCGCGTAGGATCGGCCATCTTGGGGCTTTACAAGCAGTCCCTGCTGCCGGGGTCTTCGTCGGGGCTTCTGCCTCTCTTGTTTTGCATCAGGTCCTTTTTCTAATTGGACGTCCGTACGAACTTTACTTTCTGGTTTTTTTTGAAGGAGTTTCTCTGCGGCTTTTTTCGCTCCTTTTGTAAGCATTGTCTGGAACCCCTGATCTGGTGCTCCACCCCCATCAAGTGCCTCTTCCTTCCTTCTTTTATCCCGATCAATAACGGCTGTTCATAGGCGATTTAAAATATTTGACAATTCACTTAGAAAGTAGATCCATCGAGGGTTAAAAAAATACGAAACAAAAGTTTATTCCAAATAGTATATCGATCCCGGCCGAAATACTTTTAGTTTTTATAGTCTGCATGAAATGGTGAACCGTCGTAGCAATACTTCACTTTGGTTATTCCGATATTCAGTGTCTGTTTCTTGAGAATGATATTCAACGTTTGCTGCGTAATCATCTTCTTTTAGAAAGTTAAGTAGACAACAATAACGTCCTTCTGATGATAAAATGAAGGATTCGTTGATTTGTTGTCTTGCTCGAAACTGGAGTAACAGCTCATATGATGGGAAATCTTCCAGAACTTTTGGTTTCTCCTGAATTGATACACCTGAGTTCAAATTATCCAGGCTTAAAATAGTCCAATCTGTTCTTTCAATTTCATTATTAGCAATTTATACAATTCGATTTTAAATCCATCCATCCAAAAACTGTACAAAACACTCTTGACAGGCAGCGCCGCTGCTGGATGAATATTTTCTGTTAAGTACGCCGAGCTCCCAGCTTGACACTAGCTACCGAGAATGGGGACGTCGCAAACGGCTGTCTGCCCAACTACGCTACCCCGCGAAATACCTGCAATGGTCAAAGGCGGAAAATCACATTCCCTATCTTCTATGTTTCCCGAAATTCTCCACATGAAATTTTTCTTGCTATTCCAAATTGTCGTGCAGAAAAATTCACCGTAGAGGCCCTACCCCCCTGTTTCTTGACACACTTTTCCGTAGGGTTGTCACTTTTTGGTTTCTCCTGAATTGATACACCTGAGTTCAAATTATCCAGGCTTAAAATAGTCCAATCTGTTCTTTCAATTTCATTATTAGCAATTTATACAATTCGATTTTAAATCCATCCATCCAAAAACTGTACAAAACACTCTTGACAGGCAGCGCCGCTGCTGGATGAATATTTTCTGTTAAGTACGCCGAGCTCCCAGCTTGACACTAGCTACCGAGAATGGGGACGTCGCAAACGGCTGTCTGCCCAACTACGCTACCCCGCGAAATACCTGCAATGGTCAAAGGCGGAAAATCACATTCCCTATCTTCTATGTTTCCCGAAATTCTCCACATGAAATTTTTCTTGCTATTCCAAATTGTCGTGCAGAAAAATTCACCGTAGAGGCCCTACCCCCCTGTTTCTTGACACACTTTTCCGTAGGGTTGTCACTTTTTAAACTTCGCTGCCTGACCTCAGGATACTTTTCACTGTTTTTTACTGCTGATTTCTCGGTTTTCCGTTCAAATTCACAGCTGTCGCACAGCTTTTTAAATAATTACGATCCCTCTGCAACTCTACTAAATTTCGCGTTCGCCACACGAAGTAAAGACTTTCTTGTGCTGGCTTCTTCCGAGACGTCCATCACAGGAAAATCGCACCAACTAATTCTTTCGTAAATCGCTCACGACCCGCCAGTAGAATGTTCTTATCAACGTACGAGATGTGACTTTCGCTTCCGCACTGACCCAGAAAACGGTTTCAGAAATCCAACTTTCGACTATTCTTCGCTTGTTTGACGATCCGTAAAAGACTCCCGGATCCGTCCAAGTAGATCTCCCTTCTAGTGGTAATCAGCCACCGAGCGGTTCTTGTCACAACGGGGTTTCTCGACGAGCCCACTTATCCATCCAATGTAGTGTGCACTGCGGGACAATGCAATTCGTGGATAAGCTGCGTTATAAAGGAGTTGCCGAGTCAAAATTTTAATTGTAAATTTAAATAATAATTTCTTTTTATTTACAATTGAAATTGGATCAATATTATGATGGTTTTTGAGCATTTTGCCTAGGTGACTGCTCGACCACTGCAAAATTATAATAAACGTACATTATAATAAATGCTCTAAAGGGATATAACCGGTTTAGTTTTTCTTCGGGAAATATCGAACGAACGAGAACGTCGTGAAAAATCATTACAGGTGGTTGGGAGGTGAATGCTATTTACGCACTGAGTGTGGGACTCCCATGCTCGCGAGTGACTGGACTACCCACTAAACAGCTCCCCTATCAACCTGAGAATCTAGTCTGGAAGCATTTGACACATTACTTCGAGTCAGATCTCGTTTTGCTCCCTGGTGAAGCGCCTTCCAGCTGGCGATCTCTCTTCCAGCGAGAAGGGAGGGAGGAAGAAGAACTGCCAGACAAGCGATCCCCCAGCCTCAACGTTCTGGCTGCTGTGAGTCGCTTTTATTTTTTAGGACTGCATGAGCATAATATGTCACCTGGCTCCCTTTGTCAATCGACACAAGCATCACCGCAACTATCCTATTCGGGGTGACTCTCCTATCTGCTTGTAGAGGTTTCACCACAGCCTGCCCTATTTTTGGCACGCAAAAAATGTATGACAGGCATTGTCTTCCTCTCCTGGGCAATACCGACAAGCGGGGGACCTTGACTAATCAATCTTGTGCAGGTAGACTGAAAACACCCATGCGCGCTCAAAATCTGGGTCAGATAGAAGTCAATCTAACCATGCCTTCGATTTAGCCACGGTCTCAGATCCGGGATGAGGCACGCAGTCCACCTTCCCTTCGTGCAATTCACCAAAGACTGCCAATCGTTGAGTGAGCGCTGTCTCTCCTCGAAGGCAACCGTCTCTCTCGTGTCCTCGCTTCGACTCAAGCAAATAGCGCAGCGTTCTCTTGCAAGGAGAGCGACAGGTATCATACTTGCAATGACGCTCACCACCAAATCAGAGACTATCGGATATGAAGATGCAATCCTCAGTGCTCTCTTCTCTTTACCTGTACCAAGCGTTTTCGGTATACCTCCTTACTGAGAGCGTCGCCCCATATTTCAGTTCCGTATAGTAGCA
Organism: Odontomyia ornata; assembly: GCA_963969285.1. Classification (NCBI taxonomy): domain Eukaryota; kingdom Metazoa; phylum Arthropoda; class Insecta; order Diptera; family Stratiomyidae; genus Odontomyia; species Odontomyia ornata. Next base: position 135,494,371 of record OZ017741.1, on the reverse strand, counting down.
CTGACCCTACAGCACTCATCAAGAGGTGTCTTCTTGATGGGTTGGGCCCTCCGATGATACTCCTGAAACAGCCTTCTCTGCCACTGCCCCGATTTGCTTTAAAAAAACTCATCTTCAAGTGGATCAGTGGTCCCGAGTACTTCACCGCTGACTTCGATTCTAGTATTTCTTTTTTTGTCAAGATGGCCACTTCGGGTTTCTCTGGTGCTAGACTGAACCCATGAGCAGTCATCCGGTCTCTCACTTGGCGCATTAGCATACCTAGCCTGAGTTGCGCTTGTTCAACGGTGTGACCATGACTAAAGCCGAAACATCATCCACATAACGGATCAAGTTGTGATTCATCTCACATCTCCAGTCTCAGTAGCCCGTCGTAAGATATGTTCCACAGGTGTGGACCAAGGATAGATCCCAGGACAACTATCGATATAACTTCCATTCTTCGTTAGCCCTGTGTCGTGTGGTAAAGCAAGGATAGATCCCTGGACAACCCCGATAAAACTTTCATTCTTCGTTGGCCCTGTGTCGTGTGGTAGAGGAGGCTTCTGTCTTTCAGGAAGTCCTTCAGAAGCCACATCATATATTCTGGAACTTGAAAGGGGTTTTCTACCGTATCTAGAATAACGTCGAGTGTCACCGACAGATCCGGGATTTCCCTTCCCCGTGCTGATCAGCACGAGTTTCACCACCTTCCATCGTACTGGGAAAGCTCCGTCCCATGGGCAAGGGTTTGAATGTGCTGAGCAGCAAGGCAGGACAATCGTGCTAGAGAAGTTGCAATACCTCAGCTGGAACACCATCTGGACCTGTATCCTCCCTCGCTTTCAATGAAAGGACTGCCTCTACCAGTTCCGGCTGTGTGAACAGTGGACACACGATTGCTGTTTCAGCGTCAACACGGACGGGATGTGCGGCAAAGAGTGCTCGCACTATCTCATCCATCTTTTCCGCATTATGTATGCAAGGCGTCCGTAGGCCACCAAGCTTCTGCATAACTAGCTTATAGCCAAGGCCCCCCGGAACCTTATTCACATTGTCCGCCAATTTTGCCAACAGCGAGCCTTGCTGTTGTTAATCAATTCGCGAAACTTATATGCTGCTCCCGGTTGCGTGTCTCATCACGGTTCCATTCCCGTTGATCCTCACGCCGAAGCTTGTGACCCTTCAGCGGTTTCAGTTGACCACCAGTACACTGGGGACTTTTGACGGAGCATAGAAGCTTTGCAAGCAGTCGTGATGATGCTCATAGTTGAGTTCACCACGTCTTAAGCTGCCAGTTCTTCTGTCCCCTGCAAATCAACCTGCAGCGGAGCACCTGCCGTGAACACCTCGCGACGTCGATCCTTCCGATGTTCCACCCAATTGTGATCTCAAGTAGAAAGCACTGATGAACACTGGGTGAGAAGTCCTCTATTACTCTCCAATTGTGAATCCTCCTTTCAAGGAACTCCAAGGTGAATGTTGCGTTCGGTATGGTACCCCCGCAGCCAATACGGCGGAAAGTTGGTATATTTTCGGAGTTTATAACGACGAGCACTGTCTTGGCCGCCATTTCTATGTTTCGTTTTCCCCGCAGATCTGTTTGAGGCATGCCCCATCTGATTGCTTAAGCGTTGCCATCTGTGTTCGAAACAGCGCTCTCCTAAGCATTAAGTTAGGATTGGAAAGACGATATCGGTTCGTTCGGCATTAGGTACACACTGAAGAAGGTGGTCTCTGAGCACCAAACATACATGAAACTATCTCCCCATCCAGAGCTTGCCGCCAGGAAATCACTGTTCCGAACCAAGATGGCGGCAGTACCAGTTTCGTCAGGATACCATGATGTAGAACTTTTATCGTGGTGTTGCTCACTCAGCAGTAAGAAGTCGGCTTTCATACCCCTCGCAACCTGCTCAAGCAGATTTTGGGCGGTTGAACTGCGGTGTAGGTTTAGCTACAGGACGTGGGTCATCGAAATTCTGATTTTGCCTTGGCTAAGGTCTCCTAGAAAGTCCGACATTTTTCTGATCCCAAGATATGCCCAAGATGCGGTCTTGGTTCAGCATTTTTGCAAAAGACACAGTGTGCCTCCTTTGTTCACTTTTTTCTTTTATATACCATTTCATCGCATTCGTTACATAGGGAGCTCCTATTCGGTCTTTTGCATACTTGTGGGGTGTGACCATAGACAAGGCATTTAAAATAATGAAGAGGCGTTGCTCTTCGCCGTATCCTGCAGACGACCCACCCAATTCTTACTTTGCCCTAATTCAAAAATCGTTCGGCGTCCTTTTCGATCAAGTCAATTATGGCCATGCGTTGTGGCCTATGGTTTTCTGGTGTCGACTGGTTTATTACCTTCACCTTACCTATATATAAAGCCATTATACTATGAAGGCGATGACTTCAGCTATGTGCTCCGCAGCTCTCTTTCGCCCTACTTGTATAACGCGTCGTTAGAGTAGAACTATCTCTTCTACCCTTGGACTACCCACTAAACACCTCCCCTGTCAATCTGAGAACCTAGCCTGGAACCGTTTGACACATTACTTCGGGCTAAGCCTAATTTCTCTACGCGTTTAGGCACCACCGGGCTACAGGGATCCCTTTTCCAGCGGAAGGAGGGGAAGGGAGAGGGATTTCTAGAAAAGAGACCCCTCCGCCCTGGACGCCTCCAGGCGCTCAAATATGTTCCTTTTTATCTTAAGGACTGCCCGAGCTTAATGTGCCACACAGTTCCATTTGTCAACGGATGTGAGCATCTCTCCAGTGAGTTCATCCGGAGAGAAACCTCTAATTTCTTCAATGAGGTCACCGCGCTGCCTTTCCCACCTCTTGCATACAAAAAATGTGTGGTAGGCATCATCGACCTCTCCAGCACAGAATATGCAGTCAGGAGACCGTGACTTACCAATCTTGTGCAGTGTAGTAATCTAGGAGCTATGGCTCTAAAAGCAGCGCTGACACAGGCACACAGCACCAACTCAATTTAACAAGGAGTAACCATTCAGTCACCTTCCTCATCGCAACACTCGTTTTTTTTTGCATGAAAAATAAGTAAAAAAAAAAAAAAAAAAAATTTCTTTTTGTACTTAACACCCGGGAACGGCGGGACCGTACTCCCTGTTTCTGGGAAAACACACCGTTTGGATGCAAAAAGGCGAATGGTGTATTCAAACATAGTTCAACAAAGAGTGATAAATCAACTGAAAAGTTAGATCCAGGAGAATTAGTCAAATCACTCAATCCATATATTGACCAACGGATTGCATATACAGAAATATTAAGCATTAAAAGCCGTAGAATAAGTAGCAGCAAGCATTACCACGTTCAAAGACCATACGTTTGTGATATTCAAAAAAAAAAAAAGTTTACATGTATTTACACTTGGATAGCTGAATTTTTATATGATTGTATACACACTTAGGATATATTTTATGCCTTCCTACTCGTGTACTAATAGTTGTTATACGAATGCGAATCTACACTACCAAAAGAAAGAAGTCGTGACTCATAAGTTACAACCGGTACAATAATACGCTTAAAAATGAATTACAGGACTTGCTTACCTACAATTCGTCAACGAGCGCTCGTCGTCGAGGGAAAGGTATTGTAAGTACCATTTTTTTTAATTTAATTTTTTTATTATATATTTAATTATTTACCTATTTATTGCAATGTTCTATACGAAACAATATCATTCGAAAAATCTAAATGTAAAACAATAATCTGGGTACAAAAGCATACAACGTCATAATGATTGAAAAATAAAAATTATCAAACTATACAATCGGGAAAAGATGTATGGAAGCAAACACAGAACAGGATAAATTAGGGAAAAATATATCCTAATATGTAAAATAGTGCATAGACTGTCACAATTTGTATAATGTGATGTTTTCAAGTTATGCTTTTTTTTTGTTTTTTTTACCAAAATAGCAAGCGTATACTAGTTCTTATAATATTGGCACACAATATTTAATTATCTCAAATATCCGCATGTACGATAGGTATCAATATCCTATTCAAAGAACCGAAACTATGCGAATATATTCTACACAAAATATATGAAATTGAAATCAGGTTTCTTAAATACTAGCGTAAGAATATAAATATATTCAAACCAAAAGATATTTAAAAAGCAATATTTTATTATTTCCATAATAATAGTGTAACTTATGTTGCTATGTACAATTTTTCTCCTATTTCTTATGGTCGTGATGTGTATGCTATAGTAACGTGAACTATAATTCTTTGTAATTTCAAGTAACAAATTTTGTACACGACGTATCAAATTTTTGGTTAGGTCACTGTGTGGTTTAAATCTACGATTCCTAATATAATATAATTTATTTTCAAAAAAATTATATAAAAATAAAAAAGAGAATGCTGAATTAAACAAAAAATTGGTCTTTTCCCTTCCGGTCTTTTCCAATCGGGTATAGGACCCGGTACGGTGGCAGGCTTCCACCCCAAAAAACGAGCCAGCCGCCGGGTACAGATTAATTCCTTCTTTTGTTTCAGGTGACTTTATGGGTTGAGTGGCCCAAGCCAAGTGCCTTTTTATGGCATAGAGTTATGCAATTCAATTGTATAATTCTACGACATAAATTGGTCACCGGGGTACTCCCCTTCTGATGGGAAAGCTCATATAATTCAAGTTGTATGAGTTTTCCACTCAGAACAGGAATACCTGGCCACTTCAACAGTTTAACATTGGATTTATTCCGGTTGGGTGGGCATGAAGGGGCTCCACCACCACCCGGTTGCCCCTCTTTCATTTGTGGGCCCTGAATGTATTTGGGTAAAGACGAGGTCACCCCCAAATTAGTCTTTCTTGTCAGGTTGCACTTGTTCTCGCAACAAGTCGTAATTCCTTCGTGGAGGTTATCTACAGATTTGCGACTTCGGTCGTCCTCTTGATCTCTGCAAGCAATTCGTGAATGCGAAATGTTTTGTAGTGAGTCCTCGTGCCGGGGAAACGAACCCGCCCCACGACACCGCAATGCTAGCCTGCCAGCGCATTCACGCGTCTCCGGACGAGGGCATTCTCGGCAGGAATCAACACCTTCCTCTGCCGAGGCAGCAGAACATCGCTGCGGTCCTTCACGGACTTATTGAAACTCGTTACTCACTACAAATGGCGCCCAACGTGGGGCCCGAAAAGCCCGGCTGTATCATCAGTCGTGAGCACGAGACAGTCCATCGTCTCTAGGTGTCCCCACTAGGTGTTAGAAATTTTGGCGGGTAGATAACTCCCGAGGGTAAATGCACTGATCGTGCCCCAGCAGCCTAATAACTTTCGAACGTGTGTTGTCCCTGGACATCAATATCGTTTGGTCCTGCTTTTGAATTATACTTTGGTGGTTTACCACCATTGTATAACTAGTAAGGCCAAATGATATTAGAGTCCCTATTTGTGTTCGGAAGTTATTATCCCAACACCTATTTTGCGGAGGATTCTGATCCGCTCCCCAAACCAGCGGTGCCTAAGTGTCTTAAATTACATGGATTTTGATTTCATGTGATTGGTTGATTAGCTAATCCATGACTATCCATGACAAGACACGCGCTGCTTGTGGATTAGAATCCCACCCTGGGCTGACAAGTTGTAACTTGAGAAGTTTGCTAATGAGGGATCACTTCTGAACCCTGATTTTCATGGTGCCACAAGAGAGTGTCCCTGAAACGTTTTGGAAGGATTGTGCCATGGTGTCCATACTTGGGAGGAAGGACGGAAGGGAAAGACCGGTTATTATTTTTTTTGATAGTTCGATCACCACTTAAATTTTTTCATACATTTTTTTTGAGGTACTTTTATAGTTCGCCACTGACGGCCACTTGGAAGCTATATATATTATACATTACATTCTTTTTTCACCTTTTTTTCATTAATTATAGATAGTTATAGTTAAATATTATTTAGAAAAATAAATTTCATTTAGCATGCCCACCAAACGCACGCCAGAGAGGAGGAAGTTAAGGTCGGATGCCGGACCAGCTCTCTTGTGCTCCATATGTCACGAGGACATGGATGAAACCACAAGCCAGAGGTTGCAATGCGGACACAGGCTACACCAGCTGTGTTTGGCCCAACTGCGGCAAACCTCATCCACTTGCCCGCTCTGTCGTCAGCCTTTAGAAATCGCACAGCCAGCAACAGAACGACCTCAGTCCTCCAGTGCAAGTGGAGCTGTCCCCAAAAGCGGACCCCTTCCATCCACGACAAGGAGTGCACGAGAGGAAGACTACAGGGCTGAAGCAGTTCCGCCTGCAGAAGAAGCGAGACCCCCTGTGGCTGTGGAAGCGACAGTTTTGCAAGATCTGATGTCGCTCGTACAGGACATGTCCACCCGGTTAGCCTCGCTAGAAAGCCAGAGAGAGAACCCCGCACCACCCCGGCCAAGAACTCCTCCTATGTGGGAGTCGGACCCACATCCGTGGGATTTCCCGGTAGACTCGCGGCGTGACCCCGAACGGATCCGGCCAGGTGCAGCCATGAATCCGTTGGCTCCAGTTTACCGGCCCCGATTGAGCCAAGCACCGCCACCTAATCAAGCTCCCGTGATTCCGCCGGAACAACGCTTCCATCCACACGACATGTATCGGCTGAAGCCGACACAGATCCCCAGCATCATCCAGGGATGGAATCTACATTTCAGTGGGGAACCCAATACTATAACGGTGGAAGTCTTCATAAGTCGGGTGGAGTCGCTGATTGAGCAGATGCTAGCAGGAGGCCGCACAGCGCTCGCAGGATACTTGCCAATGCTGCTTAGGGGAGCAGCACTGGAGACATATTGGCGAATACATTCAGCTCCACCATCCATACGCTGGTCACGGTTGAAGGAGGTACTCCGCATGGAATACCCTACGGTCGACATGGACGAATTAGTCCTGGACAAGATGAATGCTAGATGGCAGCGTCCGGACGAGTCTTTCCATCAATATCGAGCCGATATCCTTCGGTTGAATGACCAGCTGTCAGAGCCATTGTCTTCTACCCAAATTCTGCGCCTGCTAAAGCGAAATCTGAGACCGGAGATTCGTCGGCATATCGTGAACTCCGATCCACAGAGTATGGAGGCCCTGCTGAGAAATGTGCGTCGTATAGAAGGGTTTGAGGAAGACCTACGGGACCGGCCATACTTACTAACCAGGACGGGTCCTCGACGAGGAATCGCGGAATTGGCCCCAGATTATACCACCCTAGATCTGGAGGATGATTTGGACCCAGACCATCTTGCTGTAGCAGCAGTGGGAAGCCTTACGACCTGCTGGAATTGCCACCAAACCGGACACCGAGCAGAACGTAAGGTTTTCTGCTACGGTTGCGGCAAGCCGGACACTTACTTCCCGGACTGTTCTGAATGTGCCGCGCGAAAAAACGGCCAAAAGAGTACCCGACCACCTCAGCGGTACTCGAAACCCCAGCAGTAGCTCCTCAGTCAGCGGCACACCCCAACAAACCTGACGTTAACCCACCAGCCATGACCACAACGACTGCGGATGTTCACTCTCTTCCGGAGACCTCACCAACGACAATATTAAGACGACCATCGCAGTCACTGCCAGAAGAACCGCGGCAGCCTCAAGTACGCACTCTAAAACCTTATCATGTTAGACTGCAGGAATATCGGGTGGCTCGAGAGCGAATATTTGCTTCCGAAGTCGTCACTTCCCGTCCGTGCACGACAAAATGGTCAACCCGTCGTTGGCGGAATTTCCGCAAGAGAGTGCGCATCTGCCGTCAAACCGTAAACTCGTGTAACATCTCGGAGGTTGCTGAGAATGAGATCCGACCTTATCATCCAATTAAAGTCTTGGGCGAGACCGTGTTTGCTTTGATCGACACGGGTGCCAGTATCAGTTGTCTTGCCTCGAGCTTTGGCTCCAAATGCTCCAAGACTATCCGAACCTGATTAAATCCTGGCGCACTGAAATCAGTACAGCTGATGGCACCAAACACCCTATACGAGGTAAACTAACCACATCCGTGACGTTCAGGGGTCAGACGAAGGATATTACGTTCTACATTATCCCGTCTTTGACTCAGAATGTATACCTTGGTGTCGATTTCGTCCTTTGCTTTGGACTGGCCTCAGATTTATTCACAGATTTGTCTTTAAAAACCAGAAATGTCAACGAAATCACTTCTACTCCCGATAGGCATGACCTGACGCCTAACCAACGGCAACGCCTGGAAGCATCCATTGCTGCCTTCCCATCTTACGCCACCCAAGGCCTTGGCCGCACCACCCTAGCCTCACACGCCATCGACGTTGGCGATAGTAAACCGATTAAACAGAGACACTACGCCATCTCGCCGGCCATGGAGAAATTGGTGTATGCGGAACTAGATAGGATGCTCGAGTTGGGGGTCATAGAGGAGTCCCAAAGTGCTTGGTCATCACCGGTAACCTTGGTTGTGAGACCAGGTAAAGTCCTTCTCTGTCTTGATGCCCGTAAGGTAAACGCGGTTACCATCAAGGACGCGTACCCTCTTCCACTCATCGATGGAATACTAGGGAGACTGCCGAAAGCTAATTATATCACCAGTCTCGACCTAAAAGACGCCTTCTGGCAAATTCCACTCGATGAGGGCTCGAGGGACAAGACCGCCTTCACAGTGCCTGGACGACCATTATATCAGTTCGCCACAATGCCCTTTGGCCTGTGTAACGCGCCGCAAACGATGACTCGGTTGATGGACAAGGTCATCCACCTCACCTAAAACACCAAGTGTTCGTGTACCTTGATGATCTGTTACTCATCACGGAAACGTTCGATCAACACCTCCTACTTCTACAAGAAGTAGCCCTGCACATCAGTAAGGCGGGACTCACCATCAACGTACAGAAAAGTAAGTTTGTCATGAAAGAAGTCCGATACCTCGGTCATGTTATAGGACATGGCACTATCAAAACGGATCCAGACAAAACTCGTGCGATTGATGAGTTCCCCTTACCAAAAACTGTGAAGCAGCTACGACGTTTCCTTGGTGTGTGCGGCTGGTACCGAAGGTTTGTTCGGAATTATGCAACAGTTTCAGCGCCCCTGTCAGACATGTTGCGGAAAGGGAAGTTCGTTTGGACCGAACTCAGCCGAAAGGCATTTGAAGAGCTTAAACAAGCCCTCACATCAGCTCCTGTCTTGCACAGCCCCGACTTCACGAAGCCCTTCTCCATTCATTGTGACGCAAGTCAACATGGAGTAGGAGCCGTGCTGGTGCAATTGACCGACGAAGGAGAGGAAGCTCCCATCGCCTTCATGTCCAATAAGCTGAATTCGGCCCAAAGAAACTATACTGTTTCCGAGCAAGAATGTTTGGCAGCGGTAATGGCTGTGAAGAAATTCCGAGCTTATATCGAGGGCCACCAATTCGAGATCATCACGGACCACGCGTCACTACAATGGTTGATGAACCAGGCAGATTTAAGTGGACGCCTAGCAAGATGGGCTCTTAAACTGCAAGGGTTTAAGTTCTCCATCAAACATCGGAAAGGAACCCAGAACATCGTACCCGACACTCTCTCACGGATGTTTTCCCCAGAGGGAGCCGAATTAACAATAACTGACGAGGACCCCATCGAAATAGATTTGGACAGCCCACATTTCGAATCAGATAGCTACAAAGAGTTGAGGCAAACCATAGCGACCCAACAAACACAGCTGCCTGATTTGAAGGTAATAGACGGCTATGTGTATAGACGAAATGAATACGCCACTGGTGATCCATGGCAGGAAGAAGAGTCTTGGAAACTCTGGGTACCGGAGGAAATGACACAACATCTGATCTTCCGCGCACATGACCATCCTTTAAGTGCCCACGGAGGTTACGGTCGAACACTACGGCGACTCAAGAAATACTTCTTTTGGCCTAAAATGGCATCCCAGGTCAAAGACTACGTGAGCGCCTGTGAGACCTGTAAAGGCACCAAAGCGCCCAACCAGCCTCTTCGACCTCCTATGGGTCAACTCAACGTTCCACAACGCGTGTTCCAGCGTCTATACATCGATCTACTCGGTCCATATCCTCGGTCTTCAATGGGACACATCGGAGCTATAGTCGTTCTAGATCAGCTCTCAAAATTCCCAATGGTGGAACCTATCCGTAAATTCACAACTCCATCGATCGTGAAATTCTTAGAGAACCGGGTATTTCATGTGTTCGGTGTTCCAGAGAGTGTGTACTCAGATAATGGAGTACAGTTCCGGTCTCGGCAGTTTAAGAGCTTACTAGAGCAGTATGGCGTTGAACACCAACTGACGCCCATATACTCTCCTCAGTCCAACGCATCAGAACGTTTGAACCGCACCCTATTGGCTGCGATCCGTTCCTACGTTCACCCATCTCAAAAGGATTGGGATCGTCGATTGTCTGCCATCACATGCGCCCTGCGATCCTCGTATCATTCCGTCACCGGTGTCGCCCCTTACTTTGCCGCCTTTGGACAGCACATGATTTGCCACGGTAAATCATACCGACTGTTACGGCAATTAAAGTGTTTGGGAGACCCCGTCGTTGCGCTGGAGCCCCACGAACGTCTAGGAGACCTCCGCCAACAAATCGGACGGAAGATTAAGGCCGCAGGTAGTGCAAATGAAGCGCAGTACAATCTCCGGTCACGATCTGCTAATTTCAAAGAAGGAGATGAAGTTTTCCGGCGAAATTTCCGCCAAAGTGACGCCGCGGGGCATTACAACGCCAAGCTGGACAGGCAATTCCTGAAAAGCCGCATAAAAAAGGTAATGGGACCTAACCGTTACTTGATAACGGATCCATCGGGAAAAGAAGTGGGGATATACCACGCGAAAGACCTGCGCCGATAGATAATTAGTCACGTCTGTTTGTCCGTCCGCATATATTTTCAAAAAAACGCACAAGGGTTGTATATTTCCGGGCAAACATAAACATAAGTCAGTCCGTCCGTCTGTCAATTGTGTTTTTCTTTTATTGTTCGTCATCTCTAGTCCCGACGCCGAAGCCAACCCATGATACACAGAAATATCCTTCAGCTCCTTTTTCACAATCCGCATTGCCTTGGGATCACGAGAAAATTAGCTGCCCTGTAGTAATCTAGGAGCTATGGCTCTAAAAGCAGCGCTGACACAGGCACACAGCACCAACTCAATTTAACAAGGAGTAACCATTCAGTCACCTTCCTCATCGCAACACTCGTTTTTTTTTGCATGAAAAATAAGTAAAAAAAAAAAAAAAAAAAATTTCTTTTTGTACTTAACACCCGGGAAACGGCGGAACCGTACTCCCTGTTTCTGGGAAAACACACCGTTTGGATGCAAAAAGGCGAATGGTGTATTCAAACATAGTTCAACAAAGAGTGATAAATCAACTGAAAAGTTATATCCAGGAGAATTAGTCAAATCACTCAATCCATATATTGACCAACGGATTGCATATACAGAAATATTAAGCATTAAAAGCCGTAGAATAAGTAACAGCAAGCATTACCACGTTCAAAGACCATACGTTTGTGATATTCAAAAAAAAAAAAAGTTTACATGTATTTACACTTGGATAGCTGAATTTTTATATGATTGTATACACACTTAGGATATATTTTATGCCTTCCTACTCGTGTACTAATAGTTGTTATACGAATGCGAATCTACACTACCAAAAGAAAGAAGTCGTGACTCATAAGTTACAACCGGTACAATAATACGCTTAAAAATGAATTACAGGACTTGCTTACCTACAATTCGTCAACGAGCGCTCGTCGTCGAGGGAAAGGTATTGTAAGTACCATTTTTTTTAATTTAATTTTTTTATTATATATTTAATTATTTACCTATTTATTGCAATGTTCTATACGAAACAATATCATTCAAAAAATCTAAATGTAAAACAATAATCTGGGTACAAAAGCATACAACGTCATAATGATTGAAAAAAAAAAATTATCAAACTATACAATCGGGAAAAGATGTATGGAAGCAAACACAGAACAGGATAAATTAGGGAAAAATATATCCTAATATGTAAAATAGTGCATAGACTGTCACAATTTGTATAATGTGATGTTTTCAAGTTATGCTTTTTTTTTGTTTTTTTTACCAAAATAGCAAGCGTATACTAGTTCTTATAATATTGGCACACAATATTTAATTATCTCAAATATCCGCATGTACGATAGGTATCAATATCCTATTCAAAGAACCGAAACTATGCGAATATATTCTACACAAAATATATGAAATTGAAATCAGGTTTCTTAAATACTAGCGTAAGAATATAAATATATTCAAACCAAAAGAAATTTAAAAAGCAATATTTTATTATTTCCATAATAATAGTGTAACTTATGTTGCTATGTACAATTTTTCTCCTATTTCTTATGGTCGTGATGTGTATGCTATAGTAACGTGAACTATAATTCTTTGTAATTTCAAGTAACAAATTTTGTACACGACGTATCCAATTTTTGGTTAGGTCACTGTGTGGTTTAAATCTACGATTCCTAATATAATATAATTTATTTTCAAAAAAATTATATAAAAATAAAAAAGAGAATGCTGAATTAAACAAAAAATTGGTCTTTTCCCTTCCGGTCTTTTCCAATCGGGTATAGGACCCAGTACGGTGGCAGGCTTCCACCCCAAAAAACGAGCCAGCCGCCGGGTACAGACTAATTCCTTCTTTTGTTTCAGGTGACTTTATGGGTTGAGTGGCCCAAGCCAAGTGCCTTTTTATGGCATAGAGTTATGCAATTCAATTGTATAATTCTACGACATAAATTGGTCACCGGGGTACTCCCCTTCTGATGGGAAAGTTCATATAATTCAAGTTGTATGAGTTTTCCACTCAGAAGAGGAATACCTGGCCACTGCAACAAAATATATATGGATTTATTCCGGTTGGGTGGGCATGAAGGGGCTCCACCACCACCCGGTTGCCCCTCTTTCATTTGTGGGCCCTGAATGTATTTGGGTAAAGACGAGGTCACCCCCAAATTAGTCTTTCTTGTCAGGTTGCACTTGTTCTCGCAACAAGTCGTAATTCCTTCGTGGAGGTTATCTACAGATTTGCGACTTCGGTCGTCCTCTTGATCTCTGCAAGCAATTCGTGAATGCGAAATGTTTTGTAGTGAGTCCTCGTGCCGGGGAAACGAACCCGCCCCACGACACCGCAATGCTAGCCTGCCAGCGCATTCACGCGTCTCCGGACGAGGGCATTCTCGGCAGGAATCAACACCTTCCTCTGCCGAGGCAGCAGAACATCGCTGCGGTCCTTCACGGACTTATTGAAACTCGTTATTCACTACAGCAGGTAAGACCGAAAGTATCCATGTCCACTCAGTAGCTGAGTTAGATAGAAGTCAGTCTCACCATGCCTTCGATTGAGCCACGGCCTCAGGTCACCAATAAGGCGTGCGGTCAACCTACCTTTTGTACCGCTCACCCAGGACTGTTGCCAATCACTGAGTGAGCGTTCTCGTTCTTCGTGGGCGACAGCATCTCTGTCGCATTCGTTCCTCCGCAAGTAGATTCTGCGGCGCTCCTTGGCAAGGAGGGCAATGGGTATCACTCCTGCGATGACCAGCACTGCCGACTCCTAGACAGTCCGATATGCAGATGCAATCCGCAGTGCTCCTCGTCGCTGCACCTTTCGATACCGCTGCTTGTTGAGAGCCTCACACCATATTTCCGATCCGTACAACAGCACAGATTGTACTGCACTCATCAGAAGTCTCCTTCTTGATGAGGTGGGACCCCCTATGTTGGCCATTAGTCGGCTGAGAGCCAAAGCACTCGCTGCAGCCTTGGCAGCTATTGCCCTGATTTGCTCGGAGAAACGCATCTTCGAGTCGATCAAAATGCCCAGGTACTTCACTGCTAGTTTAGTCTCAACGAGTGCTTCCCCAATGTTGATCATCCTTACTCTAGGGATTCTCTTCTTTGTCAAGATGACTACTTCGGTTTTCTCCAAAGCTAGGCTGAACCCGCGAGCAGTCATGCAGTACCTCACTCGGCGCATTAGCATACCCAGTCTGAGTTGCGCTTGTTCAACAGTGCGTCCTGCAACTAGCGCCGCGACATCGTCTGCATAGCCGATCAAGCGTGACTCATCCGGCAGCTCGATTCTCAGTAGCCCGTCGTACGTGATGTTCCACAGGTCTGGGCCAAGGATGGAGCCTTGTGCAACACCCGAGGTGACTTCCATCCTCCACCGACCCTCCTTCGTCTCATAGAGCAGGCTCCGGTCTGTCAGGTAGTTCTTCAAAATCCGCATCAGATATTCTGGAACTTGAAAAGAGTTTTCCAGTGCTTCCAGAATATCCGCCCATCTAGCGGAATTGAAGGAGTTTCTAACGTCAAGCGTCACGAGCAACACAACCCCTTTGTTTGACTAGCAGTGAGCCTCCGCTCTTTGGACCGCGCTCACTACTTCCGCTATAGCGTCAATAGTGGAGCGACCTGTTCTAAAACCATACTGCCGTGGAGATAGGTCCCCGGCAGAACGGACCGCGTCAGTGAGTCTTCCCTTGATGAGTTTTTCGAGCACTTTCCCAGCCGTGTCTAGCATACATAACGGGCGGTATGCAGACGCCAACTCGGAATTTCCCTTCCCCTTGCTGATCAGTACGAGCCTTGCCACTTTCCAGCGTTCCGGAAATACACCTTCGTAAAGGCAAGCGTTGAACATACTGAGCAACAAGTCAGGACAAAGCTTGTAGACAAGCTGCAAACCCTCAGCAGGAACGCCATCTGGTCCCGGTACCTTCCTTGCTTTCATGGATAGAATTGCCTGCTCCAGTTCCATCATTGTGAAAGGTGAGCATTCTAATGGTGTTTGTGCATGAGCTGAATCGACACGGACAGGGTGCGTGGGGAATAGTGCCCGTACGACCTCGTCCATCTTCTCTGCTTCATGTAAGCAGGGCTTCCGTTGGGCACCAAGTTTTCCCATGACCAGCTTGTAACCTAGGCCCTTCGGATCCCTATTTACATCGGCCACGAGGTCTTGCCAGCATCGGGCCTTGCTCTTGTTAATAAGCCTGCGAAGATATTTCCTGCCGGACCTGTATGCTGCTAGCCTAGTGTCTGCCTCCTCCCGTGTTCGCGCCCGCTGGGCCTCTCGCCGAAGTTTGTGACACTCGCTTCTTTGTTCGGCGATCTCGTTTGACCACCAGTATACTGGATGCTTACCGTGTCGGGGTCTCCGTCGGGGCATGGAAGACTCGCAAGCAGTTATGATGGTACTCATAGTTGAGTTCACCAAGTCCTTGGCTGTAGGCCCTCCACTCCCTGGCGGAGCTCCCAGCAACGGTGCGCCTGCCATAAGCGCATCAGCAAACCTCTCAATGTCCATCCTCCCAGTCCTCCATCCGAGGATTGAAGTTTGGGCATATGCACGCAGAGTGGCACCGTCGTGAATCTCAACCGCTATATACTGGTGATCACTAGCCGAGTAGTCCTCTAGTACTCGCCAGTTGTGTACTCTAGGTACCAGGGACTCCGAAGCGAGTGTCACATCGGGTATGGTTCCTACGCAACCCCAGCGGCGGAAAGAAGGGGTGTTACCAGTATTTAGGACAAAAAGCGCTGTTCTGGCCGCCATGTCCAAGATTTGCTTTCCCCTTGGGTCGGATTGTGGCATACCCCATTCAATGACTCTAGCGTTGAAGTCTCCCCCGACCAGCATGTGGCCCTCTGTGTTCGAGACAGCGTCCTCCAGGGCATCGAGTTTGGTTCGAAAAGATCGCATTGCCTCGTTAGGCGTCAGATAAACACTGAAATATGTTTCCCTGAACACCGCACCCACACAAAACCATCCCCGCGTCCATGGCCCTGCACCTGAAGGCAGGCGCTGTCTCGAACCCAGTTGGCCGAGGTACTAGATTCGTCAGCTTACCACGCTTGCGAGTCCTTGTTATGATGTTGCTCGCTCAGCAACAGCAGATCAGCTTTCTTATCCCTCGCAAACTGCTCAAGTAGGTCCTGGGCGTTTGTGCTTCAGTGCAAATTGACCTGCAGGATACGGATCATTTGAGTATCGATTTGGCTTTAGTTAGGGCCTCCTTGAAAACCCAGCATCTCCCTGTCCCCGCCTCATGTTTGAGGTCGCCGGGTGCTAGCTTAGCATCCTTGCAAAGAATGCATTTTGCCTCGTTCGTGCACTCCTTCCTTTTGTGCCCCGTTTCACAACATTTGTAGCACTGAGATGTCCTGTCGGGTCCCCTACAGCCATACGCGGTGTGTCCGTATTCGAGGCATCTGAAGCAGCGGATAGGGATTACTCTTCTCCGTATCTTGCAGAGCACCCAACCTATCTTAATTTTGCCCTTCGCCAGGATTTGCTGGGCGTCTTTATCAGCTAGTTCGACAAAAGCCATGCGTTGCCCCCTTGTGTTTTCACGTGTCAATCTTGCCTTGACTTCACTTAAGCTGGGGAACTCCCTCCTAATGGCATCCTCTACTTCAGCTTTGTCCGTGACGCAGTCGAGGTCCCTGATTTCCAGGGTGGCCATTGATTCGAGCGAGGCAACGGTTGCCGCATCTCCAAGAACCTTTTGAGCCGCATCACGGAATGCATCTTTGTTTGTGGCCTCTGGCCTGAATTCCACCAGCAAGCCACCGGTCCGGGTTTGTCGAACTGCTTTGATGGCAGTATTGGTGTCGTCTGGCTTGACCGCTCCTTTAATTTCACGGAGGACATCTGCGTAGGTTCGGGCCTTAGTGGGTTTAATAAGCAGTGCCTCTCGCAAGGGTTTTCGCCGCGGTTTGCTTTTTGTTTTCTGCGGTATATCGGGGGGTTCTTTGTTCTTCTTTTCGTGGTTGAGCTCTTTGTCTGTTTTTTCTAGGAGTAGCTTTTTGGCCGCTTTTTTCGCTGCCTTGTTTCGCACCACATGAAACTCCTCGCCTGGAGTGACAACTTCGTTTATGGTCTCGTCCTTCCTCCTTTTCTCACGGTCGCCTTCAATTGGGCTACCGGCCATTCTTTTGCTGCTGCTAGGACCTACTGATGCCTCGAGGGAGAGCGTGTCTTTTTGGTGCTTTTCGGTTGCAAGCCACCTCCGCCTGTAGTGCGTTATGCGGCAAAAAAGCTCCTCCAGTTCAAGAATGCCATTCCTGACACTCTTGCCTATGTTTTTCTGCACTTCGCAGGCAGCCCTCAGTTGTTTGACGATAGTCCCCGCTTTCCGAGTAAGCCGCTCCTCTTCGACGCGGTCAAGGGCGATTGTGTTATTTGGCGCCACCTCTTGGGAGAGGCCCCCGTTTCCTAGCCCTTTTGCTTCTATCGCTTGGGTGACGTTTGAAGTGGCGTCGGCCAACGGCAAAACTTCTCCCTCCCCCAGTCTTACACTGGCCTCTGTTGGTGTCGCAGCTTGATCCGGATTGTGTATATCTTGCACTGGACGCTCCGGGGTGCGCATAGTCTTTCTACTGCGCCCAAAGGCCGCAATGATGCCAGGTTGCACAACGCACTCTGCCTTCTTTCGTTCGTTAGTCCGTCTGTCGTCTGTCTCCGATGATTTAACCTGTGATGTTGACTTTGACAGTGTTTCTGGGGTTTGCTGCCTCCCCCCGCAATCGGTGACTTGTTTTATAGGTGTTCTTGCCAACAGCGGTTTTCGCCTGAAAGGGTTCTCCGTGCTAGCGTCCTGTTTGCTTGTAGTTATATCTGTTACAGAAGCCAAGTTCACCACTTCTATAACATTGCAGTCGCTGGATGACGACGGCCGGGAGCCTGCTCGCTCACTACCCTCTGCCGCCGGTACTGGGGATCCGACCCCCTGCACCGTAATTTGGTTCCCCTTGTGCATGGTTTGGTTTTCTGTCTGGGGTTCCGTTCCCATAGCATTTTACCTACTGCCAGGATATATGGATAATTGATGACGCCATATATTTCGTCATGTCACAGTGAAGATCATTGACACTCAGGTATTTGTCCTGAGACTCTCCCTTCACTGCCGACCATTGTCCGCGGCTGCTTATTGGTTATTCGCAGCGAACCTTTCGAGAAAGGTCTGCCCCTATCTGCAACCCTGGGGACGCGTTTGGCTCCCCGGTCTGAGGGCACTATCGATAAATCGATAACCAAAAAATATTCATTATATTGACTTGGAACACGGCCAGAGCATTTACGCTGGGGTGGGCTTATCTGAAATCACTGTCCTTCCAGCACAATTCTTGCCACAGCAGGGAATCAATATGAGATCCATATGTGATTGAACCCAATTAGAAAGAGCCGTGCCATAGCCATTAGACACAAAATTTCCCCATGAGGGGTGTTTCACATTGGAATCACTTCCTATGGCTTAGAAATCAAATTTTTTTTTACAAAATAACATAGATCCCCACAAAAGCATATGTGTACCCTCTCAGCATGGAATTTATTATTTCTGCCCCAATTCATTTCAGGCTTGGAAAGCAGTGCCTTGGAGCTTTCTGGTGATCCTTGTGAGCCATAGCAACTCAAAGAATTCCCTCCTGATCATCGCGCCCGATGATCTTGTATCTTCCCAGATGCACTCTGTCTTTCTTTGAGTCTTGTTTCCGATTGAAACAAAAAGTCTGGTCTATGTGTGCTCAAGTATTCCTGAACAGAATTCCTTTTATAGCGTGGAGCTAGTGAACATATGTTGAGGATGGAGAGTTTAATGGAACTCATCACGACAACATACTTTGAAGCCAAATTCTACATACGCAGTTGTTTTCTCACTAGGATAAGTGATTTTTCTTAATATCTTGAGCTTTAGGAAAACCTCTGAGTCTCGCGGGGTGTCCCTTAGCCTTGCAGTTGATGCAGAAGATCTTTTTTTTCTCGTCCATTGAGATTGGACATTGAAAATTTATAAAATGTACTATTATTAACAAAGTTGATCGAATCTCGACTTCTAAGGTATTTGTTGCCCTTGCGGAGTTCAAATACTGTTTTGAAAAGCTCTTATAAAGAACTTTCATTTGATATTCATATTGGCTACCTTTGATGAAATTTTTTTTTCAGTGGCCTCTCCCCTGTACAATAATCATCGATCCATGGCCTATTTTTTCGAGTCCTAGAATAGTTACAAAGCCCTTTTGCTAGGAGCTCTCTCCTGCTTCCTCGACTTGTTTCACCTATGAGTACTAATTGTAAGTACTCATCTTCAGTCATTCATTAAATTGAATCAAGTGTTAAAAACAAGCGCGTTAAACGTTGAAGTTGGGGCAAAATAACTCAAAATTATTCAATCTTCGCATTTAAAACAGCCACTATTTTGTTTTACGATTACTGATACCACTAGCTGAACTGATTCTCAAAGTTATTTATGACACCTTTCATTCCTGAAATTTTCATGCAAATCCTAGCAAAACTGTAGTATCTGAGTCGGTAAAAAGCGCATGTTGTTCCATAGCCATATGTTTCCATAGTAATATAGGGCATATTGTTCCATAGTAATACAGGAAAACTCAAATCGCTATAACTTCATTAAATACCATTCGATCTTTATTAAACTTTCAGGACAGATTAATCTTATAAATAGTCATCTGTGTACTGAATTTTATTAAATTTAAGGGTACCGTTAAGGTTTTATTCAAGAAAACATAATATCGATACATCATACTATTACTAACAAAGTTGAGTGAATTTCGACTTCTCATTTATTTGTTGTTGTTGTACTCATAAAGGCCTATATTCATGATTTTTTTCAGATTTTTCGGGTCAAAGGTGTGGAGGGGGGGACACAACATTTTCGTACATTTCCCCTTCCCCTGCACCCCTCGAAGCCAAATTTGTCATTTTAAGACCTGTTTTGAAAAGTGCTCATTAAGACCTTTCGTTTGATACCCACATTTCCTACATGCGATGAAAACTTTTTTTTCAGGGGCAACTCCCCTATATGGGAGTTGCCCCTGAAACTTTGAAGAGGGCGTCATTTCGCACCTACCTACAAAATCTTATGTTTCTAGCTTATGTAGTTTGCGAGAAAAAGTGGTGTGACACACGGACGGACGGACAGACGGACAGACAGGACGCGAAACTAGTAGGGTATTATAAAATGATTTTAAATACCCTAAAAAATGTTGTTCTTCTATTATGAAGTAATTTAGTGATTGTCATACAACTTTGAAATCCGAACTATGCAAGTCCGCCATATTTTGGCCTCTTGCCGAAATAGCGTAGTCTATTTTTTTACAGTACAGTCGGTTAAACTTGGGTGTTGTAATAATTCTGAATCCACGATTGGACAAAAATCTAATATTTTATTTAAAACTGAAGCAGTTATGCTTTAATTTGAAACTGAACACAGAAGGGTTGTTTGAGAGACGGGGTTCAAGAGATTTTTCAGCTGCAACGATAGCAATAACTACTTTTAATCATTTACTCTGCAAGAGCTACGAATATCAGGCATGAATTCACAAAAATTAGAAACCCGGCGAAATACTGTTTCACCACTGGGAAAATGAATGAATGAATACTACGCATTATTGAGTTCAACCTTAACATTTTACAAAAAATATAAAACGAAGTTAAACACATACATTAATACAAAACTTTAATGGCCTCTAGAGCACTCTAAATTTAAACATATCTATCCGAAAAAATCAAATTCTCATTATGGTTGAAGCTACATGAAAATGATTACAAGTTTTGCTTCGTTGTCGGGTTTCAGAAGGCTACCACTTGGCTCAACTTGTATAGTAATGTACCTAGCGTATCGACAGGTAGCTTCCTTATAACGTTTTCTAGAGCCAAATTGAATAGCAATGGTGGCAGCCCATCTCCATGCATTAGCCCAGTATTTGTTTCAAAGGCGTCGGTGAGTTGCTTATTGATGCGGACTTTGGAGGTCGTCGACGTCATTGGCATTTTGGTAAGATGGACTAACTTGGTTGGGATACCAAAGCAAATAATTATTTGGTACAGTACGTTGTGATCAATACTGTCGTACGCTTGCTTAATATTTGGTGTACGTTAATGTTGAATTCCCAGCATATTACATAATTACGGGTACAAAATCAAAATTTTGTATTTACTTACGTCTAAACTGTTTTATCTTAAATTCATTACTTTAAATAAAATAATTATATATACCAATCTAAATATCATTAACATTATCCTTTAGCTAATATAATTGTTGTGGCACTACAGCCCCTTTCGGGCCTTCGCGTAGAGATAGTTAGAGTATCTCATTTTCATGATCGAATGTGTCGGCCCTCCACAAGGTGATATGGTCAGTATCATGCTTTGTCTGTGTGTCCGTCCACCCAGCTGCGATACGTTCTGATTTTTAAACCAGCGCGTATCGTAACTGAACGCGCTTATAGTCCGTCCGAAGAATCACTTGAACTACATCTCGTTGTCGCCAACGAGAGTTGAACCAGGGACCTTTGGCATACGGGATGAGCGCTCTAACCACTACACCACGCGGGCAATATAATTACACAACAGTGTTCCTAATCTATAAGATAACAACTTACAATCTAATGTGTTGAGAGGATAATATGTAAAACTAAAAGCGAACTATCCAATGTACATATTAAAGGGACATTCGAAACCATATTTCCGCTTCTAGCCTATCATCATGATAACAGCAATTATAACGGTTATTTTACTTACTCTTCAGTACTCCTTGCTCAAGTGACAAAGAAATAAAAATGTTGATTACTTAAATTAATTGTTCAGCTAAAAGTTTAAATAAAGAGCCAATGGGGATACGATTCCTGACAACATTACAGAAACTATTCTAAAAATACTTCCACACAGCAAGTTGCCTTAGTGAATTTAAATATCTCTTTGTTCAGTTCCGTTTTCTTGCGGTCGGTATTTGGTGGAAAGTTTAAAAATGACTATCAATACAAGTTTGGTCCCTAATTAAGACGTGACCTGATTCATGGCAAGTACAAGACTAAGCCATCCATCAGCAAAGCAATGATTAAGTCTGGTCATTAATAAAGTAATAGTACGGGAGGTAGCGTTGCATTGATCAAGTCTTTGTTATTGACTGAAAATCCAATCAATAAGGAATTTTCTTCGAATACTTCCGAAACCTGAACGTTCGACTGATTGATTGATTTGATTTATTAAAACTATCGCTAAGAATTTACATAAAACATAAAGCGAATTTCAAATAGCAAAACTTAGTGGCCCAGAGAGCTGGCCGACTTTCTATACTTCTGTCTTACAAGAAAGTTTGAGGTCTACTCTTAAAATATTTTTAAGACTCTCTTGATGGGATCGCACGTCGTACTACAGTTCAAGGAATAAACATCTAATTCAACCAGATTCACTTGTTTGAGAAGAAACGAATGCTTTATACTCTATTTCCAATGTCTGCTGCATCGGGGTTGGGGAATTACTTTTCTAGCAATCCTTCGTCCTCCCTTCGCTCGCGATAGAGGAGGGATCATCCAACTTGAAGGCACCCCATGGCGTAGAAAAACAAAGCTTAGCCCGAACTAATGTGTGAAACGGTTTCAGGCTAGGCTCTCAGGTTGACAGGGGAGGTGTTCAGTGGGTAGTCCAGAGGTTTCGCGCTTCTAGAAGCCTGGGCGTAAATAGCCATCATCAAAAAAAGGGTACTTTTGTAATCACATCGAGAATTTTTCAAGAAATAAATATTTTGATTTTCATAGCATAATCAGGTTATTATTATAATTTACAACTATATTTATTATTTACAACTCTGTTGCACTAACACACTGTGTTAAAGTTATAACAAAAATTGTTATATTAAAGAGCGCATAAGATTATTTTTTATCACATTAAATTGGGATCATTAGAATTCACCATCAGAAACAGGTAAAGCTAGTAATTTATTCATCGATTCACAATCATTCAAACAGCTTCTATCGGTTGCAGTTGATTTGCTTCTTAAAACAAGTTGAATTTTTTTAACTTTCCAGTTGTTCTCAGCAAAAGGATCTCTAGCTAAATTGAAAACCGCTTCAAAAACACCAACACACAATCCAGGTGTATGTATTGTTCCACAGGCTAACACCAAAACCAAACCATGAATATCTATACGTCCTTGACAGCCTTGATGAAGTGTACATGCGTTGAAATGTAACTGTAGTTCACTCTTTACTTTATACAATGTATCTAGAACTTCTTCACTGTTTGATGCAAGTCTTTCGTCTATTCCGTCCTCGAAATATATCGTGACTTCGAGATCTGCGTCATTCCAAAAATCAGCAGTAGTTAATTCGTTAATGTTATACCGCTCAAAAAACCACTTTGTAAATTGTCGAGCCATTAAATTTATTGGGAAATTTTCTGTCTTATCGCTGCTTTGTGCGCTAGGTTCAGATACTTTTTGATGGATTTCTTCTTTCTGCGACCAAAAATGTATAACATCTTCAATAAGGATTTGTTTGGTAAATCCAGTCCGTACAGCTATTTTGTTATCGTGGAGATATCGGAAGAGATTGTCTTTTGTAACGTGTCGCTTGTTTAGAACCGTTCGTATATCAGTCCCATGTAGAAAGATTACATCGAATGCGTCTGAAATTAGATTGAAGAGAAGTAATTAAAAATTTTTAATGAATAAAATAAATAAATAAAGCATGAGGGTTTTCTAGTAACTTTCAAAAACCTATTGAAATTGGGTCCAGATTGTCCATATTTTTGTCATAGAAGTTTCATTTTGATCGATAGATACCGGTATTTGGAAATCAAGTTTGTTTTTTATATATATATATATATATTGGTAAGTCTAAAAAGTATTGAGCTTTTTTTGTTATTTTTTTAAAATTGAATATTTCTTTTATTTAAAATGGATTTTATTTAAGTACATATTGCCCATTATTATCTATGACCTTTTGCCATTTTTTGGGTAGAGCTATTATTCCATCTGTGTAGAACTTCTGTGGTTTATTGGCGAAAAACTTGGCCAAGTGATTTTCACAGTCCCTTTTTGAAGTGAATTTCTTTTCATTTAGGAAGTTTTGCAGAGATCGAAACAAATGGTAGTCTGATGGTGCAAGGTCCGGACTATACGGTGGATGCATCAAAATAACCCTGCCAAGCTCTGCCAATTTTTAATCGGGTCATCAAAGATGTGTATGGCTGGATTTCGTTGCATTTTATTAGCATTTCGCAAATGAAAATTCGATCGATCAAATTTTGTTGTGTTAAGTCATGTGACACCCAAACGTCGAGCTTCTTTGTATATCCAGCCTTATGCAAATGGTTCAAAACTGTTTGGTGATGATATTCAGTTCCTTAGCATTGTCATGGCTGCTTATGTGTCGGTCTTCTTCAATTTTTTGT
>OZ017741.1:135267666-135462666 GCA_963969285.1 Odontomyia ornata | reverse complement strand
CTCTGTACGCCATCAAAAATAGTGGGATATGTCGGTCCCAGTCCCTTTGGTTCTCGTCAACCATCTTGGCCAGATGTTTATTGAGCGTGCCGTTGAACCGTTCGACCATTCCATCGGATTGGGGATGCAGCGGTGTTGTCCTCGTTTTCCGTATTCCCAGTAGTTCACACATTTCGCCAAAAACTAGTGACTCAAAGTTTCGGCCTTGATCTGAATGTAATTCGCAAGGTACGCCGTACCTACTGACCCAATTTAACACTAGCTGTTCGGCTACAGTAGTTTTTCCTGGTTGGGAATGGGGTAGACACCTCGGGCCACAACCAGCGTGTATCGATTTCCCCATTCGGATTCAGGAAATGGTCCTGCGATGTCAACAGCAATCCTTTCAAACGGTACCCCCACGTTATATGTTTGCATTTGTCCTCTCAGTTGTCGTTTTGGACCTTTGACGGAAGGTGCATCAACGGCACCAGTCCTCTACGTCTTCTCGAGCGTGGAGCCAGTAAAAGCTTTCCCGCAATTTCGCTAAGGTCTTGTTAACACCAAGGTGGCCTCCCGAGGATCCTTCATGCATTTCCTTAACCACATCGTGGATTCGGCTTTTGGGAAGTATAGTTTGCATCCTATAGGAGCTACCATCCGCCGTTTCCCATTTCCGCTTGAGTACGCCACCCTCCACCTGAAGGGAGTTCCATTGTGCCCAATAGCTTTTCAGGGTTGCGCCATGCATTGAAACGTCTTTCCACTCAGGTCGCCCAGTCGTCTCCTTCCATACGAGCAATGGTCCGATGTCTTCATCGGCTAACTGGGCGTTTCGAATCTCCTCCGATGACCAACCTTCATCAAATTCCGCCGTTATCAATCGCAGATCAACGAGCGGTTCCTTTTCCTCAATCCGTCGGTAATGCTTGCAGTTAGCTGGACATGGACGGCGGGATAGGGCGTCAGCATTTCCATGAACTCCGCCCTTCCGATGAACAATTTCGTAGTCGTATGACTGCAATCTTTCGATCCATCTCGCAACTTGTCCCTCGGGGCTTTTGAAGTTGAGCAACCATCTCAGTGATGCATGGTCCGTTCGAAGAACAAATTTCTGGCCATATAGATACTTGTGGAACTGCTTGGTGGCCTCTATTATAGCCAATAGCTCCTTCCTGGTCACGCAGTAATTCCTCTCACTTTTTGAGAGAACTCGACTGTAATACGAGAGGACTCTTTCTTCGCCATTGATCTGCTGGGAGAGTACAGCTCCAATACCGCCGTTGCTTGCATCCGTGTCAACTACAAACATTTTTCCGGGTTTCGGATACGCCAGCACGGGTGATTCACACAGCTTTTCCTTCAGGGTCTCAAAGGCTGTCTGGCATTGTTCATTCCAGACATACGGACGATTTTTCTCGGTTAGCTGATGGAGACACTTAGCTATTTTGGCAAAGTCTTTGACGAATCTTCGATAGTAAGTCGCCAGACCCAGAAAACTTCGTAGTTGGCGCTTGTTGTTTGGTGTTGGCCAGCTTTTCACGGCTTCAATTTTCTCAGGGTCTGTTTTGACCCCTTCTGCTGATACGACGTGTCCCAGGTATTTTACTTCATCTGCGAAAAGAGTACACTTGTCGGGACTAAGTTTCAAATTTGCCAGTCGTAATCGGGAGAAAACCTCTTCTAAGTTCCGCACATGCTCTTCGAACGTTCTCCCGATGACGATGATGTCATCTAGGTACACCAAGCAGGTTTTCCAGGTTAGACCACGTAGCACGTATTCCATCAAGCGTTCGAAAGTGGCTGGAGCATTGCAAAGCCCAAACGGCATCACCACAAATTGCCACAATCCGGTCCCAACTGAAAATGCGGTCTTCTCTCGGTCCTTCTTGTCGATTTCTACCTGCCAGTAGCCACTCTTGAGATCGAGTGTAGAAAACCATTTTGCGTCGGCTAAAGTGTCCATGATGTCATCGATGCGTGGGAGCGGGTAACTATCTTTCTTAGTGACGTCGTTAAGCTGCCTATAGTCATCAGCGCGCTCGCTTCTCCTTCTTTGGCTATAGGGAGACGTCTTGGTGCTTGTCGAATCGGCTTGGCTCCGTGTGTATCTATGACGTGAGTTACCAAACTCGTTCGGCCTTGGTCATCCGGGCTTGTTGAGAAGACGTCACTGTACTTGGTGACCAGATCAGAGGCTCGTTTGAATAGCTGCACCGGCAATTTGACTTGCTTCAATATTGCAGACGTGGATTCCCGGGCTTTGTCTGTGTCTTGCCTCCTTTTCCAATGATGGTTGTGAGTAGTTTCCAAAGAGGTGATGATGGAAACAGGCTGGCAACTGCCGATGACTTCTCCCGCTTTGATGCTCGTGGTTTAGTCTGCGGTGTTAAGGACTCTAACCGGCACATATCCGTTCCTTAAAGATCTTACAAGGCTTCGTCCTACAATCAAACTGCGCAATGCGGATATCTTCGTTGGCTCTATCAGATAAGATCGGTGGTCTCCAGAATCACCATCAAGCTTGGCCCATACAATGCTTTCGGAAGAATTTGGTACATCAGTGTCAGTCCATACCACTACATTCATCTTGGGGATTTGGACGCTGGGATCCTCCATCAGTACTTCAACATTCTGCCATTTCAATACACGTTTGCCCAAGTCCAACGTGATTCCATGTGGTCGCAGAAAATCCATTCCGAGAATGCAGTCATCCATAATGTTCGCGACCAGAAAATTATGTCGGAACACAAGGTCTCCCAACTGTATCTGGAGGTTGACCTCTCCATGAACAGGTGCAGTTTCTCCCGTAGCTGTCCGTAGTGAGAAAATTCTGCCCTTGTGAAGTTGTTGCTGTCTAACTAGGTCTGGTCGGATAATCGATCGGGTTGCACCAGTGTCGATTGTTATGGTGCAGTGTTCTCCGTCAATTTGACCCGGAAGGCATAAGTCCGCTTCTCCACGATGTAGTCTTGATACGGTGATGGTGGTGCTGGGGATTTCGATCCTCCTAGCCAACCTCTGCCCCACGTAGTTGGCTCTTACATGTTTCCCGACCCCTCTGTTTGAAGGGCTTCCATTCTGGGCTCCTGACTCGGTCTGGATCTCCTCCTAGCTGCACACCCTGGACAATAGCTCGGTTTTCTTCGCTTCTTGCAGTCCCTTTGCAGGTGCCCTTTCTCTCCGCAATTCCGGCATCTAGGCGCACCATTTCCATGCGGGTCTCGCTCAATTTCCACGCGCTCGCACCTGCACTCGTCTGCCACTACCTCACGGACCCGGGCAGTGGTACGAGTCGCATTTTTCGCTGCCTCAAAGTTCAGACTGTAAGCCAATGTGTCCTTAACCGTTTGCTTTTGGGCTAAACGCACGGCTTGTTGCAATTCCGGGTCCTTTAGTGCGCTGATGAATGCTTCTGTCGCTGCATCATCTCGATGTTCTGGGTCGTAGGCTGGGTAAGCCAAAAGTGCTAGTCGCTCAATGTTTTGGACTAGCTGCTGTAGGGTTTCACCAGACTTCTGCACCCGAAGTTTTAGCTGTGACCGATAAATCTGCTTTAGATGATCATCTCCATAACGCATGTCGAGCGCATTCATTATAGCATTCGAGTTTGAGTGCAATTCAACGGGGATCGTCTGCAAAAGCTCGGTAGCTGGGCCTCTTAGAGCAAGAATCAATGCAATTGCTCGTTCCTGCTCGTTCCAGTGATTTATGCGAGCGGCTGCTTCAAACTGAGTTTTGTAAATAGTCCAGACCGTTTGCCCATCGAATATTGGTGCTTGCACATTTCTAGATGAGCTTTGCGCTGCGGTTATAAGTGGGGCTGGTGAGGCGGTTATTATCTTCTCTGCTTCCAATTCTTTTTTCATGTGTTCCATATCACGGTTGATTCTCTCTTCGACCTGGCTGACCTTTTCCTCGACCTGGCTGACATTTTCCTCGATCTGGCTGACTTTTTCCTCGACCTGGTAAACCTTTTCCTCGACCTGGTCAACCTTTTCCTCGACGCCTTTAATTTGTTTGTTCAGATGACCGAGCTCCGCTTTTATTTCGGTTGACTGTTTCTCCAGGTTCTGTGTGATGTCTGCCTTGATTTCGATTGCTTGTTGGTCCAGCTTCGCAGTTAAATTAGATGACTGTTGTCGCAGCTCTTGCTGCATCAGCATTAACATTTGCATCAGCGCATTTTCTGGCTCCTTTGATTTTGGTGTTGCTACTTCTCCACCTTCTGCGCCTTTTTCCGCATCTGAGAACTCACCCGAATCCAGATTCACGTCTTCCGACTCGATCGCGTCACGCAAGCGTGCAATCAGTGTGGCCTTTGTACCTTGCGTAGCCAGGTTTCGCTGTTCCAACTCTTCCTTAAGCTCCGACATGGTCAATTCATTAATTTTTAAGTTTAAGCTTCGTGGCATTTTTAATGTTTCTTTAAATTTTACTATTGTGCACTATAAAAATGTTCAAATTTTCACTTTCAAAATTTTTCTTTCGCACTTCTTGACACCACTGTCGCGTGTTATTTGGTTCGCGGCCAATAATTTAATGTTCCGGGAAAGTGAAAACGCAATGTCTTTTAATTTAAGTTAAGAGAGTTTATTCAATTACAATAATGCAAAATAATCGATTTAACACTTTCACTAATTTTAATTTTCACTATTAAAAATGTAACACTTGTCCATAAATTTCTTATTGCAATTGTCTTCTAAATCACTTCGCAATTACGAAAATCACTTTTCTATTCGCTTTCCACACACTTTCGCAGTTCTTATCGCGGTCGAATGAATGAATCATCCCCCCATTCATTCAGCTCGCCTTTATATAGGGTCTCTACCTATTCACCCATTTCTCGTACATTGGCGAATGTTCTACCGAGAGGTACCTGGTAGATTCGAGCAAATTAATGAATGGAGTGACGTCACTTGCAGATGTTGATCATGCTTGTTGGGTTCTCGTGGGTTCGAGTAAATTCATTTGTTGACGTTCTTAATGATTATGAAAACAATTGCGACAGCATCTCGCAGAATTATTTGTACATGTAATTATTTGTACATGTAACAATATATTGGATATACATATATATATATATATATATATATATATATATATATATATATATATATATATATATATATATATATATATATTGGATAAACATATATATATATATATATATATATATATATATATATATTGGATAAACATATATATATATATATATATATATATCTGATATACATTTATATATATATATATATATATATATATATATATATATATATATATATATATATATATATATATCTTAAATTTTGTGAAAAATTAGTAGAATAAATCGATAATAGTCGATTTAATCTATTTTTCAGTTCAAACTACAATTATTTTGAATTGTTCTACTGCATTTTGAATAATTGTTGCGGTCTTTATTTAAGGATATTGATAAAAATCAGAAAACCAATAAAAATCATAATAACTTAATGTCACTTTGTTTAATTTGCTGAACGCCCTGCAATAATTTTTCTCGCGTCAAAGTTTATTACAGGTTGACATTACCAGCTGTCGTCTCCATTAAAAATAGTCGTTCATTAGTTGCACTCTGTGAAATTGATATTTTTTGATTTTCTGGTTGTTTAACGTGTGCTTTGTAAAGATATCGGTAATTTCTTTTATTTTGTGTTTAAAATGGGAAAAGGAAAACAATTATCATTTGAAACACGATCGGGTATTATTATTGTAAGAAGTGAAGGATACTCCGAAAGAGAAATTGCAAAAAACTCAATATATCGCCTAAGGGAGTTCATTACACCCTTTCGAAACATCGAGAGACTGGCAGTTTGCTGAATAGAAAACGGAGCGGTCGGCCAAGAAGTACTTCTGCAGTGGAAGACAGATTTATAGCAACCACTTCCAAATGTAATCGTCGACTTACAGCACCCGATATCACCCGGGAGTTGAATAAAACCCGATTCAAAGATGTTTCAATTTCTACAGTAAAGAATCGTCTTGCATCTGCTGGTCTGCGTGGTTGTGTAGCGGTAAAAAAACCATTATTACGGGCAATACACAAGAAAAAACGACTGGAATGGGCAAAGCAGTATCAACATTGGACAGTAGATACTAATCGACGAGTGTTTGTCCGCCGCAGGCCCCATGAACGAGTATCTGAAAGTTGCTTGGTACCATCGGTAAAACACGGCGGTGGTAACGTTTTGGTCTGGGGGTGTTTTGCTGGAACAGCTGTCGGAGATCTTATCAAAATTGACGGAATTATGAGAAAGAGGCAGTATTTACGAATCTTAAATGATTATGCTTTACCTTCAGGGACACGCATTGTGGGTGAACCATTTGTGTTCCAATAAGATAATGACCCGAAACACACGGCTAGGATATGCAAAGCCTTTTTAGAGGAACAAGAAATGAATGGTTTTCTTGAACTGATGGTGTGGCCCCGCAATCACCTGATCTATCGCCAATAGAAAAATTATGGGATGAGTTGGACCGAAAAGCTAAAGAACGTTTGCCGCAGAGTACTAATCAGCTGTGGCAATATCTGCAGGAAGCTTGGGAACAAATTGACGCCGAATATTTAAATAAATTACTAGCAAGAATGCCTAGCATCTGCCAAGCTGTTATTAAGGCAAAGGGTAGTCACATAGATGAAAATCAATTATAGATTATGTTAGTGTTTGATAAAGAAGGATTTTGTTTTTTTTTATAGTTTGGTTTATGATTTAATTAAAAACATAATCGTTACTGTTAAAATAATTCTCTGTCTTTTATTATTTTTCAAATGCCAATGTTATTTTAAGTGCTTCCAAACTTTTTGTCGGTAGTATATATAATATATATATATATATATATATATATATATATATATATATATATATATATATATATATATATATATATATATATATATATATATATATATATATATATATATATATACATATATATTGTAGTAATCGAGTAGCCTAAGCAAACTGCCCGAAAACCACCATAATACTGATCCAAACTTTAATTGTAAATTAAAAAAAATTATTTGAATTTGCAATTAAAATTTGGACACGGCAACACCTTTTAACGCAGCTCATCCACGAATTGCATGCCCGAATGCAATCTACAGAGACGGATGAGCTGGCTCGTCGACTGCCGTTGCGACAGGTTCCGTAAGGTAACAAAAAAATAAATAATTACTGTGCGCCTTTTGAGAGGGTATAAAGATTCTCTTTTGAATGAAACCATCTACGCGCTGGCAGTTGTCTATAGTAATTGAGCACGGAGCCGTTCAGCGTCATAAATAATAAAAGCCCACCACAGCCAAGTCCACACAGTTGCCATCCGCTTATCGAGGCATCAAGCTTAAATTTCTTGCCAATAATCTACTACGACTTTTACTTTACTTTACCTTGAACACTTAATTTTCTTTACTGTTTTTTTTTCGGCTGTCGTCAAAAAAAATCCCTGAATTTTCCCATTACCTTTTCTCTGGATTGCATTACAAATACTTTTGTGTATCGCAATTTATCGCCAATAAAAGTTAATGGTCCGCCAGCGTCTATGTGAACTAACTCCAAAATATGTTCAGCTTTTTCCTGAAGATTGAAATGGTACGGCGGTCCTTTTGCATTCAATGCATGTACGACACTCACTATCAACAAATTTCACATGTTCGAGCCCATTTACCAAATTTTATTTGCTCATATTTCCTAAGCTTTTATAACACAAATGTCCCAGTCTCCGATGCCATATTTCACCTAGATCATTTTTCGCATACGAATATGATTTTCGCATTTTTGGATACATGATATAAAGATCACTTGCTTTTTTAGCCTTCGCGACGAATTGATCTTTCTCTAAAATTGCTGTATTTTATAAAATGTCGCACAAAAAACCGGGTTTTGCAGCTTTTCTGATTGACAGAAAATTTGCATGCAAAGGAGGTATCTTCTTTAATATCGCTGGATCAGCGTCGATTGCGATAATGACCGTTTCAGTTTTCTTTGCACGAATTGAGATGCTAACTCAATATGTATTTAGTCAAAGGAATTCACAGTTCAAATTGTATTTTAATACATTAAATCAAAAGTCAATCCATAGACAAAAATATTGTTCATATAGAACACTTTTCGCATGTTTGATTACTATAACAGTACAGTATTTGCCATGACCATTACTCAATCACCTTAACATTCTTCATATACTATCATAAGCCTACTACTAAACATGTAAACATGTTTGCAGATGGATACAAATACTGGTTGACCTACAAAACTAATACGACAAGTTATTATCGTGTTGCCGTTATATATCATCAAAATGCCCGGGGCGTTGCTTAAATGAAAATGGTGATGTACGTAATACAACGGCTCACAATCATCCACCCGAACCAGATCGAGCACTTGTTGATGAATTTCGAAAAATTCTAACTCAACGTGCTGCTAATGAAAAGACTGAACTCTATGCAATATATTGTGATGAGGCCATATCACGACATTCGGATGCAGCAATGCGATATCCATTTGAGTCGGCCAAGTCTGCAATGCGCAAAACACGACGGAAACAATTGCCTCAGACGCCAAATATTGTTAGATATATTGTAGATATATTGGATTCTTCAGATTTGTTTCAGGTTAATAGTGGATGAAAGGAAAATAATATTTTCTCCGATTCCCTTTCTAGTTTATGTGATTATGTTGAATATGCTTGGGGAAGATCGATAGCGGTGGCGGTAGCGGGATTAGGACCGGTTGGTTGTTGCTGGTGCTGTTGCCGGGAGATGAGGAGTCTGCGAGAAACCACCCCACAGCGCGGACGCCGCGTAGAGAGAAGAAAATAAAGTGAAATTGATAAGCGGTTTCGTGGAAAATTATAGTGACGATCTATTTCTTGCTATTGTACTTTCTATCGCCACAAAGCTTGTAAAAATGGAAAAGTTTTTGAGTGGAAAATATTCGCAACAGTTGTAGTGCCTCTTCGAGGATCCTGCGCCGTTAAATTCTCTTTGGTTTTAAAGTTTTAATTAGAAAGTAGTTCAGCGTGAGAAAAATTAACGGTAGTTTGTCCCTATCCTGCGAAGGAAAATATTTTATGCATTAATTGCGATACATTTGGTGAAAAACCGTTAGTTGAGAGAAAAGTGAAGAAAAATATTAGACAGTGAAATCGAGGAAAGTTTTATCCACACCTTTGGTGAAAGAAAATAAAGAAAATTGTCGGCAACCTGTTACAGCGATTACCCAGTGATATTTCCATTCGACGGCAAAGTTATGAATAGTGAATAAATCGAACAATAACACTATCTGAGTTTGCGAGGGGGGGAGAACGAAACTGGAAAGAACTTTTCATTTGAGAAATCGATTAAGAGCGACTTTTGATCGGAATCAGTTCTTATCTATAACATTTCCATGAAGAAAATCGATCATCAAGGATCTATCAAAATCAACCGGGATGAACTGAAATCACACAGTGATAGACGTAGTGAATTTTGATTAGACGCAGCCAAGTGGAATAGATTCTTCTATATTTTCATGTTTCATGTGTAGGATCAGTAGTTCTGGAAACCTTTACAATCTCTTTATTTCAAATCAGTTCAAATTAGAGCTCGGGAAAAAAAAGTTAAATCAATTTTATTCGTTCCGTAATAGTGAAAGTCAATAATTATTGTTAATTTTTATGATAATGAGTTAAAGTTTAATTAAATAAGTTAGTGCGAGTGGATTTTTTTTTATTACAAGTATGGTACAACAATTTCAACGAATAGTTAACCATTCAGTTTCAGGCTTACCCGCCCGGAACACGAGCGCTCGTAGGAGGAGGTCTGGGGTAAGTATCTTTTTTATTGGTCAAAAAAATTTTCTTTACAATGAAAAAACCGTATAAAAAATCAAATGGAAAGCACGGTTTATTCTAAATTGCAATTGAAATTCGCACTTAACTTCAACAACGTGTTAGTGATTAAAATTGTTTTGCATGAAACAAAAATTAGAAAGTTCTTACCAAACAAAATTTTCCGTTCCGATATTGCGATTAGATATTTGCTTGTTTTAGACTGAAAAGTTTTGTTTTGCTTTAAGCAATCCAAATTCAAAATAACATACGTTTTATTGTATTTGAAAGAAGTACTAGTTACGGAAGAAATTCTTTTTTTTAAATATTTTTAAAGTGCAGTTGAAATAGTACTTTTGTAAGAGCGAAAAGGAATAAAAAAATGGAAGGTTAAATTATTAATTCGGTCGTTCCTTTCCCATAATTCTGATCGGGTATAGGACCCGGTACGGTGGCAGGCTGCCCCCTAAAAAAATGAGCCAGCCGCCGGGTACGTGAAAATCCTTCTTTGTTTCAGCATGCTTCGCGGGTTGAGTGGCCCAAGCAGAGTGCCTCTTTATGGCATAGAGTTATGTAACCGAATTGCATAATTCTATGGCATAAATTGGTCACCGGGGGAGTTCTCTTCTGATGGGAAAGCTTATGCAGGTTAATTTGTATGTTTCCACTCAGAAGAGGAGTACCTGGCCACTGCAACAAATATGGATTTTAATCCGGTTGGGTGGGTGCGCAGGGGCTCCATCACCACCCGGTTGCCCCTCTCTCACTTGTGGGCCATGAGCCTCTACGGGTAAGGACGAGGTCACCCTGCTTCCACTTCTTTTTACTTTTACTTTACTCTTGTTCCACGAACAAGTCAGTTGTCCCTTGTGTAGTTACGTACACTTTTTGCGATTTCGGTCGCCTTGTTTTTGTTCGACCCCAGAAATTCGTGAGTGCGAAATTTTTTGTAGTGGGTCCTTGTGCTGGGGGAATGAACCCGCCCCGCGACACCGCAATGCTAGCCTGCCAGCGCATTCACGCGTCCCCAGACAAGGGCATTCTCGGCAGATACCGACACCTTCTTCTGCCGAGGCAGCAGACCATCGCTGCAGTCCTTTACGGACATTTGACATTACCTCTTACCACTACATGTCCGAAGAAGTGATTTACTTGGAAAGCGACCCTGCTAGCGAGAAAGGAGTGAAATTTCCAAATCTAAGTGGCCCCAAAATTTCCATCGTCGTAACTTCATGTCGTTCCGAGTGATGTGCTCATAAATTTTATGTAGTGCCGTGAATTTGCTTTTTTCTATGTACATATGTGGATCTGTTTGTTTACATCAAGAATAGTTAAATCTGAAGTGAAATTAACTGCTGCAAATTATTTTCGTGCGCTTATTATTTTGTCCAACATGGAATTTATAACGTTTTAGTTGCTGGATTATGTATAGAAAGCTTTGATAACTTTTAGAATTGACTATCTCCAAAAGTAGATCAGGCACATGATGGCAGTAAGAATGTTCGGAGTTAGAATGGATTTGGTGCGCGCTTGACTTTAGTCCGAGATTTTCTAGAAATATAATTCTTGGAAAAGCGTTTCACTCTTTTACTGCAGAGATGCATGGAGAAAAATAGACTTTCATTTGGTTATTGCTTTGTTTTACCTTTGAACATATGTTTAGTTTCTCTCTCTTTCTTTTTAGCACTACAGCCCCTCCCGTGTGTCTGCTCAGCTATGATATGATCTGATTAAATCAGTAACAGGCCAATTGAGAAGTCCCCGGTGTGATACACAGATGGCGGTGCTAGTATTAAATCCATATGATTTTTAGTTAGTACTAACCTTCAAACGATACGTGTCAAAATTTGACAGCAGTCCAACCATTAGTTTGTGGGATATTGCGTTGTGAGTGTAGCTACTTTTGTTATTTGCAAAAAGATGGAAAAACAAGAATTTCGTGTGCTGATAAGATATTGCTTTTTGAAGGGAAAAAATACAGTTGAAGCAAAATCTTGGCTTGATGAAGAGTTTCCGGGGCCTGCACTAAGAAAATCAACCATCATTGATTGGTATGCTAAGTTTAAACGTGGTGAAATGAGCACCGAAGACGGCGAACGCAGTGGCCGCCCAAAAGGCTGTCACCGATGAAAACATCAAAAAAGTTCACAAAATAATTTTGAATGACCGTTAAATGAAGTTGATCGAGATAGCAGACATTGTGAAGATATCTGAACGTGTACATCATATCATTCACGAATATTTGTACATGAGAAAGCTGTGTGCAAAATGGGTGCCGCGCGAGCTCACAATCGATCAAAAGCAACAACGTGTTAATGATTCTGAGCAGTGTTTAAACGCAATAAACTTAATTTTTGCGTCGATATTTGACAATGGATGAAACATGGCTCCATCATTTCACTCCGGAGCCCAATCGACAGTCAGCTGCTGCTTACGATGAACCGAATCCAAAGCGAGGAAAAATACAACACTCAGCTGGCAAGGTTATAGCATCAGTATTCTGGGATGCGCAAGGTATAATATTCATTGATTACCTCCAAAAGGGCCAGACCATCAACAGCGATTATTATATAGCGTTATTGGATCGTTTAAAGGATGAAATCGTTAAAAAAGGCCCCATTTGATCGGGGACTTTTCAATTGGCCTCACCACTGAATGAATACTCGTAGTCTGTCCGAAAAATCCCCTGAACTAAATCACGTTGTTCACCCACGAGATTTGAACCTGGGACCTTCGGCGTATGCTTATGTTTAGTTTATATATTATAAAAAACCCCAGCAAGCTTTTTACTAAGGTAAAAAGAAACCGGGAAAAAAATATTGCTTTATAAGTGAGGATTGCGAGCAACAATTTATTGATTCGAAATTGTGTGTATATAATCCGATCAAATCTAAAGTCGTTGAAAAGTGCTTCGACTGTGAGGAATTCTTATCATTTTTTTTTAAATAGAATTTTTCGTATTAGCATGTATGCGGTACAGAGGCCTTATAATATATTAGGTGTTCTAACAAAGTCATTTCACCATCGTTTGAACATTATTTAAAACTATGCGTAGTATCGTATTTCTATGTAAATATTACAATCAGCTAGAGGAAAATTTAAGGTTTTCGTTGGGAGAACTGAAGGTCTGAGGCCATTGGAGAAACCGAGAATACGCTGGTCGGACTCGATCGACGAAGACAGTTCATCGCTGCTCGGATTTCGGAATGGGAAGACGCGGTCAATGCAATGAGACAGTTGGAGGCGCTGTTTGCAGGAAGCGAAGGCCCGAGAGGGGCTGTAGTGCTAAGAAGAAGAAGAAGAAGAAGAAGAAGTAGAAGAAGAAGAAAATTTAGGCAAAAACCTCAACTGAACTTATAACTAGATTAACATAACTTAACTATCTACTTATAACTAGCTAAAATCTGAGGCTACGTTACGGCCAAACAGATAGGTGGTAGCAACTGCTGGTTTTTAATTCGCCAGTCATTTGCTTTCGTGAAGCCGCGAAGCAAGAAGAATAACAATGGGACTCTCTGTTTGATCTGATTGATTTGTCCGACACTAATTGGAGGAATGTATTAGTGGCCGCTACAAATTGGAAACGTAAAACAATCGTGTTCCCTTATGGTGTTACTTTTGCGAATTAAGAAAAAATATTTCGGATTTGAAACTTGTAATTCAAGCGGCTCAACTCAAATGAATTTTTTTATTGGTGCAAAAAATATATTATTTATTTGAAACTTTGGCCACAAATTACGGAAGGTTGTGCCTTGCATTTCAATTTATTAATCCTTCTAAAATAAGTGTGATTTGGAATTTTTCTCACAATTTCAATTTATTGTAAAACGTAATGATTTTTACTTATGAAATTATTTGTAGCTACATGATTAAGTTGCTTATTTTAATAATTTTTTCTAAAAAATTATCATAGAAGAAAAATGTTAGAAGAAGGTGGTTTCGACGTGTGTACTAATTCTCATCGGGCCATCACTCTTATTAGATACACACCAGTGATGGCGACCACCATGCTTAGAGGTGACGGAGTTATTTTTAATTTTCCTACTTATGCGAACTCGATATGTTTTTGTAACTACGAATTATGTTCAGGTTAAATTTCCTCCTGTAAGTACTTGTCTTTGCTAAACTTTAAATTGATCATTTCACCCTTTTTACATTAATTTCATGTAAATCGATACAATAATTTTTCGCTCTACAGTGAGCTTTTATTGCTTCGTGCGAATATCGATATCGTTTTCGGATGGCTCCGATAGCTTGGAATTACTTTTGAAAATTTTTGTAGCTACATGATTGAGTTGCTTATTTTAATAATTTTTCCTAAAAAATTATTAAAGAAGAAAAATGTTAGAAGAAGGTGGTTTCGACGTGTGTACTAATTCTCATCGAGCCATCACTCTTATTAGATACACACCGGTGATGGCGACCACCATGCTTAGCGGTGACAGTTATTTTGGAAATAAGTTGTATGTCAAATTATGTTCAAATCGTTTGGAAGTTTATTTGGACGATTTTTTGATCAACAAGATTAGAGTTAAGAATATGAATTGATTTTCTTTGCATTAATTATTGGATATTAATATTATATTGTTGCTTTTATTTTTTGATTATTTGATTTTCTTGAGAATACTGATCTAGTTTCATTGACAGTGTAAGTATCAGTGGTATCATACAGGAATTGAGTGGTTTCGGATATCGGCTGGGTGGAAAGATTTACAGTCCATTTAATTTTGCTGCACAATGCACTATATTGTGGTGTTTGCAAAACCGATATCCTACCGGCTTCGCCAGTTTTGTTGCATTACAAGCATACCTTATGTATACTGGCATGAGCTGGGAGTTTGATATGATGTGTATCTTATATACACATCAAGGCTCCCGGGGAGAGAGAGATATTCTTGTTTAACACTTACCTGCTACTTTATACTTGTCAATTAGATCAGTGAAAATGTGTTTGTTTGTTTAATGATTTAAGTTTTATTTCGTTTTGTTTCAGTTGAATATGTAATATGAATACAATATTTTACTAATGAATTCTTAATTTATTACAGAGACAATTAATGGGTTTTATGTTTGCATACGTATAAAGTTGCAGCATTAATGGAGCTGTAAAATTTCTACGATTTATATTACCTTTAATTATATTTGTAAGTCAAGAAGAAGGAAAAGCAGATTCGAAGAAACCAATCTATTAAGACTTTAACTGCAGGCTCCGGGCGTAACTGCATTGGGGCGCTTATATTCGGGCGTTTGCCTTGAGTATGCAGTCGAGAGTATTCTTAACTCGTTTATCCCGGGCTAAGTGCCTTGGGATAGAATAAGCTCGAGCGCACGCCTTGAGCCAGCGAATGGAGAAATACTTCTCGATTTTCTTGCTTCTTTAATTTTCTTTTATAGCATAATTATGCTGACTTAATTGCTTACCAACTAAAATAATGAAGACAATTTAAAATAGTCAGTGATCAAACTTCACAATGTAATGCCATCTCTCTGTGACTGGTGCAACCACAAAGCTTAAGCTTTCGCTAGATTTGCCCCATTGCAAATGCGTGTAACCAATTTGTTCCACTGAGGCAGTACGTTCGATTGCGAAGTCTTGTGTGTATTTAGTAAAGTAATAATAGATATAAATGAAGAAACCACACAGCTGGAAATGATTACATTAAATTATCACAAAACCGATATTTTGCCACTTTGAAGAAATTATATAACACGGTGAATGTATTTCAAGTTTACAAGCATTTTTAAAATTTGCGCAATATAGTTTCAAAAAAAAAATATCAGTAAAGAAAGTCCAATAAAAATACAACAAATTATTAAACTTATACCTTCGGTCTTTCCATTTCTCCTAACCTGACCGGGTATAGGACCCGCAACGATGGCAGGCCACTCCACTGAAATGAACTGGCCATCGGGCGCGCTCTTCCCTTCTTTTGTGTTATAGGGGCTCTTGCCCGGGTAGTCTGGCCTTCTGCTAACGTGCCCTTTTATGGTATAGTGTTATGTGATTCCATCGCATAATACTATAACATAAATTGGCCACGTTTATATTCCCCATTTTATGGAAAAATTCATGCAAATTATGTTTGTATGAGTTTTTCACTCAAATGAATAATATATAGCCACGTCTACGTTTCGACCTTGATCCGGTTGGGAGGATGCGAGGGGGCACCCCTTCAATCTGGATGCCTCACCTTATTTGTGGGCCATAAGTACCGTCGGTAACGACAAAGTCTCTTAAGTCAGCCCGTTTTTCCAGGCTCAATTTGTTCTTTGAACAAGTAATTTCAACTCTTAGAAGGTAACCTCGACCCTTTGTAATTTGTGAATGCGAAATTTTTTTGTAGTGAGTCCTTGTGCTGGGGAAAAGAACCCGCCCCACGACACCGCAACGCTAGCCTGGCAACGCATTCACGCGTCCTCAGACAAGGCCAATCTCGGCGGATACTACCATCCTCTTCCGCCGAGGCAGCAGACCATCGCTGCAGTCCTTTACGGACAT
Source organism: Odontomyia ornata (assembly GCA_963969285.1). Lineage (NCBI taxonomy): Eukaryota > Metazoa > Arthropoda > Insecta > Diptera > Stratiomyidae > Odontomyia > Odontomyia ornata. The sequence goes on along the minus strand of OZ017741.1, from coordinate 135,446,363 downwards.
TATATTTAACCAATCTACCTTCACTACAGAATCGTCACCGCGAACACGTCGCTATGCCCAAGTAGTCTCCGACTTTCCGAGATTGATTTTGGTGGAAAATTTGCGGGAATTCAGTTTCGGATTGGGATTAAGTTCCACGAAATATTCGGATAGGTGTTGAGACGTTACACAAAAGAAACTTAAAGAAATTAGCCTTGAAGATGAGGAAATAAATCGTACTTAACCGGAATTTGCATATTAACAAACAATCGCATTGGTGATTGAATTTTCATTCGATTATTTATTGGCTGGTGCTCGCGCTTAGTGCAAATATTTCCGGGTTAAAGACTTACGAGGGCAGATTTTATTATGAAGAGATCTAGTCTAAGCTCATGTGAATGTTTCAACAGTTTCAATTCGCAGCTCGTAGTTGATCGTGCAGCGTTTCTGAAATTGGAAAAACGCAATGGGAAAGAGAGTCTGGTTGAAATCGCGACACAGCGCGGATGCCGCGAGAAAAGAGTAGGGAAGCGCGCGTCAGTTCATCCTTCGTTGTCATTTTTGTGATTTATTCGTTAAATATTGGGAAATAGATCGGAAAAGCAGTGTTGAAAGTGGTCTTCAACGTATTTCCTTTGAGTGTGTGGCCCTGGCGTGCATTCAGCAACGTGAAATGTGTTTGAACATTGTGACAGTCGAATGTTTTGTCCCCACAGCGATGGTGAAGTTCTCATGTCGAAACTTATTTCCGACGAATGAAGGAAAATAGAATTTGTCGGGAAAAGTCGCGCAAAAAGTGCCGTGAATATGAACATCGTAAGATGGAAATGCTGGAAATTGTGTAGAATAGTGAATAAGCAGAAAGAAGTGCAAATTTGGGCGAATTCGTGTAATAAATTAGCCCTACGCCACTGACGCCGATCCAGGTATCCTACGCTATTTAATTCGACGGTTCGGGAACGACCTTTTTACTACTCGCTGCCACTGCAACTCGATTTGAAAGTTGTCAAAAGGAAAAAGGAAGGATGACATCCAGTTCGCGCGGGAGGAAGATTCCACGCTGCATGAGTTGAGCGGTTGCATTCTAAGTGTAGTAACGAGTTTTGCAATTAATAGATGTACAGAGTTTTTGTGAAGAGTGCTAGTAGTAAATGATAGAATTGCAATAGTCAAATATATTGAAAATGGAGCATTTACGAACCTCCAGGGGCTATGCAGAAATCTAGTCAGCTATAATCTTCCTGCACGTGGTATCAATATACAGGCTGCGAATGTGGTTATTAATTTCGATTTCCCACGTATGGCTGAGTCTTACTTGCATCGTATTGGCGTTCAGGGCATTTCGGACATTTGGGTATTACCATCAAGAGGTGATCGGTCGCAGGAGTTGAGCATCAGCGTTGTAATATGAAACAACAGCACAGCCGAAACACGCCACAGCAACAATCACAATGGGATTATACTTTTAGAAGTGGTCGCCGACTCTTGGGACCACGCCATCTCCTCAACAGCAGCATCCGCCACCACCCCATCAGCCGCCTAATACACTTGTAATTGCCGACATGGTACAACCCCAAATAAAATAAAAAGAAACTTGGATGATGTGATTCAAAAGGAAAAACAAGGGAAAAGGTTTTCATAAAAAGCTTTAATTTGATTTTAATTTTAATTATATTTTAGTCACACCATACTTTGCTTTTTGCCCCCTTTGTCAAACATAACGTTGTTGAGGCTTTGAGTTTATTAATTTCAGAGTTTTTAAGGTTTTTAATTTTCCTTATTCTGTTGAGAGGAAGAGTTTAGAATTTTACAATTACATTTAGAAAAGAAAGGACAATTGTTGTCAAGTTTGTATACATGCATGAACGTAATTAATTATTGATACAGTTAAGCAGTCAAATAGCAGTGAATTTCGTGATAGATTGAGTGATCAGTTGATGATGTGATTGTCTTTTTACAAGAAATGCAATGAGGCGCATCTCTCACATATTACGTGAGTTCTGCTGTGGGTTACTCCGGCTTTAATTCCCATTTTAACTCGACAATAACCTGTAATTTATAACGCAAGCACCGAGAAGACAGAGATAAATAAAAACACTCCAAATTCTTTAAGCATAAATTTAGATAAGCTAGTAAAATAATAAGATCAATATGCTGTCTGCATTAATTTTAGTTATTAGAAATTACTAGAATTTTCATCTTTCTTCTTACCTTAAACCTTGCACACCTTCTAGAGAGCGATCAATGTATTCGTTGGATTTTACGATTGTATTGATTGATTTTTCCATTTAGATAAGAAGTTAAGAATAAAATATGTTCTTATACAGAACCAATGGGAATCGGAGTACCATTGCTGTAGAAGTGCATTTATTTTATAATAGAACAAAACCACACAGTTAATGAAGTTATTGTTTTCTTATCTTTGAAGTTATAGTATATGTTAGACGCTATTTAAAGATATTTGATAAGTGAAGTTATTTTGTACTTCAAAGTAATCATCCTTATAAATTGAAAATTAGAGAGTGATATCTTTTGATAATGTGAAAGAAGAAAAGTTAACACCAACACTTTATTAGGAAGAGATTAAAAATATTTAAAATTTTGTTTGGGAAGTTTGTGTTTACGTTCTACAATTTGATTAAAATGAACTTTGTATCATATGTAATTAACGATCCGCTGATCGACCCGTGGTTTTGTGTTAGTATTTATCCCGACCCAATCCACTCCATGGTACTGACGGAAAAGCTTTGATAGCTGATTTGACCACACAAAATGAATGTGATTCTTATGATTGTACTATAATTACAAGTATGAATAGAATATGAAAAACAGGAGCTCCTTCCTTCTGCTTCCCCAAATTGTTACATGATTTTCGATAATTCATTTTAAAAAGAAAGTCCTTAACAAGTTTACTTCCACGTTCAACATAAACTGTAATCGAAATTCTCTTCTCTTGCAATATATATTAAACCAAATCAGTTGGTTTCTCTTTTCTTTATCTTTAAAGCAAAATACTTGGCAACATAACATAAAATTTAATATTTATAATTTATACGTAAAGGGCAAGACGTAATTTTGTATCATTTAGTGTAAATGCAGCTTTAGTTAGAATTTCTATTTATTTATAATTAACTTAAAGTGTATCTGAATGCATTGTTTACATTTCATTATCGAAGTATACCATGAATGAATTGCTAGGCTAACGCAGTCTTTCCTTTCCAACTAAGCCCTTCTCTTCCAGCGGGACAATGTCGGCGAACGGGGAGTATGCTGCTAAGAGAGTAGGGTTTGTTTTGAGGTTTTTTATTAGAGTAGGATATTTAGTACTTTGCATTAGAGTAGGACTGGTTGACCGATTAAGTATCATTCGTTGGCACGACTCAGACTTTACGTCTAGAACCGACGTTCGATTCGCGTGCGAGTTAAAATCATTACAATTGTTCGGAAAGAAAATTCGCAGTCTGGAGATTGTGCACCCGTTAGAAACCGTATCATCTGGTTGGCAACTACTTTCACGGCAAACCACCACTTTCGATATCACTGGGGGTGACCGCGCTAGTGGGATCGATTTTCATGACTTGTTTCTGTTTTTCATGCGACAAGATAAATCTTACAGTTGGTCGTACATAGTGGATTATGCACGGCAGGTTGTTCTTGACAATAAACTAACAGACTTGATAACTGTTATCAAATGAGAAGTCAAGGAGGTGGAAATGCTGGATGGGATTGAGAAGTGGATACAATAACTGAATGAATGAGATACCGTTTATTTTACGAATCAATGTTGGATACGGTGTGTTCGCAAGAGATAAGTGGCTAAAAGGAAATGCGACGATGTTTCCAGATAGTAGAAGTTTGCTCATAACTGCAATTGAAGATCGTCAATATAAGGATGGAGAAACATTAATTTGCGCAGCGATGTGTATAAACCACTTGTTGATGTAGTTGACCCAAAGCAGATTGTCTCGATATTATATTTGTTTAAGGAAGTTGGTTTATATACAGTGCAAAAGTGTGATTAGCAATTTTCCTCCCCACTTCAATTAAATTGCAGGCATTACCACATCACCAGCGGGCGCCCGTCGAGGATGTTGGTGAATACCTTTGTTTTAAATTTTATATTTGATTATTTTTTTATTCAAAATTGTATAAATCCAAATTTCCAACGTATTAATGGTTTGTAAGGCCACCCAATAACTTAGCTGAAAATGTATTGCACACACTTAATGACATCCACTAAATTTTAATCAATTTGAAAAAAAAGTACTACTACACTACACTTTTGACTGTTAGATTCTGTTATCTATAAACGTATTTATTAGGCTTGTAATATCATTTCTTCACGCTCGATGTATCTGAAACTATTAGAAGAATTGAAAATACAAGAAATGTCTGAGTAAACAGCACACTCGGTCTTTTCATTTCTCCTCACCTAACCGGGTATAGGACCCGCAACGATGGCCGGCCCCTCCACTATAATGAGCTAGCCATCGGGCGAGCTCCTCCCTTTTGATGCGTTATAGGGGCTCATGCCCGGGTAGAGTGGCCTTCCGCTTGCGTGCCCATTTATGGTATAGTGTTATGTGATTTCATCGCATAACATTATAACATAAATTGGCCACGTTTATGTTTCTCATTTAAGGGAAAAATTCATACAAATTATGTTTGCATGAGTTTTTCACTTAAATGGGAAATAGAGGGCCACATCTACATTTGGATCTTGATCCGGTTGGGAGGGTGCGAGGGGGCACTGCTTCCACCTGGATGCACCACTCTTATTTGGGGGTCATAAGTTGTAATGTAAAGTAGAGTCGGTCGAAGTTGTTCGACGCGTTTTAAATCGGGCATTTGAACCGGTGGCTTATATTTGTACTTCGGACTTAGTCCGAGCTAGCTAGCCAGCCAGCAAAAGCGTCCGGACTTGTTGACCTGATGGGTCCAGTCCGCTGTCACGTTCCATGATTTCACATCTAGAACCGATGAGAGGTCGGTTTAGATTTCTTTCGGGAAATCTCTCGAAAGAACGAGATCTAAAGTCATTACACATTCGATTGATTTAGCGTTGAAGTCTCCTCCAACGAGCCAGTTTGCCGTCTGCGTTCGAGACAGCGCCCTCCAAAGCATTAAGCATGGCTTGGAAAGGTTATATCGATTCGTTCGGCGTTAGGTACACACTAAAGAATCCCTGAGTATAATTTTTATTGGAAAAAAAGCTTATATTTTCGAAGCAATCGACTCGTGAAATTTCGTTCGAATATTATTTTACTTCGATTAGTAAAGAAAAGCGCAGAACCCAAGAAAACTTCAGGACCGCTGGTATGAAGGAGCCCGACGGCTTCCCACTGTTGGGGCAACCTGGGGAAACGACGAATATGAAACTGGTGATAATCAACAAAAGAAAACTCTGCAGATGGCGGATGCAAGCTACAAATAATAGCGGGCAATGAACAGATAATCAAACTGCAAAAGAGAATCACGAACTAAGGCTAGAGATACAGTCCCTCAAAGATGTATTCAAGAAAGCTATTCCGGAAGAAATCCTAAGTGCTAGCGGCAATTACGAGAGTCAAAACTATTTTGCAGCGCTGGACGGATTAAAAGAAGAAATGGAAGTTGAAGAAAGTATCGAAGGTAATTCTAATAAAGATAATGATATAAATTTTATTCAGTATTTAAAAAATAAAAATAAGGAGAAGAAACAAACTCGCAGTTCTGCTGGTTCCTCTAAAAACCCACCAAAAAGGCAGAAAAAGTTCTGCCAATCAACGTATTCGAACAAAGCGCAAAAGATAGGGGCTGGCAATTGGCAGCCGAAAATAAATTAAGTAATTTCGAAATCAAAAGAGTTAATGCAGAAAAATTAACTACTCTATCGAAATCACTGGTTGAGTTCAACTTAGCCAAAGCTGCGTTGAATTCTGGGGAGGTTCTACACCACCTATACCCCAAAAAGTGAAAAAATCAGACCTATTTGTTGAAGGGTTTGGACTGCGGAGAAGATATGGTCGATCTCCTTCAGGTGCTCAAGGAAGCTGCACCCGAAATTAAATTTATTTCTATCAAAACCTTTGCAAGAAGAATTTACGACTTTATCTAGTACAAATTTCTAACAAAAGCAGTCCAAGTGCCCTTCAATAAATAAGGTACTTGAATATCAGAGTCGTGAGGTTGGAACGCCTCCAAATAGGGAAGTCAACCAGTGTTACCTGTATTAAACATTTGGTCATTCGGCTGCCAACTGCGCCATGCATTATTGGTACGTAAAATGCAAAGATGTTCATGCTCCCGGTGAGTGCAAATTGGCTCAGACGGAGCCTAAAGAAAAACTATACTTCGTTAACTGCAGCGTATTTGGTCATCCAGTACGATATCGAGGATGCTCCCGATATCAAGATGCAAGAGTTAAATTTTTTCCTTAACAAACACAAGTACACCGCAATGTAATACCTTCCAACTTTGTCAAGCCCGGGGTATTATTTGCACTCGCCACTAGAGGATCAGCAGATAATGCTGTAAATAATGTAAGTAACAATAATGAGCTGCTTTTTAAAATTTACTAGCAACTTAATTCTTTATCGGAGAGAATGGATAAACAAGTTTCGAAAATTAACTTCGTTTTTCAGCGTTTAAATCTTTCAAATGATTCAAAAGAACTTGTAATTCAGTCACATTCCCACGGATAGGCTACGTTTCATCTCGATCAACGTTAACTTTATCGTGAGTCACCCACGTGACTATCTCCTTGAATTCATTGCTAAGCAAAAGCCTGACATCATGCTTCTCACTAAAATCCAACTCAATTCATGGCACTACATGACATTCAAAGATTTTGAATTCATAAGAAACGATGGGGTAAACGGTGATGGGGGAGGTGACACCGGGGTATTGGTCAGAAGGCCCTTTTGTTTTCAACATATTGAAAAAGTCAAATTTAAAAAATAAAAATACGGAGAAGAAACCAGCTCGCAGTTCTGCTGGTTATTCTGAAAAGGCTACCAAAAAGGCAGAAAAAGTTCCGCCAATCAATGCATTCGGACAAAGCGGACAAGCGGCTATTGGCAGCCGAAAATAAACTAAGCAATTTCGAAATAAAAAAAGTTAATGCAGAGAAATTGACTATTAAAACGAAATCACTGGTTGATTTTAAGTCAGCTAAAGATGCGGTGAGCTCAGAGGAGGTTCCACACTTCACCTATACCCAAAAAAGTGGAAAAATCAGACCTTTTTGTTGAAGGTTTTGGACAGCGGTCGACGGTCATTCTTCTTCAGGTGCTCAAGGAAGCTGCACCCGAAATTGAATTTATTTCCGTTAAAACCTTTGCGACAAGAAGATCAACGGCAGAAAAGAAGAATTTACTACTTTACTTGGTACAGATTTAAAATAAGAGTAGTCCAAGTGCTCGTCAATAAATAAGGTACTTGAATGTCATGGTGGTGAGATGCGAACGCCTCCAAAAAAGGGAAGACAACCAGTGTTATCGGTGTCAAAGATTTGGACATTCGGCTGCCAACTGCGCCAAGCACTATCGGTGCGACAAATGCTAAGACGTTCATGCGCCTGTGAGTGCAAATCGGCTCAGATGGAACGTAAAGAAAAATTATACTGTGTTAACTGCGGTGTTTTTGGTCATACAGCATCATATCGAGGATGCTTCCGAAATCAAGATGCAAAAGTAAAATTTGTCCTAAAGCAAACACAACTACACCGCAGTGTCTTAGTCCCAAGTTTGTCAAGCCCGGAGTATCATTTGCACTCGCCGCTAGAGGACCTGCAGAACATGCTGCAAATAATGTAAAGAATGTAAGTGGGAATAATGAGCTACTTCTCAAATTTACCAGCAACTTAATTCTTTATCGGAGAGAATCAATAAACAAGATTAAAAAATTAACATTGATTTTTAGCGTTGTCTATCAAATGCCTCAAAATAGCTTGTCATCCAATCACATTCCCATGGAACGTCAACTCCATTGCTACTCTACATCGATGTGACTATCTCCTTGAATACATTGTTAAGCAAAAGCCTGAAATCATGCTTCTCCCTGAAACCCACCTCAATTCATGGCATTCAAAGATTTTACGGTGATGGGGGAGGTGGACCGGGATATTGGTTAGAATACCCTACAGTTCCAAAATATAGAAAAAGTCGAATTCAAAAGCTTTGAATCTCTTGAAGTGTCCTCTTTGTTATCTCTGTCTATACAACTGGTCGGAACGTTCTCAAGTTCAAGGAGGAGCTCCATTTCTTGTTTGAAATACTCGAATTGAACAGGCTGCATAATTATATTCTTGCCGGTGGCCTGAATGCTCGGCATACATCATTGCTGAACGCCAACAATAATTCAAGGGGTGTATTCCTTAGATTGTGGATAACAGAGAACCAAATTGAATACAGGTGAAATCTATATGCGTCGGAGTTCCCAACATACCCTAGGACAAATTCATATTTGGATCTCTGCATTGCTGATGCAAGACTTGAATTCAGCTTTAATAGTCCTCAATGGAAACTGCGGGTGCTTCCTTACGATAGCGGCCATAACGCAATCGTAATGGAAATCAATGATCAAAGGGATGATACTTCCTCATTCCAGTTCAACATGAAAATCATCGATTGAATTTTTAAAAAAAAACGGAGTGGGGAAAGTTTCAAAAGAAGTTTAATCGGGACTACCAGCAGCAATATCCTCCTTCTGATGATGGCAACGCTTGCTAAATGGTTCCAAATAACAGGAATCTAACTAACGATGAAATAGATCTCTATTTTTCGAAATTAGAGAAACTGTCGTTAGAAACGATTGAGAAAGTAGTTTCCAAGATTAAACATTGAAACACCAACCATCGCAAGGTTAAAACGATTGAAAAGCCTTTTTATTACACCCGTCAACAATATATATCGGCAATTTTGGATGAAAACCATCCCTCGTTGGCTTTGTTGAAATTACGCCTGCAGAATGTCCGGAATTTAATTCATTCATACTTCAGTAGTGAAGTGAGGTCAGCAATCACGGAAAAACTGAGATGCATTAGCCCACAGGACCCAGATGGTGTTTTCACGAAAGTGAATTGCTTACTCCGTATGAAGTTTCGAGTGCAGATATCGAATCTTGGATGAGATGAGATAAATATTTTCGATAGGGCTGGTATCGAAATTGATAGTACGACTCCGGATAGAAATGGAAACAGGATTATATGTGATGGATTGAGGAAGCTTGCCCCGATTGGAACACATTTTGAATTGGTCCATCTACCAAACCCTGAGAGAGGAAATCAAATATTTTCAGAGGTCGTTGAAGCAAAAGTTTCGTACTGTATATCAAACCTGAACGGCGGATCAATTCTTCGTTTCAATGAAACATTACAATTGACCTCATATCGAGCTTGAATCTTATTGATTATTTTGTCAACTATGAAGACTTGTGTTTTATAATTGGCAGGATAAACAACAAGAAATCATAAATATAGTTCTCCGACATTTGCCTGAGGTTGCTATTAGGAATTATTGCATATTGTTCAACAACATGTTGAGCAATTCATATTTCCCAAATGAGTGGAAAAAGACTAAGATATTTCCGATCTTGAAGAAAAGAAAAATCTTCGTGCCCTAAAAGCTATCGCCCAATCAGCTTGCTGCCTTTCAACAAGGTGATTGAAGTCATATTAAATAAAGCATTAAACGCCCAAATTGAGAAATATGAGTTCATGCCGAATTGCAAACTTGGTTTTCGTGCCAGGCATTCGACCATACATGCGATAACGAAAGTAATCTCAAACATCTGTTGGAAACTAAGTAACAGAGAATGTGTTGGAGCGTGTCTCATTGATCTGAAGAAAGTCTTCGATACGATATGGTTTTTTTTTTGCGGTAGGGAGGTGAATGCTATTTATGCACAGAGTGTGGGACTCCCATGCGCGACTGGACTACCCACTAAACACCTCCCCTCTCAACCTGAGAACCCAGCCTGGAATCGTTTGACACATTACTTCGGGCCAGGTCTCGTTTTGTTACGCCGTGAGGCGCCTTCAAGCTGGGGAGTCTCTTTCCTAGCGGGAGGGGAGAGGGGAAGAGGAAATGCCAGAAGAGCGATCCCCCAGCCCCAGCGCCCCCGGCTGCTGTGAGTCCCTTTTATATTTTAGGACTGCCCGAGTATAATGTGCCACCTGGTTCCATTTGTCAACCGATTCGAGCATCACCGCAACTATATTATCCGGGGTGAGCTCTCCCGTCTCCCTGTAGAGTTCCCTTCGCAGCCTGACCCATTTTGTACTCGCAAAAAATGTGTGACAGGCATTGTCCTCCTCTCCTGGGCAAAACCGACAATCGGGAGACCGTGACTTACCGATCTTGTGCAGGTAAGACTGAAAACACCCGTCCCCGCTCAAAAGCTGGGTCAGATAGAAGTCAGTCTCACCATGCCTTCGATTTAGCCACGGTCTCACCTCCGGGATGAGGCGCGCAGTCCACCTTCTCTTCGTGCCATTGACCCAAGACTGCTGCCAATCGTTGAGCGAGCGCTGTCTCTCCTCGCGGACAACCATCTCCCTCACATCATCGTTTCGGCGCAGGTGAATAGCGCGGCGCTCTCTAGCAAGGAGGGCGACAGGTATCACGCCTGCAATCACTCTCACCGCCGAGTCAGAGACTGTTGGATACGAAGATGCAATTCTCAGTGCTCCTCTTCTCTGTACCTGTGCCAAACGTTTTCGGTATACCTCCTTACTGAGAGCGTCGCCCCATACCTCTGCTCCGTACAGTAGCACTGACCCTATAGCACTCATCAAGAGGCGTCTTGTTGATGGGCTGGGTCCCCCTACGTTGGCCATAAGTCGACTCAGAGCCTATATTCCCGAAGCAGCCTTCTCAGCCGTTGCCCTGATTTGCTCAGAGAAACTCATCTTCGAGTCGATCAGTAGCCCCAGGTACTTCACCGCTGGCTTCGATTCGATTTGTATATCTCCAATACTGATCATCCTTACTCTAGGGATTCTCTTTTTTGTCAAGATGACCACTTCGGTTTTCTCCAGTGCTAAACTGAGCCCGCGAGCAGTCATCCAGTCCCTCACTCGGCGCATTAGCATACCTAGCCTAAGTTGCGCTTGTTCAACGGTGCGTCCAGCGACCAGAGCCGCAACATCATCCGCATAGCCGACCAAGCGCGACTCATCTGGCATCTCAAGTCTCAGTAGCCCGTCGTAAGACACGTTCCACAGGTCCGGACCAAGGATAGATCCCTGGGCAACACCCAATGTAATTTCCATTCTTCGTTGGCCCTGTGTCGTGTCGTAGAGCAGGCTTCGGTCCTTTAGGTAGTTCCTCAAAAGCCGCATTAGATATTCTGGAACTTGAAAAGAGTTTTCCAGCGTGTCCAGAATATCTACCCATCTAGCAGAGTTGAAGGCATTCCTGACGTCGAGTGTCACCAACAGGACGATCCGTCGCTTGGTGCGACTATATGCCTCTGCCTTTTGGAGCGCGTTCACCACCTCTGCCATCGCATCAATGGTAGAACGTCCTGCTCTAAAGCCGTACTGCCGAGGAGATAGGTCCCCAGCAGCACGAATCGCGTCAGTGAGTCTTCCCTTGATGAGTGTCTCTAGCACTTTCCCAGCCGTGTCTAGCATGCATAACAGGCGGTATGCAGACGGCGATTCGGGATTTTGCTTCCCCTTGCTGATCAGCACGAGCCTCGCCACCTTCCATCGTACCGGGAAAACCCCGTCCCGTAGGCAAGTGTTGAATGTGCTGAGCAGCAAGTCAGGACAATGGTGATAGACGAGCCGCAACACCTCAGCTGGAACACCATCTGGACCTGGAGCCTTCTTCGCTTTCAAGGAGAGGACTGCCTCTTCCAGTTCCAGCTGTGTGAAGAGTGGGCACTCTACTGCTGTTTCACCATGGACAGCGTCAACACGGACGGGATGGGCGGGGAAGAGTCCCCGCACTATCGCGTCCATCTTTTCCGCGTCATGTATGCAAGGCTTCCGTAGGGCACCAAGTTTCCCCATGACCAGCTTGTAGCCAAGGCCCCACGCACATTGTCCACTAGGTCTTGCCAGCAGCGAGCCTTGCTACTGTTGATCAGTTTGCGAAGGCATTTCCTGGCCGACTTATATGCTGCCACCTGGTTGCATGCCTCGTCACGGCTCCGCGCCCGTTGAACCCACGCCGAATCTTGTGATACTCCCTTCGCTTTTCAGCGATTTCAGTTGACCACCAGTACACTGGGGGCTTGCCGTGCCGGGGTCTTCGACGGGGCATAGAAGCGCAGCAAGCAGTCGTAATTATGCTCATAGTAGAGTTCACCACGTCTTGAGCTGCCAGTTCTTCCGTCCCCTCCGAAGCTCCCTGCAGCGGCTCACCTGCTATGAGAACCTTGACGAACCTCTCGACGTCCATTCTTCCGATGTTCCATCCAGTTGTAGAAGGCCGAGAGCACGGACGTCGGGAGATAGCATCACTTATCTCAAGCAGAATGCACTGATGATCACTGGCTGAGTAGTCCTCTAATACTTTCCAGTTGTATATCCTCCGTACTAAGGACTCCGAGGCGAATGTCACGTCCGGTATGGTTCCCTCACAGCCAATACGGCGGAAAGTCGGCGTGTTTCCGGAGTTTAGTACGACGAGGGCCGTCCTGGCCGCCATTTCCAGGATTCGTTTTCCCCACGGATCTGTCTGAGGCACGCCCCATTCGATTGCTTTAGTGTTGAAGTCGCCCCCAACGATTACTTTACCCTCCGCGTTCGAGACAGCGCCCTCCAAAGCATTAAGCTTGGCTTGGAAAGATGATATCGACTCATTAGGCGTTAGGTACACACTAAAGAAGGTGATCCCTGAGCACCGAACCCACACGAAACCATCTCCCCGTCCACAACTCTCCGCTTGAAAGTCACTGTTCCGAACCCAGCTAGCGGCAGTACCAGTTTCATCAGAGTACCATAATGCAGGACCTTTATTTTGGTGTTGCTCACTCAGCAGCAAGAAGTCGGGTTTCATGTCCCTCGCAAACTGCTCAAGCAGATTTTGGGCGGTTGAACTGCGGTGTAGGTTTAGCTGCAGGATGCGGGTCATCGAAGCTCTGATTTTGCCTTGGCTAGGGCTTCCTGGAACACCCGGCATTTTCCTGATCCCAAGACGTGTCCAAAATCAAGTTTTGGATCAGCATCCTTGCAAAGAATACAGTGTGCCTCCTTCGTACACTCTTTTCTTTTATGTCCCATTTCACCGGATTTGTAACATAGAGAACTCCTATCGGGTCCTTTGCATACTTGTGTGGTGTGACCATAGCCAAGGCATTTGAAACATTGAAGAGGCGTTGCTCTTCGGCGTATCCTACAGACAACCCACCCTATTCGTACTTTGCCCTTGTTCAGGAATTGTTCGGCGTGCTTTTCGGTTAAGTCAACTATGGCCATGCGTTGTCCCCTGTTGTTTTCTGGTGTCAGTCTCGCTTTTATCCTCCCCACGCTAGGGAACTCCTTTTTGATGGTCTCTTCTACCTCGGCCAGATCCGTCACGCAGTCTATGTCTCGTATTTCGATCGTTGCCATCGGCTCGAGCAGGGCTATAGTTGTACTTTTGCCGAGGACTTTCTTTACTGCGTCACAGAATGCTTCTTTATTGCCGGCCTCTGCTCCAAATTCGACCAGTATGTGGCCCGACCGCGTTGGTCGTACTACTTTAATGGTAGTATTGGTATCTTCGGGCCTTACGTTTCCCCTGATGTCCCGCAGTACTTCCGCGTAGGATCGGCCATCTTGGGGCTTTACAAGCAGTCCCTGCTGCCGGGGTCTTCGTCGGGGCTTCTGCCTCTCTTGCTTTGCATCAGGTCCTTTTTGTAATTGGGCGTCCGTACGAACTTTACTTTCTGGCTTTTTTTGAAAGAGTTTTTTTGCGGCTTTCTCCGCTCCTTTTCTAAGCACTGTCTGGAACCCCTGATCTAGTGCTCCACGCCCTTCAAATGCCTCTTCCTTCCTTCTTTTATCCCGATCTCCTTCGATTGGGCTAGACGCCATTCTTTTACTGACGTTTAATGGTGGAGCTATCTGCGTGTCGCCTTTAGATTTCGCCCCAAGTGCCTCTTTAGCCTTCTCTTCATCTTCGGCCCTTAACCAGCTTCTCCGATAGTGCCCTATGCGATTTAGGAGCTCCTCTAGTTCAAGGAGCCCTGCCTTTGCCGCTTTGCTGATTTTTGGGGAGTCGCATGCAGCTTGTATTCTTTTCAAAACATCTCCCGCTTTTCGGAGTAGTCTTTCTTCTTCATATCGCTGGGCCGCAATTGTACCTTGCAACCATCCTTGGGAGAGGTTATCGCGTTCCGTTTCTGAGTGCAGTACTTCCACCACATTTTCAACTTTGGCGGTGCATTCACGCGGTGTCTGGTCACTCTTTGCTTTTAGTGCCGTAATCTCCTCGTTGGCTTCTGGATTTTTCGTTGCAATGTCGGGATTTGCGACCCTTGCATCGGTCGCTTCGGTAACGATCGCAGCAGTGACAATCGAATTTTCGGTGCTCTTTATGTTATCTCCCACCGCTCGAACACCTGAAGTGTCCTGCAGAGTTTCCCGTTTCTCCTTAATAGGACGCTCGGGCGTTCGCATTATTTTTTGCTGCGCCCGAACGCCGCAGGAATCTCAGTCTGTATTCTCCGTTTTTCGTCCGTCTTTACTGTCGTTGTGTTAGTCTTCGTTTTTGTCGTTGTTAGTACCGCTCGCGATGTACTGTTGACATCGTGGCTGCAACCGCTGGTTGCGTCGTCGTTATTATTCTTCGTTTCTTTTTCTGAGTATTTGTGGTCTTTTGATTTCGTTTGCTCCAGTTTTGTTGGGTCCCCCCTCGGAGCCGCTATCTCCGTTCGTGTGTGTAGTCGCCTTTTTGGTCCCATGGTTATCTTTGCAGAGCAGGGAGGCCATGCGAGGGTTGGCACAAGCCCTTATGGGGACAAGTGCTCAGAGCCAGACCAGCGCTAATCGGGAGTCCGTCTCAACCGAACCTACACCACCAACCCAATGGTGCGAACTTCGAACGTACTCCGAGACCTGCCAAGGTTTAACCGGGACGGAGACGGTATGATAGTTGAATTGGAGCCGTCCACACACGAGTTTCACCTCGGCGCTACTGTGCAAAGCAACTAGGTCCAAACCATCACATCCGCCAGCCCAAAGCGTCGTTTCCAGTTCGTTGTCCAAAGCGTAGTCCAGATCCAATCAGAGTCGTTACCTGGCATCCCAGGAGGGAACCTCACGGCGCCCCCCATATCCTCGGGTCCGTGGGGGCGGCGCTCCCCAAAGAATGCTAGCCTCCAAGAGTGCTCTTGTTGACCGGCATTCTCCCTGCGGGAATTTCCTCGGGTACGTGGGGGCGGAACTCCCCAAAGAACGCTAGCCTCCAAGAGTGCTCTTGTCGACCGGCATTCCCCCTGCGGAAATGATATGGTTGGATGGACTAATTTTTAAACTCCTTCACGATGGGTTCCTTAGACACCTTGTCGCCATTATGTGCAATATGTTATACGGGAAATCATTCATTGTAACTGATGGCAATCTGACGAAAATGCGCGACTTCAAGACCTTGAATGGTCTACAGCTGGGAACAGTCACTGCGCCTTTGCTTTTCTCAATATTCATTCGCAAGCTATTGAACAGCTTTGATTTTAACGTCTCGTAAATGAGATCATTTTTAACTTTTGCTGATGATATGATCATCTGTACGGCAGGCTGAAAGCTACAATAGTTCAGAGCAATCTTCAAAAAATGTTTAATGATGTGCAGCTCTATACTGACTATTGGCGAATGGAAATCAATGCGCAGAAGTGCGAAACAATTTTGTTTCGGACAACGCAGCACGGGGGCCAGTCAAGAACTGAAACGTGATTACAAGGATTTCCACATCATGGCTGGTGAGGGTAGTTCAGAACGGGTTCCATATAAATCCAGTGTTCGATACCTCAGTGTTTATCTCAATCAGTATTTGTACTGTACTGAACATGTCAAAATCATGCTCAGTAAGGCACAAAAAGTAGTAATGGCCCTACGAAGACTCTTTCATTCCAAATACATTGATCAAAAGGTCAAAATTATCTGTTACAAGACACTGGTTAGACCAGTTTTGACATATGGATTTCAGAACTGGTACAACCAAAGTGCTAGTACTATGGAAAGGTTAAGAGTTTTCGAAAAGAGATGTTTTCGTACATGTACTGTACTGAAAGCCTGAGACGGATTGCAAACACTATATATCGAATAGAAAATTTTATCAAACTGCTAAAGTGACAAGAGACGATATCTTCATATTGAAACTTCTTCGGAATCATATCGCAAGGTCTGTAACTGTGAGCGAAAACCCCTGGATTTCACAGCCGTTCTACTCAACAGACGGATATATTGCGACTTGCCTCGCTACTGGCTTCGTTCCTCCAGAAGCAAAGTGTATTTAGACATGAATCGATGTTTTTGATTCTGACGGCGTCCCAATTATATATCACATAATATAGGCGAGCCACCGATAAAAAGATAAATTGTCTTCCGAAATTGAGTTAACGCGACCGGCAATTCCAATGTACATAATCATTTGCTATATCCGTTGAGGCTGGTCGAGCTGAGATGGAGCAATCTAGGTACTGGCGGTAGAATGATAATGTTTAAATTAGTCGTGTTTATTTTCTGTTTTTGGATTTTTCGTTACTTAGTTTCCGAGTTTCAGCTCATTATTGCTACATTTCATGTTGTGTTGTTTGTGTTAAAAAATAAGGATAGGTTTCAATATTTAGGATAGGCATATGCTATGTTTATTATATTAGGTTTAGAGATAAGGTTTAACGCTTAGGTTAGGAATATTTTGTTAGCATGGATTAGTATAAGATAACGTTTTTAATCAAATTTTATTAGAATTAGGTTATAACATATTAGGTGTAGGATAATAGTTCAGTGTTGTGTTAAAATTATAAATAATTTTTGAATAGTTTTCTTCTTCGTAGCCCTACAGCCCCTTTCGGGCCTTCGCTTAGAGATAGTTAGAGTATCTCATTGTCATGATCGAATGTATCGGCACTGCACAAGGTGATATGGTCATAATCACGCTTTGGCCGTGCGCCCAGCTGCGATGCGTTCTGTTTTGAAACCAGCACGTAACTGAACAGGCTTACAGTCCGTCCGAAGAACCACTCGAATTAAATCTCGTTGACGCCAACGAAAATTGAACCAGAGACCCTCGGCTTACGGTCTTAGTGCTCTAACCACCAAACCACGCGGAATAGTTTTGGTTGGCTTTATTTTTCTTTTTCCAATTGAATTATAAAATATGTAATCATTTTAATTAATTTGAATTTGATATTGTTTTTTCGATTAAATGTTTTTGATTGATAACATATAAAGGCCTCGGAATGGATTGGACCCACGGTAACGACCTCGCAAACGGAAAAAAGGACTATGGCATTGGATCCTGGAATGTCAGATCACTCAATTACTCTGGCACTGTTAAGGACATTTTACAACAGGCCAGTCAAAATAAATTAAAGATACTGGCAATCCAGAAAACGAACTGGACAGGAAATGATGTTCAAGACATGAGATTGCACACAATATTCAAAAGTGGGAAGCCTAACGAAAAACGAGAATTCGTAGTGGCATTTATTGTGGATAGGGAGTTCAAATAGCGCTTTATTGATTTTAGGGCAGTCAATGAACGGTTGAGTGCGATCCGCATAAAAGTGAAATTTTTTTAAAATCTGGCTGATCAAAGTTCACGCCCAGCCGAACAAAAGGACGAAAAAATGAAGGTAACGTTCTACAATCACATGGAAAGACTAGTCGACTCATTGCCTACGAATGACACAAAAATAATTCTGAGTGATTTCAACGCTAAGGTTGACAATGAGCTATCTCATCGGGGAAAGACTGGAGGATATAGCCTCCACGATGAAACAAATGACAACGGCCAGTGCCTAATTGACTTTGCATGTAGCAGAAATCTAGTCATACGTAAGACTTACTTCTCACATCGACGCATTCATAAAATGACCTGGATATCACAGGATGGCGGCAACACACAAAACCAGATCGACCATGTTCTGATCCGACAACCTTGGGCCTTGAGCATACTTGACGTCCGTACATACCGAGGAGCCAATTGTAACTCAGATCATTATTTGATCAAATTAACCTATCGATGTTGTATGTTAAAGGCGTATTCCGCGAAGACCAGCCCGCTACAAAAATTTGACATCAATAGGCTCCAAACGGCGTCTGTGGTCAAAAATTTCACGGAGACTCTCAACAACCAGTTGGCTCCCATCCTATCAGACGCATCGCTAAAGACAAGCAACGAGCTCTGGATGGAAGCGAAAGCGGCTATTAAGTGCGTGGCAGAACGGAAGATCGTATATCAAGCCCGGCGCAAGGGAAATGATTGGTTTGATGATGAGTGCCAGAATGCGTTAGACAAAAAGAATCAGACGTACAAAGAATAGTTAAGTAGGAAAACCAGGACGAAGAGAGAATACCATGGAAATCTCAGAAGAGTAGCGAATAAGATAATTAGAACTAAGAAAAGAAAATACTATGGCGACCAATTGAGAATTATCGATGTAAGTCTAGCGATCAATAACACAAGCGAAGCATACAAAGTAGTGAAAAGCCTGAAACGAGATTATCAACCCAAAACTATGCTCTGTCGTGATGACATCGGCAAAATTACGGAAAGATGGGCATCATAATTGAAGAACCTCCTTAATCCTCCGCACAGCTCCAGAACATCGGAGCCTGTAAATGTCTGCGGAGAGCTTCCATTGGCCCCAACAACGCTGGATGAAGTTTGTTCTACCATCAAAGCCCAAAAGAATAATAAAGCGCCGGGCATCGATGAGATTCCAGAAGAGCTCAACAAATATGGTGGCAGTAGTGTTCAGAAAGCTATTCACAAAGTCATCCAGCACTTTTGACAACAAAAACATATTCCGAAAGAGTGGAGCCAATCAATTATATTCCCTATCCACAAAAAAAGGTGACAAGCTAGAGTGCGAGAATTATAGAAGCATATCACTACTTTGTACGGCGTACAAAATGTTTTCAAAGATTTTAGAAAATAAAATCGTATCATACGCCAACCGTATTACTGGGGAGCATCAAGGTGGTTTTAGAGCACGTACATCGACAATAGACCAATTGTTCACTGTCATGCAGGTACTTGAAAAATGCTGGGATTTCAACATACACAGGCACCAAATTTTCGTTGACTTTAAGCAAGCATACGACAGTATTGATCGTAACGTACTGTACCATATAATGCTCTGCTTTGGCATCCCAGCCAAATTTGTCCGTCTTACCAAAATAACAATGACGTCGACAACCTCCCAAGTCCGCATCAATAACCAACTCACCGATGCCTTTGACACAAATATCGGACGAAAGCAGGGAGATGGGCTGGCTGCATTGCTATTCAATTTGGCTCTGGAGTACGTCATAAGGAAGCTACCTATCGATACACGAGGTACATTACTATACAAGTCGGGCCAAGTAGTAGTCTATGCGGACGACATCAACATTTTGTCACGGTCATTAGCAACTGCCAAAGAACATTACCTGAAACTCGACAGCGAAGCAAAACTAGTAGGGCTACGAATCAATGAAAATAAAATAAAGCTCATGACGCAGTCGGAAAAAATACCTCAAATACACAAAACATCACACTTGGTGAATACCGAATCGAAAAGATGAATGAATTCGTGTATCTAGGCGCCAAAATAACGACAACAAGCAATGAAAGAGACGAAATACGCAGAAGAATATAGCTCGCAAATAAAATATTTTATTCAGTTTTGACGATCTTGAAGACCAGTTGCATACACAGGAAAACAAAGTTCCAAGTATACAAATCTGTGATAAGACCTGTGATATGCTATGGGTGTGAAACATGGACCCTTACCCAAGAATCTGCAAATATATAGAACGGCTTCGAGCGATGGGTCCTGAGGCGGAGCGAAGCTAGACAGGGATCAACGGCGAATTCGATACAACCATGAGTAGTATGAAATTTTTGACGATCCAGAGGTCTCAACGATTGTAAGACTGCGGAAACTGCAATGAGCTGGCCACATAAACAGTATGGAAGAACAACGGATACCTTAAAAGGTATTCGTTTGGGAGAACTGAAGGGCAGAGACCAGTGGAGAAACCGAGGAAACGCTGGTCTGACTCGGCCGCCGAACCCAGTTCATCGCTGCTCGGATTTCAAAATTGGAGGACACAGTCATTGGACAGACAGTTGGAGGCGCTTTTTGCAGGAAGCGAAGGCTCGAGAGAGAGAAGAAGAATATAAATTTAGAGAGCCATTTGGGCCATTAAGTTTCAGTGTTTTTTATTGTTTGGAATTTACTTTATATTCATTGAAAATTTGTAACGATTAGTATTGACTAAAGCGATTTTGAGTTTGACTTTGACCTATGATCCCTTCAATTTTCACAATTTACTAACAACGACTCCTTTCTATATAATCTCGCTCTCCACCGGATAAAACCTCAAGAATTTACTAACTTAGTATTAACCACTCATAACATAAAACAACAACCTAACAACTAATAAGTAAAACATCAATCAACGGGGCCATATTAATGGAAGCTCTAACCCAGAGGAATTAAGCCTGATTGCTAGAATCAAATTAAGTAAAACATCAATCAACAAGGCCATATTAATGGAAGCATCAACCCACAATAATCAGAAAACGTAAACATTTCACACTCGGAGCTGTTGTCTCAACTATCAAAATCTTGAAAATATTTTAAACTTGGTTGTAAATATGCTCATATTATCGTCAACCTTGTTGACGGCAAGTTTGACAAGACAAATTGACCAAGTTGGTCATTTGTGGGGCCTCAGTACATACTTATGTATGATGTTACTGTTGATTATAGGTTTTGAATCCAATACCTATTGAATTTACTTTTCAGATTACATTTCATTCAAAACAAAAACCACGGTAACATTATGGCGGAGCGCAATTTTGATAGCGTTCAATACAGGTCCGTGTAAGGAACAATACTTGCTCTGGACATTTCTGCGAAATTTCCTTGGTTTTTGAGAAAACAAAGTTTAAAGATTAAATTTTTTCCTCGAGGAAACTTCCCTACACAAGTAGTTCTTGATTTCACCGCTCACGGAGCTACTCAGCCCGGCGCCTAAATTTTCCTACCTTTTTGGTTTTCTCTCGAATCAATGGCAGGTTAACATACAACACATGCGAAAACAAACTTCACATGCAAGAAACATCTGCTTTTAAAAAATATATAAATGTAAATCACCTTCAAGACTGCATACAGGAATAGCGTTTCTAGTAAACGACTTGGCAACACTGATAATCGCTTCTTCGCCGATACACTCCCACCACTCGAACACCTGAAGTGTCCTGCAGAGTTTCCCGTTTCTTCTTAATAGGACGCTCGGGCGTTCGCATTATTTTTTTGCTGCGCCCGAACGCCGCAGGAATCTCAGTCTGTATTCTCCGTTTTTCGTCCGTCTTTACTGTCGTTGTGTTAGTCTTCGTTTTTGTCGTTGTTAGTACCGCTCGCGATGTACTGTTGACATCGTGGCTGCAACCGCTGGTTGCGTCGTCGTTATTATTCTTCGTTTCTTTTTCTGAGTATTTGTGGTCTTTTGATTTCGTTTGCTCCAGTTTTGTTGGGTCCCCCCTCGGAGCCGCTATCTCCGTTCGTGTGTGTAGTCGCCTTTTTGGTCCCATGGTTATCTTTGCAGAGCAGGGAGGCCATGCGAGGGTTGGCACAAGCCCTTATGGGGACAAGTGCTCAGAGCCAGACCAGCGCTAATCGGGAGTCCGTCTCAACCGAACCTACACCACCAACCCAATGGTGCGAACTTCGAACGTACTCCGAGACCTGCCAAGGTTTAACCGGGACGGAGACGGTATGATAGTTGAATTGGAGCCGTTCACACACGAGTTTCACCTCGGCGCTACTGTGCAAAGCAACTAGGTCCAAACCATCACATCCGCCAGCCCAAAGCGTCATTTCCAGTTCGTTGTCCAAAGCGTAGTCCAGATCCAATCAGAGTCGTTACCTGGCATCCCAGGAGGGAACCTCACGGCGCCCCCCATATCCTCGGGTCCGTGGGGGCGGCGCTCCCCAAAGAATGCTAGCCTCCAAGAGTGCTCTTGTTGACCGGCATTCTCCCTGCGGGAATTTCCTCGGGTACGTGGGGGCGGAACTCCCCAAAGAACGCTAGCCTCCAAGAGTGCTCTTGTCGACCGGCATTCCCCCTGCGGAAATGATATGGTTGGATGGACTAATTTTTAAACTCCTTCACGATGGGTTCCTTAGACACCTTGTCGCCATTATGTGCAATATGTTATACGGGAAATCATTCATTGTAACTGATGGCAATCTGACGAAAATGCGCGACTTCAAGACCTTGAATGGTCTACAGCAGGGAACAGTCACTGCGCCTCTGCTTTTCTCAATATTCATTCGCAAGCTATTGAACAGCTTTGATTTTAACGTCTCGTAAATGAGATCATTTTTAACTTTTGCTGATGATATGATCATCTGTACGGCAGGCTGAAAGCTACAATAGTTCAGAGCAATCTTCAAAAAATGTTTAATGATGTGCAGCTCTATACTGACTATTGGCGAATGGAAATCAATGCGCAGAAGTGCGAAACAATTTTGTTTCGGACAACGCAGCACGGGGGCCAGTCAAGAACTGAAACGTGATTACAAGGATTTCCACATCATGGCTGGTGAGGGTAGTTCAGAACGGGTTCCATATAAATCCAGTGTTCGATACCTCAGTGTTTATCTCAATCAGTATTTGTACTGTACTGAACATGTCAAAATCATGCTCAGTAAGGCACAAAAAGTAGTAATGGCCCTACGAAGACTCTTTCATTCCAAATACATTGATCAAAAGGTCAAAATTATCTGTTACAAGACACTGGTTAGACCAGTTTTGACATATGGATTTCAGAACTGGTACAACCAAAGTGCTAGTACTATGGAAAGGTTAAGAGTTTTCGAAAAGAGATGTTTTCGTACATGTACTGTACTGAAAGCCTGAGACGGATTGCAAACACTATATATCGAATAGAAAATTTTATCAAACTGCTAAAGTGACAAGAGACGATATCTTCATATTGAAACTTCTTCGGAATCATATCGCAAGGTCTGTAACTGTGAGCGAAAACCCCTGGATTTCACAGCCGTTCTACTCAACAGACGGATATATTGCGACTTGCCTCGCTACTGGCTTCGTTCCTCCAGAAGCAGTGTATTTAGACATGAATCGATGTTTTTGATTCTGACGGCGTCCCAATTATATATCACATAATATAGGCGAGCCACCGATAAAAAGATAAATTGTCTTCCGAAATTGAGTTAACGCGACCGGCAATTCCAATGTACATAATCATTTGCTATATCCGTTGAGGCTGGTCGAGCTGAGATGGAGCAATCTAGGTACTGGCGGTAGAATGATAATGTTTAAATTAGTCGTGTTTATTTTCTGTTTTTGGATTTTTCGTTACTTAGTTTCCGAGTTTCAGCTCATTATTGCTACATTTCATGTTGTGTTGTTTGTGTTAAAAAATAAGGATAGGTTTCAATATTTAGGATAGGCATATGCTATGTTTATTATATTAGGTTTAGAGATAAGGTTTAACGCTTAGGTTAGGAATATTTTGTTAGCATGGATTAGTATAAGATAACGTTTTTAATCAAATTTTATTAGAATTAGGTTATAACATATTAGGTGTAGGATAATAGTTCAGTGTTGTGTTAAAATTATAAATAATTTTTGAATAGTTTTCTTCTTCGTAGCCCTACAGCCCCTTTCGGGCCTTCGCTTAGAGATAGTTAGAGTATCTCATTGTCATGATCGAATGTATCGGCACTGCACAAGGTGATATGGTCATAATCACGCTTTGGCCGTGCGCCCAGCTGCGATGCGTTCTGTTTTGAAACCAGCACGTAACTGAACAGGCTTACAGTCCGTCCGAAGAACCACTCGAATTAAATCTCGTTGACGCCAACGAAAATTGAACCAGAGACCCTCGGCTTACGGTCTTAGTGCTCTAACCACCAAACCACGCGGAATAGTTTTGGTTGGCTTTATTTTTCTTTTTCCAATTGAATTATAAAATATGTAATCATTTTAATTAATTTGAATTTGATATTGTTTTTTCGATTAAATGTTTTTGATTGATAACATATAAAGGCCTCGGAATGGATTGGACCCACGGTAACGACCTCGCAAACGGAAAAAAGGACTATGGCATTGGATCCTGGAATGTCAGATCACTCAATTACTCTGGCACTGTTAAGGACATTTTACAACAGGCCAGTCAAAATAAATTAAAGATACTGGCAATCCAGAAAACGAACTGGACAGGAAATGATGTTCAAGACATGAGATTGCACACAATATTCAAAAGTGGGAAGCCTAACGAAAAACGAGAATTCGTAGTGGCATTTATTGTGGATAGGGAGTTCAAATAGCGCTTTATTGATTTTAGGGCAGTCAATGAACGGTTGAGTGCGATCCGCATAAAAGTGAAATTTTTTTAAAATCTGGCTGATCAAAGTTCACGCCCAGCCGAACAAAAGGACGAAAAAATGAAGGTAACGTTCTACAATCACATGGAAAGACTAGTCGACTCATTGCCTACGAATGACACAAAAATAATTCTGAGTGATTTCAACGCTAAGGTTGACAATGAGCTATCTCATCGGAGAAAGACTGGAGGATATAGCCTCCACGATGAAACAAATGACAACGGCCAGTGCCTAATTGACTTTGCATGTAGCAGAAATCTAGTCATACGTAAGACTTACTTCTCACATCGACGCATTCATAAAATGACCTGGATATCACAGGATGGCGGCAACACACAAAACCAGATCGACCATGTTCTGATCCGACAACCTTGGGCCTTGAGCATACTTGACGTCCGTACATACCGAGGAGCCAATTGTAACTCAGATCATTATTTGATCAAATTAACCTATCGATGTTGTATGTTAAAGGCGTATTCCGCGAAGACCAGCCCGCTACAAAAATTTGACATCAATAGGCTCCAAACGGCGTCTGTGGTCAAAAATTTCACGGAGACTCTCAACAACCAGTTGGCTCCCATCCTATCAGACGCATCGCTAAAGACAAGCAACGAGCTCTGGATGGAAGCGAAAGCGGCTATTAAGTGCGTGGCAGAACGGAAGATCGTATATCAAGCCCGGCGCAAGGGAAATGATTGGTTTGATGATGAGTGCCAGAATGCGTTAGACAAAAAGAATCAGACGTACAAAGAATAGTTAAGTAGGAAAACCAGGACGAAGAGAGAATACCATGGAAATCTCAGAAGAGTAGCGAATAAGATAATTAGAACTAAGAAAAGAAAATACTATGGCGACCAATTGAGAATTATCGATGTAAGTCTAGCGATCAATAACACAAGCGAAGCATACAAAGTAGTGAAAAGCCTGAAACGAGATTATCAACCCAAAACTATGCTCTGTCGTGATGACATCGGCAAAATTACGGAAAGATGGGCATCATAATTGAAGAACCTCCTTAATCCTCCGCACAGCTCCAGAACATCGGAGCCTGTAAATGTCTGCGGAGAGCTTCCATTGGCCCCAACAACGCTGGATGAAGTTTGTTCTACCATCAAAGCCCAAAAGAATAATAAAGCGCCGGGCATCGATGAGATTCCAGAAGAGCTCAACAAATATGGTGGCAGTAGTGTTCAGAAAGCTATTCACAAAGTCATCCAGCACTTTTGACAACAAAAACATATTCCGAAAGAGTGGAGCCAATCAATTATATTCCCTATCCACAAAAAAAGGTGACAAGCTAGAGTGCGAGAATTATAGAAGCATATCACTACTTTGTACGGCGTACAAAATGTTTTCAAAGATTTTAGAAAATAAAATCGTATCATACGCCAACCGTATTACTGGGGAGCATCAAGGTGGTTTTAGAGCACGTACATCGACAATAGACCAATTGTTCACTGTCATGCAGGTACTTGAAAAATGCTGGGATTTCAACATACACAGGCACCAAATTTTCGTTGACTTTAAGCAAGCATACGACAGTATTGATCGTAACGTACTGTACCATATAATGCTCTGCTTTGGTATCCCAGCCAAATTTGTCCGTCTTACCAAAATAACAATGACGTCGACAACCTCCCAAGTCCGCATCAATAACCAACTCACCGATGCCTTTGACACAAATATCGGACGAAAGCAGGGAGATGGGCTGGCTGCATTGCTATTCAATTTGGCTCTGGAGTACGTCATAAGGAAGCTACCTATCGATACACGAGGTACATTACTATACAAGTCGGGCCAAGTAGTAGTCTATGCGGACGACATCAACATTTTGTCACGGTCATTAGCAACTGCCAAAGAACATTACCTGAAACTCGACAGCGAAGCAAAACTAGTAGGGCTACGAATCAATGAAAATAAAATAAAGCTCATGACGCAGTCGGAAAAAATACCTCAAATACACAAAACATCACACTTGGTGAATACCGAATCGAAAAGATGAATGAATTCGTGTATCTAGGCGCCAAAATAACGACAACAAGCAATGAAAGAGACGAAATACGCAGAAGAATATAGCTCGCAAATAAAATATTTTATTCAGTTTTGACGATCTTGAAGACCAGTTGCATACACAGGAAAACAAAGTTCCAAGTATACAAATCTGTGATAAGACCTGTGATATGCTATGGGTGTGAAACATGGACCCTTACCCAAGAATCTGCAAATATATAGAACGGCTTCGAGCGATGGGTCCTGAGGCGGAGCGAAGCTAGACAGGGATCAACGGCGAATTCGATACAACCATGAGTAGTATGAAATTTTTGACGATCCAGAGGTCTCAACGATTGTAAGACTGCGGAAACTGCAATGAGCTGGCCACATAAACAGTATGGAAGAACAACGGATACCTTAAAAGGTATTCGTTTGGGAGAACTGAAGGGCAGAGACCAGTGGAGAAACCGAGGAAACGCTGGTCTGACTCGGCCGCCGAACCCAGTTCATCGCTGCTCGGATTTCAAAATTGGAGGACACAGTCATTGGACAGACAGTTGGAGGCGCTTTTTGCAGGAAGCGAAGGCTCGAGAGAGAGAAGAAGAATATAAATTTAGAGAGCCATTTGGGCCATTAAGTTTCAGTGTTTTTTATTGTTTGGAATTTACTTTATATTCATTGAAAATTTGTAACGATTAGTATTGACTAAAGCGATTTTGAGTTTGACTTTGACCTATGATCCCTTCAATTTTCACAATTTACTAACAACGACTCCTTTCTATATAATCTCGCTCTCCACCGGATAAAACCTCAAGAATTTACTAACTTAGTATTAACCACTCATAACATAAAACAACAACCTAACAACTAATAAGTAAAACATCAATCAACGGGGCCATATTAATGGAAGCTCTAACCCAGAGGAATTAAGCCTGATTGCTAGAATCAAATTAAGTAAAACATCAATCAACAAGGCCATATTAATGGAAGCATCAACCCACAATAATCAGAAAACGTAAACATTTCACACTCGGAGCTGTTGTCTCAACTATCAAAATCTTGAAAATATTTTAAACTTGGTTGTAAATATGCTCATATTATCGTCAACCTTGTTGACGGCAAGTTTGACAAGACAAATTGACCAAGTTGGTCATTTGTGGGGCCTCAGTACATACTTATGTATGATGTTACTGTTGATTATAGGTTTTGAATCCAATACCTATTGAATTTACTTTTCAGATTACATTTCATTCAAAACAAAAACCACGGTAACATTATGGCGCAGCGCAATTTTGATAGCGTTCAATACAGGTCCGTGTAAGGAACAATACTTGCTCTGGACATTTCTGCGAAATTTCCTTGGTTTTTGAGAAAACAAAGTTTAAAGATTAAATTTTTTCCTCGAGGAAACTTCCCTACACAAATAGTTCTTGATTTCACCGCTCACGGAGCTACTCAGCCCGGCGCCTAAATTTTCCTACCTTTTTGGTTTTCTCTCGAATCAATGGCAGGTTAACATACAACACATGCGAAAACAAACTTCACATGCAAGAAACATCTGCTTTTAAAAAATATATAAATGTAAATCACCTTCAAGACTGCATACAGGAATAGCGTTTCTAGTAAACGACTTGGCAACACTGATAATCGCTTCTTCGCCGATACACTCCCACCACTCGCACACCTGAAGTGTCCTGCAGAGTTTCCCGTTTCTTCTTAATAGGACGCTCGGGCGTTCGCATTATTTTTTTGCTGCGCCCGAACGCCGCAGGAATCTCAGTCTGTATTCTCCGTTTTTCGTCCGTCTTTACTGTCGTTGTGTTAGTCTTCGTTTTTGTCGTTGTTAGTACCGCTCGCGATGTACTGTTGACATCGTGGCTGCAACCGCTGGTTGCGTCGTCGTTATTATTCTTCGTTTCTTTTTCTGAGTATTTGTGGTCTTTTGATTTCGTTTGCTCCAGTTTTGTTGGGTCCCCCCTCGGAGCCGCTATCTCCGTTCGTGTGTGTAGTCGCCTTTTTGGTCCCATGGTTATCTTTGCAGAGCAGGGAGGCCATACGAGGGTTGGCACAAGCCCTTATGGGGACAAGTGCTCAGAGCCAGACCAGCGCTAATCGGGAGTCCGTCTCAACCGAACCTACACCACCAACCCAATGGTGCGAACTTCGAACGTACTCCGAGACCTGCCAAGGTTTAACCGGGACGGAGACGGTATGATAGTTGAATTGGAGCCGTTCACACACGAGTTTCACCTCGGCGCTACTGTGCAAAGCAACTAGGTCCAAACCATCACATCCGCCAGCCCAAAGCGTCATTTCCAGTTCGTTGTCCAAAGCGTAGTCCAGATCCAATCAGAGTCGTTACCTGGCATCCCAGGAGGGAACCTCACGGCGCCCCCCATATCCTCGGGTCCGTGGGGGCGGCGCTCCCCAAAGAATGCTAGCCTCCAAGAGTGCTCTTGTTGACCGGCATTCTCCCTGCGGGAATTTCCTCGGGTACGTGGGGGCGGAACTCCCCAAAGAACGCTAGCCTCCAAGAGTGCTCTTGTCGACCGGCATTCCCCCTGCGGAAATGATATGGTTGGATGGACTAATTTTTAAACTCCTTCACGATGGGTTCCTTAGACACCTTGTCGCCATGATGTGCAATATGTTATACGGGAAATCATTCATTGTAACTGATGGCAATCTGACGAAAATGCGCGACTTCAAGACCTTGAATGGTCTACAGCTGGGAACAGTCACTGCGCCTCTGCTTTTCTCAATATTCATTCGCAAGCTATTGAACAGCTTTGATTTTAACGTCTCGTAAATGAGATCATTTTTAACTTTTGCTGATGATATGATCATCTGTACGGCAGGCTGAAAGCTACAATAGTTCAGAGCAATCTTCAAAAAATGTTTAATGATGTGCAGCTCTATACTGACTATTGGCGAATGGAAATCAATGCGCAGAAGTGCGAAACAATTTTGTTTCGGACAACGCAGCACGGGGGCCAGTCAAGAACTGAAACGTGATTACAAGGATTTCCACATCATGGCTGGTGAGGGTAGTTCAGAACGGGTTCCATATAAATCCAGTGTTCGATACCTCAGTGTTTATCTCAATCAGTATTTGTACTGTACTGAACATGTCAAAATCATGCTCAGTAAGGCACAAAAAGTAGTAATGGCCCTACGAAGACTCTTTCATTCCAAATACATTGATCAAAAGGTCAAAATTATCTGTTACAAGACACTGGTTAGACCAGTTTTGACATATGGATTTCAGAACTGGTACAACCAAAGTGCTAGTACTATGGAAAGGTTAAGAGTTTTCGAAAAGAGATGTTTTCGTACATGTACTGTACTGAAAGCCTGAGACGGATTGCAAACACTATATATCGAATAGAAAATTTTATCAAACTGCTAAAGTGACAAGAGACGATATCTTCATATTGAAACTTCTTCGGAATCATATCGCAAGGTCTGTAACTGTGAGCGAAAACCCCTGGATTTCACAGCCGTTCTACTCAACAGACGGATATATTGCGACTTGCCTCGCTACTGGCTTCGTTCCTCCAGAAGCAAAGTGTATTTAGACATGAATCGATGTTTTTGATTCTGACGGCGTCCCAATTATATATCACATAATATAGGCGAGCCACCGATAAAAAGATAAATTGTCTTCCGAAATTGAGTTAACGCGACCGGCAATTCCAATGTACATAATCATTTGCTATATCCGTTGAGGCTGGTCGAGCTGAGATGGAGCAATCTAGGTACTGGCGGTAGAATGATAATGTTTAAATTAGTCGTGTTTATTTTCTGTTTTTGGATTTTTCGTTACTTAGTTTCCGAGTTTCAGCTCATTATTGCTACATTTCATGTTGTGTTGTTTGTGTTAAAAAATAAGGATAGGTTTCAATATTTAGGATAGGCATATGCTATGTTTATTATATTAGGTTTAGAGATAAGGTTTAACGCTTAGGTTAGGAATATTTTGTTAGCATGGATTAGTATAAGATAACGTTTTTAATCAAATTTTATTAGAATTAGGTTATAACATATTAGGTGTAGGATAATAGTTCAGTGTTGTGTTAAAATTATAAATAATTTTTGAATAGTTTTCTTCTTCGTAGCCCTACAGCCCCTTTCGGGCCTTCGCTTAGAGATAGTTAGAGTATCTCATTGTCATGATCGAATGTATCAGCACTGCACAAGGTGATATGGTCATAATCACGCTTTGGCCGTGCGCCCAGCTGCGATGCGTTCTGTTTTGAAACCAGCACGTAACTGAACAGGCTTACAGTCCGTCCGAAGAACCACTCGAATTAAATCTCGTTGACGCCAACGAAAATTGAACCAGAGACCCTCGGCTTACGGTCTTAGTGCTCTAACCACCAAACCACGCGGAATAGTTTTGGTTGGCTTTATTTTTCTTTTTCCAATTGAATTATAAAATATGTAATCATTTTAATTAATTTGAATTTGATATTGTTTTTTCGATTAAATGTTTTTGATTGATAACATATAAAGGCCTCGGAATGGATTGGACCCACGGTAACGACCTCGCAAACGGAAAAAAGGACTATGGCATTGGATCCTGGAATGTCAGATCACTCAATTACTCTGGCACTGTTAAGGACATTTTACAACAGGCCAGTCAAAATAAATTAAAGATACTGGCAATCCAGAAAACGAACTGGACAGGAAATGATGTTCAAGACATGAGATTGCACACAATATTCAAAAGTGGGAAGCCTAACGAAAAACGAGAATTCGTAGTGGCATTTATTGTGGATAGGGAGTTCAAATAGCGCTTTATTGATTTTAGGGCAGTCAATGAACGGTTGAGTGCGATCCGCATAAAAGTGAAATTTTTTTAAAATCTGGCTGATCAAAGTTCACGCCCAGCCGAACAAAAGGACGAAAAAATGAAGGTAACGTTCTACAATCACATGGAAAGACTAGTCGACTCATTGCCTACGAATGACACAAAAATAATTCTGAGTGATTTCAACGCTAAGGTTGACAATGAGCTATCTCATCGGGGAAAGACTGGAGGATATAGCCTCCACGATGAAACAAATGACAACGGCCAGTGCCTAATTGACTTTGCATGTAGCAGAAATCTAGTCATACGTAAGACTTACTTCTCACATCGACGCATTCATAAAATGACCTGGATATCACAGGATGGCGGCAACACACAAAACCAGATCGACCATGTTCTGATCCGACAACCTTGGGCCTTGAGCATACTTGACGTCCGTACATACCGAGGAGCCAATTGTAACTCAGATCATTATTTGATCAAATTAACCTATCGATGTTGTATGTTAAAGGCGTATTCCGCGAAGACCAGCCCGCTACAAAAATTTGACATCAATAGGCTCCAAACGGCGTCTGTGGTCAAAAATTTCACGGAGACTCTCAACAACCAGTTGGCTCCCATCCTATCAGACGCATCGCTAAAGACAAGCAACGAGCTCTGGATGGAAGCGAAAGCGGCTATTAAGTGCGTGGCAGAACGGAAGATCGTATATCAAGCCCGGCGCAAGGGAAATGATTGGTTTGATGATGAGTGCCAGAATGCGTTAGACAAAAAGAATCAGACGTACAAAGAATAGTTAAGTAGGAAAACCAGGACGAAGAGAGAATACCATGGAAATCTCAGAAGAGTAGCGAATAAGATAATTAGAACTAAGAAAAGAAAATACTATGGCGACCAATTGAGAATTATCGATGTAAGTCTAGCGATCAATAACACAAGCGAAGCATACAAAGTAGTGAAAAGCCTGAAACGAGATTATCAACCCAAAACTATGCTCTGTCGTGATGACATCGGCAAAATTACGGAAAGATGGGCATCATAATTGAAGAACCTCCTTAATCCTCCGCACAGCTCCAGAACATCGGAGCCTGTAAATGTCTGCGGAGAGCTTCCATTGGCCCCAACAACGCTGGATGAAGTTTGTTCTACCATCAAAGCCCAAAAGAATAATAAAGCGCCGGGCATCGATGAGATTCCAGAAGAGCTCAACAAATATGGTGGCAGTAGTGTTCAGAAAGCTATTCACAAAGTCATCCAGCACTTTTGACAACAAAAACATATTCCGAAAGAGTGGAGCCAATCAATTATATTCCCTATCCACAAAAAAAGGTGACAAGCTAGAGTGCGAGAATTATAGAAGCATATCACTACTTTGTACGGCGTACAAAATGTTTTCAAAGATTTTAGAAAATAAAATCGTATCATACGCCAACCGTATTACTGGGGAGCATCAAGGTGGTTTTAGAGCACGTACATCGACAATAGACCAATTGTTCACTGTCATGCAGGTACTTGAAAAATGCTGGGATTTCAACATACACAGGCACCAAATTTTCGTTGACTTTAAGCAAGCATACGACAGTATTGATCGTAACGTACTGTACCATATAATGCTCTGCTTTGGCATCCCAGCCAAATTTGTCCGTCTTACCAAAATAACAATGACGTCGACAACCTCCCAAGTCCGCATCAATAACCAACTCACCGATGCCTTTGACACAAATATCGGACGAAAGCAGGGAGATGGGCTGGCTGCATTGCTATTCAATTTGGCTCTGGAGTACGTCATAAGGAAGCTACCTATCGATACACGAGGTACATTACTATACAAGTCGGGCCAAGTAGTAGTCTATGCGGACGACATCAACATTTTGTCACGGTCATTAGCAACTGCCAAAGAACATTACCTGAAACTCGACAGCGAAGCAAAACTAGTAGGGCTACGAATCAATGAAAATAAAATAAAGCTCATGACGCAGTCGGAAAAAATACCTCAAATACACAAAACATCACACTTGGTGAATACCGAATCGAAAAGATGAATGAATTCGTGTATCTAGGCGCCAAAATAACGACAACAAGCAATGAAAGAGACGAAATACGCAGAAGAATATAGCTCGCAAATAAAATATTTTATTCAGTTTTGACGATCTTGAAGACCAGTTGCATACACAGGAAAACAAAGTTCCAAGTATACAAATCTGTGATAAGACCTGTGATATGCTATGGGTGTGAAACATGGACCCTTACCCAAGAATCTGCAAATATATAGAACGGCTTCGAGCGATGGGTCCTGAGGCGGAGCGAAGCTAGACAGGGATCAACGGCGAATTCGATACAACCATGAGTAGTATGAAATTTTTGACGATCCAGAGGTCTCAACGATTGTAAGACTGCGGAAACTGCAATGAGCTGGCCACATAAACAGTATGGAAGAACAACGGATACCTTAAAAGGTATTCGTTTGGGAGAACTGAAGGGCAGAGACCAGTGGAGAAACCGAGGAAACGCTGGTCTGACTCGGCCGCCGAACCCAGTTCATCGCTGCTCGGATTTCAAAATTGGAGGACACAGTCATTGGACAGACAGTTGGAGGCGCTTTTTGCAGGAAGCGAAGGCTCGAGAGAGAGAAGAAGAATATAAATTTAGAGAGCCATTTGGGCCATTAAGTTTCAGTGTTTTTTATTGTTTGGAATTTACTTTATATTCATTGAAAATTTGTAACGATTAGTATTGACTAAAGCGATTTTGAGTTTGACTTTGACCTATGATCCCTTCAATTTTCACAATTTACTAACAACGACTCCTTTCTATATAATCTCGCTCTCCACCGGATAAAACCTCAAGAATTTACTAACTTAGTATTAACCACTCATAACATAAAACAACAACCTAACAACTAATAAGTAAAACATCAATCAACGGGGCCATATTAATGGAAGCTCTAACCCAGAGGAATTAAGCCTGATTGCTAGAATCAAATTAAGTAAAACATCAATCAACAAGGCCATATTAATGGAAGCATCAACCCACAATAATCAGAAAACGTAAACATTTCACACTCGGAGCTGTTGTCTCAACTATCAAAATCTTGAAAATATTTTAAACTTGGTTGTAAATATGCTCATATTATCGTCAACCTTGTTGACGGCAAGTTTGACAAGACAAATTGACCAAGTTGGTCATTTGTGGGGCCTCAGTACATACTTATGTATGATGTTACTGTTGATTATAGGTTTTGAATCCAATACCTATTGAATTTACTTTTCAGATTACATTTCATTCAAAACAAAAACCACGGTAACATTATGGCGGAGCGCAATTTTGATAGCGTTCAATACAGGTCCGTGTAAGGAACAATACTTGCTCTGGACATTTCTGCGAAATTTCCTTGGTTTTTGAGAAAACAAAGTTTAAAGATTAAATTTTTTCCTCGAGGAAACTTCCCTACACAAGTAGTTCTTGATTTCACCGCTCACGGAGCTACTCAGCCCGGCGCCTAAATTTTCCTACCTTTTTGGTTTTCTCTCGAATCAATGGCAGGTTAACATACAACACATGCGAAAACAAACTTCACATGCAAGAAACATCTGCTTTTAAAAAATATATAAATGTAAATCACCTTCAAGACTGCATACAGGAATAGCGTTTCTAGTAAACGACTTGGCAACACTGATAATCGCTTCTTCGCCGATACACTCCCACCACTCGCACACCTGAAGTGTCCTGCAGAGTTTCCCGTTTCTTCTTAATAGGACGCTCGGGCGTTCGCATTATTTTTTTGCTGCGCCCGAACGCCGCAGGAATCTCAGTCTGTATTCTCCGTTTTTCGTCCGTCTTTACTGTCGTTGTGTTAGTCTTCGTTTTTGTCGTTGTTAGTACCGCTCGCGATGTACTGTTGACATCGTGGCTGCAACCGCTGGTTGCGTCGTCGTTATTATTCTTCGTTTCTTTTTCTGAGTATTTGTGGTCTTTTGATTTCGTTTGCTCCAGTTTTGTTGGGTCCCCCCTCGGAGCCGCTATCTCCGTTCGTGTGTGTAGTCGCCTTTTTGGTCCCATGGTTATCTTTGCAGAGCAGGGAGGCCATACGAGGGTTGGCACAAGCCCTTATGGGGACAAGTGCTCAGAGCCAGACCAGCGCTAATCGGGAGTCCGTCTCAACCGAACCTACACCACCAACCCAATGGTGCGAACTTCGAACGTACTCCGAGACCTGCCAAGGTTTAACCGGGACGGAGACGGTATGATAGTTGAATTGGAGCCGTTCACACACGAGTTTCACCTCGGCGCTACTGTGCAAAGCAACTAGGTCCAAACCATCACATCCGCCAGCCCAAAGCGTCATTTCCAGTTCGTTGTCCAAAGCGTAGTCCAGATCCAATCAGAGTCGTTACCTGGCATCCCAGGAGGGAACCTCACGGCGCCCCCCATATCCTCGGGTCCGTGGGGGCGGCGCTCCCCAAAGAATGCTAGCCTCCAAGAGTGCTCTTGTTGACCGGCATTCTCCCTGCGGGAATTTCCTCGGGTACGTGGGGGCGGAACTCCCCAAAGAACGCTAGCCTCCAAGAGTGCTCTTGTCGACCGGCATTCCCCCTGCGGAAATGATATGGTTGGATGGACTAATTTTTAAACTCCTTCACGATGGGTTCCTTAGACACCTTGTCGCCATTATGTGCAATATGTTATACGGGAAATCATTCATTGTAACTGATGGCAATCTGACGAAAATGCGCGACTTCAAGACCTTGAATGGTCTACAGCTGGGAACAGTCACTGCGCCTCTGCTTTTCTCAATATTCATTCGCAAGCTATTGAACAGCTTTGATTTTAACGTCTCGTAAATGAGATCATTTTTAACTTTTGCTGATGATATGATCATCTGTACGGCAGGCTGAAAGCTACAATAGTTCAGAGCAATCTTCAAAAAATGTTTAATGATGTGCAGTTCTATACTGACTATTGGCGAATGGAAATCAATGCGCAGAAGTGCGAAACAATTTTGTTTCGGACAACGCAGCACGGGGGCCAGTCAAGAACTGAAACGTGATTACAAGGATTTCCACATCATGGCTGGTGAGGGTAGTTCAGAACGGGTTCCATATAAATCCAGTGTTCGATACCTCAGTGTTTATCTCAATCAGTATTTGTACTGTACTGAACATGTCAAAATCATGCTCAGTAAGGCACAAAAAGTAGTAATGGCCCTACGAAGACTCTTTCATTCCAAATACATTGATCAAAAGGTCAAAATTATCTGTTACAAGACACTGGTTAGACCAGTTTTGACATATGGATTTCAGAACTGGTACAACCAAAGTGCTAGTACTATGGAAAGGTTAAGAGTTTTCGAAAAGAGATGTTTTCGTACATGTACTGTACTGAAAGCCTGAGACGGATTGCAAACACTATATATCGAATAGAAAATTTTATCAAACTGCTAAAGTGACAAGAGACGATATCTTCATATTGAAACTTCTTCGGAATCATATCGCAAGGTCTGTAACTGTGAGCGAAAACCCCTGGATTTCACAGCCGTTCTACTCAACAGACGGATATATTGCGACTTGCCTCGCTACTGGCTTCGTTCCTCCAGAAGCAAAGTGTATTTAGACATGAATCGATGTTTTTGATTCTGACGGCGTCCCAATTATATATCACATAATATAGGCGAGCCACCGATAAAAAGATAAATTGTCTTCCGAAATTGAGTTAACGCGACCGGCAATTCCAATGTACATAATCATTTGCTATATCCGTTGAGGCTGGTCGAGCTGAGATGGAGCAATCTAGGTACTGGCGGTAGAATGATAATGTTTAAATTAGTCGTGTTTATTTTCTGTTTTTGGATTTTTCGTTACTTAGTTTCCGAGTTTCAGCTCATTATTGCTACATTTCATGTTGTGTTGTTTGTGTTAAAAAATAAGGATAGGTTTCAATATTTAGGATAGGCATATGCTATGTTTATTATATTAGGTTTAGAGATAAGGTTTAACGCTTAGGTTAGGAATATTTTGTTAGCATGGATTAGTATAAGATAACGTTTTTAATCAAATTTTATTAGAATTAGGTTATAACATATTAGGTGTAGGATAATAGTTCAGTGTTGTGTTAAAATTATAAATAATTTTTGAATAGTTTTCTTCTTCGTAGCCCTACAGCCCCTTTCGGGCCTTCGCTTAGAGATAGTTAGAGTATCTCATTGTCATGATCGAATGTATCAGCACTGCACAAGGTGATATGGTCATAATCACGCTTTGGCCGTGCGCCCAGCTGCGATGCGTTCTGTTTTGAAACCAGCACGTAACTGAACAGGCTTACAGTCCGTCCGAAGAACCACTCGAATTAAATCTCGTTGACGCCAACGAAAATTGAACCAGAGACCCTCGGCTTACGGTCTTAGTGCTCTAACCACCAAACCACGCGGAATAGTTTTGGTTGGCTTTATTTTTCTTTTTCCAATTGAATTATAAAATATGTAATCATTTTAATTAATTTGAATTTGATATTGTTTTTTCGATTAAATGTTTTTGATTGATAACATATAAAGGCCTCGGAATGGATTGGACCCACGGTAACGACCTCGCAAACGGAAAAAAGGACTATGGCATTGGATCCTGGAATGTCAGATCACTCAATTACTCTGGCACTGTTAAGGACATTTTACAACAGGCCAGTCAAAATAAATTAAAGATACTGGCAATCCAGAAAACGAACTGGACAGGAAATGATGTTCAAGACATGAGATTGCACACAATATTCAAAAGTGGGAAGCCTAACGAAAAACGAGAATTCGTAGTGGCATTTATTGTGGATAGGGAGTTCAAATAGCGCTTTATTGATTTTAGGGCAGTCAATGAACGGTTGAGTGCGATCCGCATAAAAGTGAAATTTTTTTAAAATCTGGCTGATCAAAGTTCACGCCCAGCCGAACAAAAGGACGAAAAAATGAAGGTAACGTTCTACAATCACATGGAAAGACTAGTCGACTCATTGCCTACGAATGACACAAAAATAATTCTGAGTGATTTCAACGCTAAGGTTGACAATGAGCTATCTCATCGGGGAAAGACTGGAGGATATAGCCTCCACGATGAAACAAATGACAACGGCCAGTGCCTAATTGACTTTGCATGTAGCAGAAATCTAGTCATACGTAAGACTTACTTCTCACATCGACGCATTCATAAAATGACCTGGATATCACAGGATGGCGGCAACACACAAAACCAGATCGACCATGTTCTGATCCGACAACCTTGGGCCTTGAGCATACTTGACGTCCGTACATACCGAGGAGCCAATTGTAACTCAGATCATTATTTGATCAAATTAACCTATCGATGTTGTATGTTAAAGGCGTATTCCGCGAAGACCAGCCCGCTACAAAAATTTGACATCAATAGGCTCCAAACGGCGTCTGTGGTCAAAAATTTCACGGAGACTCTCAACAACCAGTTGGCTCCCATCCTATCAGACGCATCGCTAAAGACAAGCAACGAGCTCTGGATGGAAGCGAAAGCGGCTATTAAGTGCGTGGCAGAACGGAAGATCGTATATCAAGCCCGGCGCAAGGGAAATGATTGGTTTGATGATGAGTGCCAGAATGCGTTAGACAAAAAGAATCAGACGTACAAAGAATAGTTAAGTAGGAAAACCAGGACGAAGAGAGAATACCATGGAAATCTCAGAAGAGTAGCGAATAAGATAATTAGAACTAAGAAAAGAAAATACTATGGCGACCAATTGAGAATTATCGATGTAAGTCTAGCGATCAATAACACAAGCGAAGCATACAAAGTAGTGAAAAGCCTGAAACGAGATTATCAACCCAAAACTATGCTCTGTCGTGATGACATCGGCAAAATTACGGAAAGATGGGCATCATAATTGAAGAACCTCCTTAATCCTCCGCACAGCTCCAGAACATCGGAGCCTGTAAATGTCTGCGGAGAGCTTCCATTGGCCCCAACAACGCTGGATGAAGTTTGTTCTACCATCAAAGCCCAAAAGAATAATAAAGCGCCGGGCATCGATGAGATTCCAGAAGAGCTCAACAAATATGGTGGCAGTAGTGTTCAGAAAGCTATTCACAAAGTCATCCAGCACTTTTGACAACAAAAACATATTCCGAAAGAGTGGAGCCAATCAATTATATTCCCTATCCACAAAAAAAGGTGACAAGCTAGAGTGCGAGAATTATAGAAGCATATCACTACTTTGTACGGCGTACAAAATGTTTTCAAAGATTTTAGAAAATAAAATCGTATCATACGCCAACCGTATTACTGGGGAGCATCAAGGTGGTTTTAGAGCACGTACATCGACAATAGACCAATTGTTCACTGTCATGCAGGTACTTGAAAAATGCTGGGATTTCAACATACACAGGCACCAAATTTTCGTTGACTTTAAGCAAGCATACGACAGTATTGATCGTAACGTACTGTACCATATAATGCTCTGCTTTGGCATCCCAGCCAAATTTGTCCGTCTTACCAAAATAACAATGACGTCGACAACCTCCCAAGTCCGCATCAATAACCAACTCACCGATGCCTTTGACACAAATATCGGACGAAAGCAGGGAGATGGGCTGGCTGCATTGCTATTCAATTTGGCTCTGGAGTACGTCATAAGGAAGCTACCTATCGATACACGAGGTACATTACTATACAAGTCGGGCCAAGTAGTAGTCTATGCGGACGACATCAACATTTTGTCACGGTCATTAGCAACTGCCAAAGAACATTACCTGAAACTCGACAGCGAAGCAAAACTAGTAGGGCTACGAATCAATGAAAATAAAATAAAGCTCATGACGCAGTCGGAAAAAATACCTCAAATACACAAAACATCACACTTGGTGAATACCGAATCGAAAAGATGAATGAATTCGTGTATCTAGGCGCCAAAATAACGACAACAAGCAATGAAAGAGACGAAATACGCAGAAGAATATAGCTCGCAAATAAAATATTTTATTCAGTTTTGACGATCTTGAAGACCAGTTGCATACACAGGAAAACAAAGTTCCAAGTATACAAATCTGTGATAAGACCTGTGATATGCTATGGGTGTGAAACATGGACCCTTACCCAAGAATCTGCAAATATATAGAACGGCTTCGAGCGATGGGTCCTGAGGCGGAGCGAAGCTAGACAGGGATCAACGGCGAATTCGATACAACCATGAGTAGTATGAAATTTTTGACGATCCAGAGGTCTCAACGATTGTAAGACTGCGGAAACTGCAATGAGCTGGCCACATAAACAGTATGGAAGAACAACGGATACCTTAAAAGGTATTCGTTTGGGAGAACTGAAGGGCAGAGACCAGTGGAGAAACCGAGGAAACGCTGGTCTGACTCGGCCGCCGAACCCAGTTCATCGCTGCTCGGATTTCAAAATTGGAGGACACAGTCATTGGACAGACAGTTGGAGGCGCTTTTTGCAGGAAGCGAAGGCTCGAGAGAGAGAAGAAGAATATAAATTTAGAGAGCCATTTGGGCCATTAAGTTTCAGTGTTTTTTATTGTTTGGAATTTACTTTATATTCATTGAAAATTTGTAACGATTAGTATTGACTAAAGCGATTTTGAGTTTGACTTTGACCTATGATCCCTTCAATTTTCACAATTTACTAACAACGACTCCTTTCTATATAATCTCGCTCTCCACCGGATAAAACCTCAAGAATTTACTAACTTAGTATTAACCACTCATAACATAAAACAACAACCTAACAACTAATAAGTAAAACATCAATCAACGGGGCCATATTAATGGAAGCTCTAACCCAGAGGAATTAAGCCTGATTGCTAGAATCAAATTAAGTAAAACATCAATCAACAAGGCCATATTAATGGAAGCATCAACCCACAATAATCAGAAAACGTAAACATTTCACACTCGGAGCTGTTGTCTCAACTATCAAAATCTTGAAAATATTTTAAACTTGGTTGTAAATATGCTCATATTATCGTCAACCTTGTTGACGGCAAGTTTGACAAGACAAATTGACCAAGTTGGTCATTTGTGGGGCCTCAGTACATACTTATGTATGATGTTACTGTTGATTATAGGTTTTGAATCCAATACCTATTGAATTTACTTTTCAGATTACATTTCATTCAAAACAAAAACCACGGTAACATTATGGCGGAGCGCAATTTTGATAGCGTTCAATACAGGTCCGTGTAAGGAACAATACTTGCTCTGGACATTTCTGCGAAATTTCCTTGGTTTTTGAGAAAACAAAGTTTAAAGATTAAATTTTTTCCTCGAGGAAACTTCCCTACACAAGTAGTTCTTGATTTCACCGCTCACGGAGCTACTCAGCCCGGCGCCTAAATTTTCCTACCTTTTTGGTTTTCTCTCGAATCAATGGCAGGTTAACATACAACACATGCGAAAACAAACTTCACATGCAAGAAACATCTGCTTTTAAAAAATATATAAATGTAAATCACCTTCAAGACTGCATACAGGAATAGCGTTTCTAGTAAACGACTTGGCAACACTGATAATCGCTTCTTCGCCGATACACTCCCACCACTCGCACACCTGAAGTGTCCTGCAGAGTTTCCCGTTTCTTCTTAATAGGACGCTCGGGCGTTCGCATTATTTTTTTGCTGCGCCCGAACGCCGCAGGAATCTCAGTCTGTATTCTCCGTTTTTCGTCCGTCTTTACTGTCGTTGTGTTAGTCTTCGTTTTTGTCGTTGTTAGTACCGCTCGCGATGTACTGTTGACATCGTGGCTGCAACCGCTGGTTGCGTCGTCGTTATTATTCTTCGTTTCTTTTTCTGAGTATTTGTGGTCTTTTGATTTCGTTTGCTCCAGTTTTGTTGGGTCCCCCCTCGGAGCCGCTATCTCCGTTCGTGTGTGTAGTCGCCTTTTTGGTCCCATGGTTATCTTTGCAGAGCAGGGAGGCCATACGAGGGTTGGCACAAGCCCTTATGGGGACAAGTGCTCAGAGCCAGACCAGCGCTAATCGGGAGTCCGTCTCAACCGAACCTACACCACCAACCCAATGGTGCGAACTTCGAACGTACTCCGAGACCTGCCAAGGTTTAACCGGGACGGAGACGGTATGATAGTTGAATTGGAGCCGTTCACACACGAGTTTCACCTCGGCGCTACTGTGCAAAGCAACTAGGTCCAAACCATCACATCCGCCAGCCCAAAGCGTCATTTCCAGTTCGTTGTCCAAAGCGTAGTCCAGATCCAATCAGAGTCGTTACCTGGCATCCCAGGAGGGAACCTCACGGCGCCCCCCATATCCTCGGGTCCGTGGGGGCGGCGCTCCCCAAAGAATGCTAGCCTCCAAGAGTGCTCTTGTTGACCGGCATTCTCCCTGCGGGAATTTCCTCGGGTACGTGGGGGCGGAACTCCCCAAAGAACGCTAGCCTCCAAGAGTGCTCTTGTCGACCGGCATTCCCCCTGCGGAAATGATATGGTTGGATGGACTAATTTTTAAACTCCTTCACGATGGGTTCCTTAGACACCTTGTCGCCATGATGTGCAATATGTTATACGGGAAATCATTCATTGTAACTGATGGCAATCTGACGAAAATGCGCGACTTCAAGACCTTGAATGGTCTACAGCTGGGAACAGTCACTGCGCCTCTGCTTTTCTCAATATTCATTCGCAAGCTATTGAACAGCTTTGATTTTAACGTCTCGTAAATGAGATCATTTTTAACTTTTGCT
Source organism: Odontomyia ornata (assembly GCA_963969285.1). Classification (NCBI taxonomy): domain Eukaryota; kingdom Metazoa; phylum Arthropoda; class Insecta; order Diptera; family Stratiomyidae; genus Odontomyia; species Odontomyia ornata. The sequence goes on along the minus strand of OZ017741.1, from coordinate 135,403,320 downwards.
GATGATATGATCATCTGTACGGCAGGCTGAAAGCTACAATAGTTCAGAGCAATCTTCAAAAAATGTTTAATGATGTGCAGCTCTATACTGACTATTGGCGAATGGAAATCAATGCGCAGAAGTGCGAAACAATTTTGTTTCGGACAACGCAGCACGGGGGCCAGTCAAGAACTGAAACGTGATTACAAGGATTTCCACATCATGGCTGGTGAGGGTAGTTCAGAACGGGTTCCATATAAATCCAGTGTTCGATACCTCAGTGTTTATCTCAATCAGTATTTGTACTGTACTGAACATGTCAAAATCATGCTCAGTAAGGCACAAAAAGTAGTAATGGCCCTACGAAGACTCTTTCATTCCAAATACATTGATCAAAAGGTCAAAATTATCTGTTACAAGACACTGGTTAGACCAGTTTTGACATATGGATTTCAGAACTGGTACAACCAAAGTGCTAGTACTATGGAAAGGTTAAGAGTTTTCGAAAAGAGATGTTTTCGTACATGTACTGTACTGAAAGCCTGAGACGGATTGCAAACACTATATATCGAATAGAAAATTTTATCAAACTGCTAAAGTGACAAGAGACGATATCTTCATATTGAAACTTCTTCGGAATCATATCGCAAGGTCTGTAACTGTGAGCGAAAACCCCTGGATTTCACAGCCGTTCTACTCAACAGACGGATATATTGCGACTTGCCTCGCTACTGGCTTCGTTCCTCCAGAAGCAAAGTGTATTTAGACATGAATCGATGTTTTTGATTCTGACGGCGTCCCAATTATATATCACATAATATAGGCGAGCCACCGATAAAAAGATAAATTGTCTTCCGAAATTGAGTTAACGCGACCGGCAATTCCAATGTACATAATCATTTGCTATATCCGTTGAGGCTGGTCGAGCTGAGATGGAGCAATCTAGGTACTGGCGGTAGAATGATAATGTTTAAATTAGTCGTGTTTATTTTCTGTTTTTGGATTTTTCGTTACTTAGTTTCCGAGTTTCAGCTCATTATTGCTACATTTCATGTTGTGTTGTTTGTGTTAAAAAATAAGGATAGGTTTCAATATTTAGGATAGGCATATGCTATGTTTATTATATTAGGTTTAGAGATAAGGTTTAACGCTTAGGTTAGGAATATTTTGTTAGCATGGATTAGTATAAGATAACGTTTTTAATCAAATTTTATTAGAATTAGGTTATAACATATTAGGTGTAGGATAATAGTTCAGTGTTGTGTTAAAATTATAAATAATTTTTGAATAGTTTTCTTCTTCGTAGCCCTACAGCCCCTTTCGGGCCTTCGCTTAGAGATAGTTAGAGTATCTCATTGTCATGATCGAATGTATCGGCACTGCACAAGGTGATATGGTCATAATCACGCTTTGGCCGTGCGCCCAGCTGCGATGCGTTCTGTTTTGAAACCAGCACGTAACTGAACAGGCTTACAGTCCGTCCGAAGAACCACTCGAATTAAATCTCGTTGACGCCAACGAAAATTGAACCAGAGACCCTCGGCTTACGGTCTTAGTGCTCTAACCACCAAACCACGCGGAATAGTTTTGGTTGGCTTTATTTTTCTTTTTCCAATTGAATTATAAAATATGTAATCATTTTAATTAATTTGAATTTGATATTGTTTTTTCGATTAAATGTTTTTGATTGATAACATATAAAGGCCTCGGAATGGATTGGACCCACGGTAACGACCTCGCAAACGGAAAAAAGGACTATGGCATTGGATCCTGGAATGTCAGATCACTCAATTACTCTGGCACTGTTAAGGACATTTTACAACAGGCCAGTCAAAATAAATTAAAGATACTGGCAATCCAGAAAACGAACTGGACAGGAAATGATGTTCAAGACATGAGATTGCACACAATATTCAAAAGTGGGAAGCCTAACGAAAAACGAGAATTCGTAGTGGCATTTATTGTGGATAGGGAGTTCAAATAGCGCTTTATTGATTTTAGGGCAGTCAATGAACGGTTGAGTGCGATCCGCATAAAAGTGAAATTTTTTTAAAATCTGGCTGATCAAAGTTCACGCCCAGCCGAACAAAAGGACGAAAAAATGAAGGTAACGTTCTACAATCACATGGAAAGACTAGTCGACTCATTGCCTACGAATGACACAAAAATAATTCTGAGTGATTTCAACGCTAAGGTTGACAATGAGCTATCTCATCGGGGAAAGACTGGAGGATATAGCCTCCACGATGAAACAAATGACAACGGCCAGTGCCTAATTGACTTTGCATGTAGCAGAAATCTAGTCATACGTAAGACTTACTTCTCACATCGACGCATTCATAAAATGACCTGGATATCACAGGATGGCGGCAACACACAAAACCAGATCGACCATGTTCTGATCCGACAACCTTGGGCCTTGAGCATACTTGACGTCCGTACATACCGAGGAGCCAATTGTAACTCAGATCATTATTTGATCAAATTAACCTATCGATGTTGTATGTTAAAGGCGTATTCCGCGAAGACCAGCCCGCTACAAAAATTTGACATCAATAGGCTCCAAACGGCGTCTGTGGTCAAAAATTTCACGGAGACTCTCAACAACCAGTTGGCTCCCATCCTATCAGACGCATCGCTAAAGACAAGCAACGATCTCTGGATGGAAGCGAAAGCGGCTATTAAGTGCGTGGCAGAACGGAAGATCGTATATCAAGCCCGGCGCAAGGGAAATGATTGGTTTGATGATGAGTGCCAGAATGCGTTAGACAAAAAGAATCAGACGTACAAAGAATAGTTAAGTAGGAAAACCAGGACGAAGAGAGAATACCATGGAAATCTCAGAAGAGTAGCGAATAACATAATTAGAACTAAGAAAAGAAAATACTATGGCGACCAATTGAGAATTATCGATGTAAGTCTAGCGATCAATAACACAAGCGAAGCATACAAAGTAGTGAAAAGCCTGAAACGAGATTATCAACCCAAAACTATGCTCTGTCGTGATGACATCGGCAAAATTACGGAAAGATGGGCATCATAATTGAAGAACCTCCTTAATCCTCCGCACAGCTCCAGAACATCGGAGCCTGTAAATGTCTGCGGAGAGCTTCCATTGGCCCCAACAACGCTGGATGAAGTTTGTTCTACCATCAAAGCCCAAAAGAATAATAAAGCGCCGGGCATGGATGAGATTCCAGAAGAGTTCAACAAATATGGTGGCAGTAGTGTTCAGAAAGCTATTCACAAAGTCATCCAGCACTTTTGACAACAAAAACATATTCCGAAAGAGTGGAGCCAATCAATTATATTCCCTATCCACAAAAAAGGTGACAAGCTAGAGTGCGAGAATTATAGAAGCATATCACTACTTTGTACGGCGTACAAAATGTTTTCAAAGATTTTAGAAAATAAAATCGTATCATACGCCAACCGTATTACTGGGGAGCATCAAGGTGGTTTTAGAGCACGTACATCGACAATAGACCAATTGTTCACTGTCATGCAGGTACTTGAAAAATGCTGGGATTTCAACATACACAGGCACCAAATTTTCGTTGACTTTAAGCAAGCATACGACAGTATTGATCGTAACGTACTGTACCATATAATGCTCTGCTTTGGCATCCCAGCCAAATTTGTCCGTCTTACCAAAATAACAATGACGTCGACAACCTCCCAAGTCCGCATCAATAACCAACTCACCGATGCCTTTGACACAAATATCGGACGAAAGCAGGGAGATGGGCTGGCTGCATTGCTATTCAATTTGGCTCTGGAGTACGTCATAAGGAAGCTACCTATCGATACACGAGGTACATTACTATACAAGTCGGGCCAAGTAGTAGTCTATGCGGACGACATCAACATTTTGTCACGGTCATTAGCAACTGCCAAAGAACATTACCTGAAACTCGACAGCGAAGCAAAACTAGTAGGGCTACGAATCAATGAAAATAAAATAAAGCTCATGACGCAGTCGGAAAAAATACCTCAAATACACAAAACATCACACTTGGTGAATACCGAATCGAAAAGATGAATGAATTCGTGTATCTAGGCGCCAAAATAACGACAACAAGCAATGAAAGAGACGAAATACGCAGAAGAATATAGCTCGCAAATAAAATATTTTATTCAGTTTTGACGATCTTGAAGACCAGTTGCATACACAGGAAAACAAAGTTCCAAGTATACAAATCTGTGATAAGACCTGTGATATGCTATGGGTGTGAAACATGGACCCTTACCCAAGAATCTGCAAATATATAGAACGGCTTCGAGCGATGGGTCCTGAGGCGGAGCGAAGCTAGACAGGGATCAACGGCGAATTCGATACAACCATGAGTAGTATGAAATTTTTGACGATCCAGAGGTCTCAACGATTGTAAGACTGCGGAAACTGCAATGAGCTGGCCACATAAACAGTATGGAAGAACAACGGATACCTTAAAAGGTATTCGTTTGGGAGAACTGAAGGGCAGAGACCAGTGGAGAAACCGAGGAAACGCTGGTCTGACTCGGCCGCCGAACCCAGTTCATCGCTGCTCGGATTTCAAAATTGGAGGACACAGTCATTGGACAGACAGTTGGAGGCGCTTTTTGCAGGAAGCGAAGGCTCGAGAGAGAGAAGAAGAATATAAATTTAGAGAGCCATTTGGGCCATTAAGTTTCAGTGTTTTTTATTGTTTGGAATTTACTTTATATTCATTGAAAATTTGTAACGATTAGTATTGACTAAAGCGATTTTGAGTTTGACTTTGACCTATGATCCCTTCAATTTTCACAATTTACTAACAACGACTCCTTTCTATATAATCTCGCTCTCCACCGGATAAAACCTCAAGAATTTACTAACTTAGTATTAACCACTCATAACATAAAACAACAACCTAACAACTAATAAGTAAAACATCAATCAACGGGGCCATATTAATGGAAGCTCTAACCCAGAGGAATTAAGCCTGATTGCTAGAATCAAATTAAGTAAAACATCAATCAACAAGGCCATATTAATGGAAGCATCAACCCACAATAATCAGAAAACGTAAACATTTCACACTCGGAGCTGTTGTCTCAACTATCAAAATCTTGAAAATATTTTAAACTTGGTTGTAAATATGCTCATATTATCGTCAACCTTGTTGACGGCAAGTTTGACAAGACAAATTGACCAAGTTGGTCATTTGTGGGGCCTCAGTACATACTTATGTATGATGTTACTGTTGATTATAGGTTTTGAATCCAATACCTATTGAATTTACTTTTCAGATTACATTTCATTCAAAACAAAAACCACGGTAACATTATGGCGGAGCGCAATTTTGATAGCGTTCAATACAGGTCCGTGTAAGGAACAATACTTGCTCTGGACATTTCTGCGAAATTTCCTTGGTTTTTGAGAAAACAAAGTTTAAAGATTAAATTTTTTCCTCGAGGAAACTTCCCTACACAAGTAGTTCTTGATTTCACCGCTCACGGAGCTACTCAGCCCGGCGCCTAAATTTTCCTACCTTTTTGGTTTTCTCTCGAATCAATGGCAGGTTAACATACAACACATGCGAAAACAAACTTCACATGCAAGAAACATCTGCTTTTAAAAAATATATAAATGTAAATCACCTTCAAGACTGCATACAGGAATAGCGTTTCTAGTAAACGACTTGGCAACACTGATAATCGCTTCTTCGCCGATACACTCCCACCACTCGCACACCTGAAGTGTCCTGCAGAGTTTCCCGTTTCTTCTTAATAGGACGCTCGGGCGTTCGCATTATTTTTTTGCTGCGCCCGAACGCCGCAGGAATCTCAGTCTGTATTCTCCGTTTTTCGTCCGTCTTTACTGTCGTTGTGTTAGTCTTCGTTTTTGTCGTTGTTAGTACCGCTCGCGATGTACTGTTGACATCGTGGCTGCAACCGCTGGTTGCGTCGTCGTTATTATTCTTCGTTTCTTTTTCTGAGTATTTGTGGTCTTTTGATTTCGTTTGCTCCAGTTTTGTTGGGTCCCCCCTCGGAGCCGCTATCTCCGTTCGTGTGTGTAGTCGCCTTTTTGGTCCCATGGTTATCTTTGCAGAGCAGGGAGGCCATACGAGGGTTGGCACAAGCCCTTATGGGGACAAGTGCTCAGAGCCAGACCAGCGCTAATCGGGAGTCCGTCTCAACCGAACCTACACCACCAACCCAATGGTGCGAACTTCGAACGTACTCCGAGACCTGCCAAGGTTTAACCGGGACGGAGACGGTATGATAGTTGAATTGGAGCCGTTCACACACGAGTTTCACCTCGGCGCTACTGTGCAAAGCAACTAGGTCCAAACCATCACATCCGCCAGCCCAAAGCGTCATTTCCAGTTCGTTGTCCAAAGCGTAGTCCAGATCCAATCAGAGTCGTTACCTGGCATCCCAGGAGGGAACCTCACGGCGCCCCCCATATCCTCGGGTCCGTGGGGGCGGCGCTCCCCAAAGAATGCTAGCCTCTAAGAGTGCTCTTGTTGACCGGCATTCTCCCTGCGGGAATTTCCTCGGGTACGTGGGGGCGGAACTCCCCAAAGAACGCTAGCCTCCAAGAGTGCTCTTGTCGACCGGCATTCCCCCTGCGGAAATGATATGGTTGGATGGACTAATTTTTAAACTCCTTCACGATGGGTTCCTTAGACACCTTGTCGCCATTATGTGCAATATGTTATACGGGAAATCATTCATTGTAACTGATGGCAATCTGACGAAAATGCGCGACTTCAAGACCTTGAATGGTCTACAGCTGGGAACAGTCACTGCGCCTCTGCTTTTCTCAATATTCATTCGCAAGCTATTGAACAGCTTTGATTTTAACGTCTCGTAAATGAGATCATTTTTAACTTTTGCTGATGATATGATCATCTGTACGGCAGGCTGAAAGCTACAATAGTTCAGAGCAATCTTCAAAAAATGTTTAATGATGTGCAGCTCTATACTGACTATTGGCGAATGGAAATCAATGCGCAGAAGTGCGAAACAATTTTGTTTCGGACAACGCAGCACGGGGGCCAGTCAAGAACTGAAACGTGATTACAAGGATTTCCACATCATGGCTGGTGAGGGTAGTTCAGAACGGGTTCCATATAAATCCAGTGTTCGATACCTCAGTGTTTATCTCAATCAGTATTTGTACTGTACTGAACATGTCAAAATCATGCTCAGTAAGGCACAAAAAGTAGTAATGGCCCTACGAAGACTCTTTCATTCCAAATACATTGATCAAAAGGTCAAAATTATCTGTTACAAGACACTGGTTAGACCAGTTTTGACATATGGATTTCAGAACTGGTACAACCAAAGTGCTAGTACTATGGAAAGGTTAAGAGTTTTCGAAAAGAGATGTTTTCGTACATGTACTGTACTGAAAGCCTGAGACGGATTGCAAACACTATATATCGAATAGAAAATTTTATCAAACTGCTAAAGTGACAAGAGACGATATCTTGATATTGAAACTTCTTCGGAATCATATCGCAAGGTCTGTAACTGTGAGCGAAAACCCCTGGATTTCACAGCCGTTCTACTCAACAGACGGATATATTGCGACTTGCCTCGCTACTGGCTTCGTTCCTCCAGAAGCAAAGTGTATTTAGACATGAATCGATGTTTTTGATTCTGACGGCGTCCCAATTATATATCACATAATATAGGCGAGCCACCGATAAAAAGATAAATTGTCTTCCGAAATTGAGTTAACGCGACCGGCAATTCCAATGTACATAATCATTTGCTATATCCGTTGAGGCTGGTCGAGCTGAGATGGAGCAATCTAGGTACTGGCGGTAGAATGATAATGTTTAAATTAGTCGTGTTTATTTTCTGTTTTTGGATTTTTCGTTACTTAGTTTCCGAGTTTCAGCTCATTATTGCTACATTTCATGTTGTGTTGTTTGTGTTAAAAAATAAGGATAGGTTTCAATATTTAGGATAGGCATATGCTATGTTTATTATATTAGGTTTAGAGATAAGGTTTAACGCTTAGGTTAGGAATATTTTGTTAGCATGGATTAGTATAAGATAACGTTTTTAATCAAATTTTATTAGAATTAGGTTATAACATATTAGGTGTAGGATAATAGTTCAGTGTTGTGTTAAAATTATAAATAATTTTTGAATAGTTTTCTTCTTCGTAGCCCTACAGCCCCTTTCGGGCCTTCGCTTAGAGATAGTTAGAGTATCTCATTGTCATGATCGAATGTATCGGCACTGCACAAGGTGATATGGTCATAATCACGCTTTGGCCGTGCGCCCAGCTGCGATGCGTTCTGTTTTGAAACCAGCACGTAACTGAACAGGCTTACAGTCCGTCCGAAGAACCACTCGAATTAAATCTCGTTGACGCCAACGAAAATTGAACCAGAGACCCTCGGCTTACGGTCTTAGTGCTCTAACCACCAAACCACGCGGAATAGTTTTGGTTGGCTTTATTTTTCTTTTTCCAATTGAATTATAAAATATGTAATCATTTTAATTAATTTGAATTTGATATTGTTTTTTCGATTAAATGTTTTTGATTGATAACATATAAAGGCCTCGGAATGGATTGGACCCACGGTAACGACCTCGCAAACGGAAAAAAGGACTATGGCATTGGATCCTGGAATGTCAGATCACTCAATTACTCTGGCACTGTTAAGGACATTTTACAACAGGCCAGTCAAAATAAATTAAAGATACTGGCAATCCAGAAAACGAACTGGACAGGAAATGATGTTCAAGACATGAGATTGCACACAATATTCAAAAGTGGGAAGCCTAACGAAAAACGAGAATTCGTAGTGGCATTTATTGTGGATAGGGAGTTCAAATAGCGCTTTATTGATTTTAGGGCAGTCAATGAACGGTTGAGTGCGATCCGCATAAAAGTGAAATTTTTTTAAAATCTGGCTGATCAAAGTTCACGCCCAGCCGAACAAAAGGACGAAAAAATGAAGGTAACGTTCTACAATCACATGGAAAGACTAGTCGACTCATTGCCTACGAATGACACAAAAATAATTCTGAGTGATTTCAACGCTAAGGTTGACAATGAGCTATCTCATCGGGGAAAGACTGGAGGATATAGCCTCCACGATGAAACAAATGACAACGGCCAGTGCCTAATTGACTTTGCATGTAGCAGAAATCTAGTCATACGTAAGACTTACTTCTCACATCGACGCATTCATAAAATGACCTGGATATCACAGGATGGCGGCAACACACAAAACCAGATCGACCATGTTCTGATCCGACAACCTTGGGCCTTGAGCATACTTGACGTCCGTACATACCGAGGAGCCAATTGTAACTCAGATCATTATTTGATCAAATTAACCTATCGATGTTGTATGTTAAAGGCGTATTCCGCGAAGACCAGCCCGCTACAAAAATTTGACATCAATAGGCTCCAAACGGCGTCTGTGGTCAAAAATTTCACGGAGACTCTCAACAACCAGTTGGCTCCCATCCTATCAGACGCATCGCTAAAGACAAGCAACGAGCTCTGGATGGAAGCGAAAGCGGCTATTAAGTGCGTGGCAGAACGGAAGATCGTATATCAAGCCCGGCGCAAGGGAAATGATTGGTTTGATGATGAGTGCCAGAATGCGTTAGACAAAAAGAATCAGACGTACAAAGAATAGTTAAGTAGGAAAACCAGGACGAAGAGAGAATACCATGGAAATCTCAGAAGAGTAGCGAATAACATAATTAGAACTAAGAAAAGAAAATACTATGGCGACCAATTGAGAATTATCGATGTAAGTCTAGCGATCAATAACACAAGCGAAGCATACAAAGTAGTGAAAAGCCTGAAACGAGATTATCAACCCAAAACTATGCTCTGTCGTGATGACATCGGCAAAATTACGGAAAGATGGGCATCATAATTGAAGAACCTCCTTAATCCTCCGCACAGCTCCAGAACATCGGAGCCTGTAAATGTCTGCGGAGAGCTTCCATTGGCCCCAACAACGCTGGATGAAGTTTGTTCTACCATCAAAGCCCAAAAGAATAATAAAGCGCCGGGCATCGATGAGATTCCAGAAGAGTTCAACAAATATGGTGGCAGTAGTGTTCAGAAAGCTATTCACAAAGTCATCCAGCACTTTTGACAACAAAAACATATTCCGAAAGAGTGGAGCCAATCAATTATATTCCCTATCCACAAAAAAAGGTGACAAGCTAGAGTGCGAGAATTATAGAAGCATATCACTACTTTGTACGGCGTACAAAATGTTTTCAAAGATTTTAGAAAATAAAATCGTATCATACGCCAACCGTATTACTGGGGAGCATCAAGGTGGTTTTAGAGCACGTACATCGACAATAGACCAATTGTTCACTGTCATGCAGGTACTTGAAAAATGCTGGGATTTCAACATACACAGGCACCAAATTTTCGTTGACTTTAAGCAAGCATACGACAGTATTGATCGTAACGTACTGTACCATATAATGCTCTGCTTTGGCATCCCAGCCAAATTTGTCCGTCTTACCAAAATAACAATGACGTCGACAACCTCCCAAGTCCGCATCAATAACCAACTCACCGATGCCTTTGACACAAATATCGGACGAAAGCAGGGAGATGGGCTGGCTGCATTGCTATTCAATTTGGCTCTGGAGTACGTCATAAGGAAGCTACCTATCGATACACGAGGTACATTACTATACAAGTCGGGCCAAGTAGTAGTCTATGCGGACGACATCAACATTTTGTCACGGTCATTAGCAACTGCCAAAGAACATTACCTGAAACTCGACAGCGAAGCAAAACTAGTAGGGCTACGAATCAATGAAAATAAAATAAAGCTCATGACGCAGTCGGAAAAAATACCTCAAATACACAAAACATCACACTTGGTGAATACCGAATCGAAAAGATGAATGAATTCGTGTATCTAGGCGCCAAAATAACGACAACAAGCAATGAAAGAGACGAAATACGCAGAAGAATATAGCTCGCAAATAAAATATTTTATTCAGTTTTGACGATCTTGAAGACCAGTTGCATACACAGGAAAACAAAGTTCCAAGTATACAAATCTGTGATAAGACCTGTGATATGCTATGGGTGTGAAACATGGACCCTTACCCAAGAATCTGCAAATATATAGAACGGCTTCGAGCGATGGGTCCTGAGGCGGAGCGAAGCTAGACAGGGATCAACGGCGAATTCGATACAACCATGAGTAGTATGAAATTTTTGACGATCCAGAGGTCTCAACGATTGTAAGACTGCGGAAACTGCAATGAGCTGGCCACATAAACAGTATGGAAGAACAACGGATACCTTAAAAGGTATTCGTTTGGGAGAACTGAAGGGCAGAGACCAGTGGAGAAACCGAGGAAACGCTGGTCTGACTCGGCCGCCGAACCCAGTTCATCGCTGCTCGGATTTCAAAATTGGAGGACACAGTCATTGGACAGACAGTTGGAGGCGCTTTTTGCAGGAAGCGAAGGCTCGAGAGAGAGAAGAAGAATATAAATTTAGAGAGCCATTTGGGCCATTAAGTTTCAGTGTTTTTTATTGTTTGGAATTTACTTTATATTCATTGAAAATTTGTAACGATTAGTATTGACTAAAGCGATTTTGAGTTTGACTTTGACCTATGATCCCTTCAATTTTCACAATTTACTAACAACGACTCCTTTCTATATAATCTCGCTCTCCACCGGATAAAACCTCAAGAATTTACTAACTTAGTATTAACCACTCATAACATAAAACAACAACCTAACAACTAATAAGTAAAACATCAATCAACGGGGCCATATTAATGGAAGCTCTAACCCAGAGGAATTAAGCCTGATTGCTAGAATCAAATTAAGTAAAACATCAATCAACAAGGCCATATTAATGGAAGCATCAACCCACAATAATCAGAAAACGTAAACATTTCACACTCGGAGCTGTTGTCTCAACTATCAAAATCTTGAAAATATTTTAAACTTGGTTGTAAATATGCTCATATTATCGTCAACCTTGTTGACGGCAAGTTTGACAAGACAAATTGACCAAGTTGGTCATTTGTGGGGCCTCAGTACATACTTATGTATGATGTTACTGTTGATTATAGGTTTTGAATCCAATACCTATTGAATTTACTTTTCAGATTACATTTCATTCAAAACAAAAACCACGGTAACATTATGGCGGAGCGCAATTTTGATAGCGTTCAATACAGGTCCGTGTAAGGAACAATACTTGCTCTGGACATTTCTGCGAAATTTCCTTGGTTTTTGAGAAAACAAAGTTTAAAGATTAAATTTTTTCCTCGAGGAAACTTCCCTACACAAGTAGTTCTTGATTTCACCGCTCACGGAGCTACTCAGCCCGGCGCCTAAATTTTCCTACCTTTTTGGTTTTCTCTCGAATCAATGGCAGGTTAACATACAACACATGCGAAAACAAACTTCACATGCAAGAAACATCTGCTTTTAAAAAATATATAAATGTAAATCACCTTCAAGACTGCATACAGGAATAGCGTTTCTAGTAAACGACTTGGCAACACTGATAATCGCTTCTTCGCCGATACACTCCCACCACTCGCACACCTGAAGTGTCCTGCAGAGTTTCCCGTTTCTTCTTAATAGGACGCTCGGGCGTTCGCATTATTTTTTTGCTGCGCCCGAACGCCGCAGGAATCTCAGTCTGTATTCTCCGTTTTTCGTCCGTCTTTACTGTCGTTGTGTTAGTCTTCGTTTTTGTCGTTGTTAGTACCGCTCGCGATGTACTGTTGACATCGTGGCTGCAACCGCTGGTTGCGTCGTCGTTATTATTCTTCGTTTCTTTTTCTGAGTATTTGTGGTCTTTTGATTTCGTTTGCTCCAGTTTTGTTGGGTCCCCCCTCGGAGCCGCTATCTCCGTTCGTGTGTGTAGTCGCCTTTTTGGTCCCATGGTTATCTTTGCAGAGCAGGGAGGCCATACGAGGGTTGGCACAAGCCCTTATGGGGACAAGTGCTCAGAGCCAGACCAGCGCTAATCGGGAGTCCGTCTCAACCGAACCTACACCACCAACCCAATGGTGCGAACTTCGAACGTACTCCGAGACCTGCCAAGGTTTAACCGGGACGGAGACGGTATGATAGTTGAATTGGAGCCGTTCACACACGAGTTTCACCTCGGCGCTACTGTGCAAAGCAACTAGGTCCAAACCATCACATCCGCCAGCCCAAAGCGTCATTTCCAGTTCGTTGTCCAAAGCGTAGTCCAGATCCAATCAGAGTCGTTACCTGGCATCCCAGGAGGGAACCTCACGGCGCCCCCCATATCCTCGGGTCCGTGGGGGCGGCGCTCCCCAAAGAATGCTAGCCTCCAAGAGTGCTCTTGTTGACCGGCATTCTCCCTGCGGGAATTTCCTCGGGTACGTGGGGGCGGAACTCCCCAAAGAACGCTAGCCTCCAAGAGTGCTCTTGTCGACCGGCATTCCCCCTGCGGAAATGATATGGTTGGATGGACTAATTTTTAAACTCCTTCACGATGGGTTCCTTAGACACCTTGTCGCCATGATGTGCAATATGTTATACGGGAAATCATTCATTGTAACTGATGGCAATCTGACGAAAATGCGCGACTTCAAGACCTTGAATGGTCTACAGCTGGGAACAGTCACTGCGCCTCTGCTTTTCTCAATATTCATTCGCAAGCTATTGAACAGCTTTGATTTTAACGTCTCGTAAATGAGATCATTTTTAACTTTTGCTGATGATATGATCATCTGTACGGCAGGCTGAAAGCTACAATAGTTCAGAGCAATCTTCAAAAAATGTTTAATGATGTGCAGCTCTATACTGACTATTGGCGAATGGAAATCAATGCGCAGAAGTGCGAAACAATTTTGTTTCGGACAACGCAGCACGGGGGCCAGTCAAGAACTGAAACGTGATTACAAGGATTTCCACATCATGGCTGGTGAGGGTAGTTCAGAACGGGTTCCATATAAATCCAGTGTTCGATACCTCAGTGTTTATCTCAATCAGTATTTGTACTGTACTGAACATGTCAAAATCATGCTCAGTAAGGCACAAAAAGTAGTAATGGCCCTACGAAGACTCTTTCATTCCAAATACATTGATCAAAAGGTCAAAATTATCTGTTACAAGACACTGGTTAGACCAGTTTTGACATATGGATTTCAGAACTGGTACAACCAAAGTGCTAGTACTATGGAAAGGTTAAGAGTTTTCGAAAAGAGATGTTTTCGTACATGTACTGTACTGAAAGCCTGAGACGGATTGCAAACACTATATATCGAATAGAAAATTTTATCAAACTGCTAAAGTGACAAGAGACGATATCTTCATATTGAAACTTCTTCGGAATCATATCGCAAGGTCTGTAACTGTGAGCGAAAACCCCTGGATTTCACAGCCGTTCTACTCAACAGACGGATATATTGCGACTTGCCTCGCTACTGGCTTCGTTCCTCCAGAAGCAAAGTGTATTTAGACATGAATCGATGTTTTTGATTCTGACGGCGTCCCAATTATATATCACATAATATAGGCGAGCCACCGATAAAAAGATAAATTGTCTTCCGAAATTGAGTTAACGCGACCGGCAATTCCAATGTACATAATCATTTGCTATATCCGTTGAGGCTGGTCGAGCTGAGATGGAGCAATCTAGGTACTGGCGGTAGAATGATAATGTTTAAATTAGTCGTGTTTATTTTCTGTTTTTGGATTTTTCGTTACTTAGTTTCCGAGTTTCAGCTCATTATTGCTACATTTCATGTTGTGTTGTTTGTGTTAAAAAATAAGGATAGGTTTCAATATTTAGGATAGGCATATGCTATGTTTATTATATTAGGTTTAGAGATAAGGTTTAACGCTTAGGTTAGGAATATTTTGTTAGCATGGATTAGTATAAGATAACGTTTTTAATCAAATTTTATTAGAATTAGGTTATAACATATTAGGTGTAGGATAATAGTTCAGTGTTGTGTTAAAATTATAAATAATTTTTGAATAGTTTTCTTCTTCGTAGCCCTACAGCCCCTTTCGGGCCTTCGCTTAGAGATAGTTAGAGTATCTCATTGTCATGATCGAATGTATCAGCACTGCACAAGGTGATATGGTCATAATCACGCTTTGGCCGTGCGCCCAGCTGCGATGCGTTCTGTTTTGAAACCAGCACGTAACTGAACAGGCTTACAGTCCGTCCGAAGAACCACTCGAATTAAATCTCGTTGACGCCAACGAAAATTGAACCAGAGACCCTCGGCTTACGGTCTTAGTGCTCTAACCACCAAACCACGCGGAATAGTTTTGGTTGGCTTTATTTTTCTTTTTCCAATTGAATTATAAAATATGTAATCATTTTAATTAATTTGAATTTGATATTGTTTTTTCGATTAAATGTTTTTGATTGATAACATATAAAGGCCTCGGAATGGATTGGACCCACGGTAACGACCTCGCAAACGGAAAAAAGGACTATGGCATTGGATCCTGGAATGTCAGATCACTCAATTACTCTGGCACTGTTAAGGACATTTTACAACAGGCCAGTCAAAATAAATTAAAGATACTGGCAATCCAGAAAACGAACTGGACAGGAAATGATGTTCAAGACATGAGATTGCACACAATATTCAAAAGTGGGAAGCCTAACGAAAAACGAGAATTCGTAGTGGCATTTATTGTGGATAGGGAGTTCAAATAGCGCTTTATTGATTTTAGGGCAGTCAATGAACGGTTGAGTGCGATCCGCATAAAAGTGAAATTTTTTTAAAATCTGGCTGATCAAAGTTCACGCCCAGCCGAACAAAAGGACGAAAAAATGAAGGTAACGTTCTACAATCACATGGAAAGACTAGTCGACTCATTGCCTACGAATGACACAAAAATAATTCTGAGTGATTTCAACGCTAAGGTTGACAATGAGCTATCTCATCGGGGAAAGACTGGAGGATATAGCCTCCACGATGAAACAAATGA
Organism: Odontomyia ornata; assembly: GCA_963969285.1. Lineage (NCBI taxonomy): Eukaryota > Metazoa > Arthropoda > Insecta > Diptera > Stratiomyidae > Odontomyia > Odontomyia ornata. The sequence continues at coordinate 135,387,393 of OZ017741.1, read as the reverse complement.
CAACGGCCAGTGCCTAATTGACTTTGCATGTAGCAGAAATCTAGTCATACGTAAGACTTACTTCTCACATCGACGCATTCATAAAATGACCTGGATATCACAGGATGGCGGCAACACACAAAACCAGATCGACCATGTTCTGATCCGACAACCTTGGGCCTTGAGCATACTTGACGTCCGTACATACCGAGGAGCCAATTGTAACTCAGATCATTATTTGATCAAATTAACCTATCGATGTTGTATGTTAAAGGCGTATTCCGCGAAGACCAGCCCGCTACAAAAATTTGACATCAATAGGCTCCAAACGGCGTCTGTGGTCAAAAATTTCACGGAGACTCTCAACAACCAGTTGGCTCCCATCCTATCAGACGCATCGCTAAAGACAAGCAACGAGCTCTGGATGGAAGCGAAAGCGGCTATTAAGTGCGTGGCAGAACGGAAGATCGTATATCAAGCCCGGCGCAAGGGAAATGATTGGTTTGATGATGAGTGCCAGAATGCGTTAGACAAAAAGAATCAGACGTACAAAGAATAGTTAAGTAGGAAAACCAGGACGAAGAGAGAATACCATGGAAATCTCAGAAGAGTAGCGAATAACATAATTAGAACTAAGAAAAGAAAATACTATGGCGACCAATTGAGAATTATCGATGTAAGTCTAGCGATCAATAACACAAGCGAAGCATACAAAGTAGTGAAAAGCCTGAAACGAGATTATCAACCCAAAACTATGCTCTGTCGTGATGACATCGGCAAAATTACGGAAAGATGGGCATCATAATTGAAGAACCTCCTTAATCCTCCGCACAGCTCCAGAACATCGGAGCCTGTAAATGTCTGCGGAGAGCTTCCATTGGCCCCAACAACGCTGGATGAAGTTTGTTCTACCATCAAAGCCCAAAAGAATAATAAAGCGCCGGGCATCGATGAGATTCCAGAAGAGTTCAACAAATATGGTGGCAGTAGTGTTCAGAAAGCTATTCACAAAGTCATCCAGCACTTTTGACAACAAAAACATATTCCGAAAGAGTGGAGCCAATCAATTATATTCCCTATCCACAAAAAAAGGTGACAAGCTAGAGTGCGAGAATTATAGAAGCATATCACTACTTTGTACGGCGTACAAAATGTTTTCAAAGATTTTAGAAAATAAAATCGTATCATACGCCAACCGTATTACTGGGGAGCATCAAGGTGGTTTTAGAGCACGTACATCGACAATAGACCAATTGTTCACTGTCATGCAGGTACTTGAAAAATGCTGGGATTTCAACATACACAGGCACCAAATTTTCGTTGACTTTAAGCAAGCATACGACAGTATTGATCGTAACGTACTGTACCATATAATGCTCTGCTTTGGCATCCCAGCCAAATTTGTCCGTCTTACCAAAATAACAATGACGTCGACAACCTCCCAAGTCCGCATCAATAACCAACTCACCGATGCCTTTGACACAAATATCGGACGAAAGCAGGGAGATGGGCTGGCTGCATTGCTATTCAATTTGGCTCTGGAGTACGTCATAAGGAAGCTACCTATCGATACACGAGGTACATTACTATACAAGTCGGGCCAAGTAGTAGTCTATGCGGACGACATCAACATTTTGTCACGGTCATTAGCAACTGCCAAAGAACATTACCTGAAACTCGACAGCGAAGCAAAACTAGTAGGGCTACGAATCAATGAAAATAAAATAAAGCTCATGACGCAGTCGGAAAAAATACCTCAAATACACAAAACATCACACTTGGTGAATACCGAATCGAAAAGATGAATGAATTCGTGTATCTAGGCGCCAAAATAACGACAACAAGCAATGAAAGAGACGAAATACGCAGAAGAATATAGCTCGCAAATAAAATATTTTATTCAGTTTTGACGATCTTGAAGACCAGTTGCATACACAGGAAAACAAAGTTCCAAGTATACAAATCTGTGATAAGACCTGTGATATGCTATGGGTGTGAAACATGGACCCTTACCCAAGAATCTGCAAATATATAGAACGGCTTCGAGCGATGGGTCCTGAGGCGGAGCGAAGCTAGACAGGGATCAACGGCGAATTCGATACAACCATGAGTAGTATGAAATTTTTGACGATCCAGAGGTCTCAACGATTGTAAGACTGCGGAAACTGCAATGAGCTGGCCACATAAACAGTATGGAAGAACAACGGATACCTTAAAAGGTATTCGTTTGGGAGAACTGAAGGGCAGAGACCAGTGGAGAAACCGAGGAAACGCTGGTCTGACTCGGCCGCCGAACCCAGTTCATCGCTGCTCGGATTTCAAAATTGGAGGACACAGTCATTGGACAGACAGTTGGAGGCGCTTTTTGCAGGAAGCGAAGGCTCGAGAGAGAGAAGAAGAATATAAATTTAGAGAGCCATTTGGGCCATTAAGTTTCAGTGTTTTTTATTGTTTGGAATTTACTTTATATTCATTGAAAATTTGTAACGATTAGTATTGACTAAAGCGATTTTGAGTTTGACTTTGACCTATGATCCCTTCAATTTTCACAATTTACTAACAACGACTCCTTTCTATATAATCTCGCTCTCCACCGGATAAAACCTCAAGAATTTACTAACTTAGTATTAACCACTCATAACATAAAACAACAACCTAACAACTAATAAGTAAAACATCAATCAACGGGGCCATATTAATGGAAGCTCTAACCCAGAGGAATTAAGCCTGATTGCTAGAATCAAATTAAGTAAAACATCAATCAACAAGGCCATATTAATGGAAGCATCAACCCACAATAATCAGAAAACGTAAACATTTCACACTCGGAGCTGTTGTCTCAACTATCAAAATCTTGAAAATATTTTAAACTTGGTTGTAAATATGCTCATATTATCGTCAACCTTGTTGACGGCAAGTTTGACAAGACAAATTGACCAAGTTGGTCATTTGTGGGGCCTCAGTACATACTTATGTATGATGTTACTGTTGATTATAGGTTTTGAATCCAATACCTATTGAATTTACTTTTCAGATTACATTTCATTCAAAACAAAAACCACGGTAACATTATGGCGGAGCGCAATTTTGATAGCGTTCAATACAGGTCCGTGTAAGGAACAATACTTGCTCTGGACATTTCTGCGAAATTTCCTTGGTTTTTGAGAAAACAAAGTTTAAAGATTAAATTTTTTCCTCGAGGAAACTTCCCTACACAAGTAGTTCTTGATTTCACCGCTCACGGAGCTACTCAGCCCGGCGCCTAAATTTTCCTACCTTTTTGGTTTTCTCTCGAATCAATGGCAGGTTAACATACAACACATGCGAAAACAAACTTCACATGCAAGAAACATCTGCTTTTAAAAAATATATAAATGTAAATCACCTTCAAGACTGCATACAGGAATAGCGTTTCTAGTAAACGACTTGGCAACACTGATAATCGCTTCTTCGCCGATACACTCCCACCACTCGCACACCTGAAGTGTCCTGCAGAGTTTCCCGTTTCTTCTTAATAGGACGCTCGGGCGTTCGCATTATTTTTTTGCTGCGCCCGAACGCCGCAGGAATCTCAGTCTGTATTCTCCGTTTTTCGTCCGTCTTTACTGTCGTTGTGTTAGTCTTCGTTTTTGTCGTTGTTAGTACCGCTCGCGATGTACTGTTGACATCGTGGCTGCAACCGCTGGTTGCGTCGTCGTTATTATTCTTCGTTTCTTTTTCTGAGTATTTGTGGTCTTTTGATTTCGTTTGCTCCAGTTTTGTTGGGTCCCCCCTCGGAGCCGCTATCTCCGTTCGTGTGTGTAGTCGCCTTTTTGGTCCCATGGTTATCTTTGCAGAGCAGGGAGGCCATACGAGGGTTGGCACAAGCCCTTATGGGGACAAGTGCTCAGAGCCAGACCAGCGCTAATCGGGAGTCCGTCTCAACCGAACCTACACCACCAACCCAATGGTGCGAACTTCGAACGTACTCCGAGACCTGCCAAGGTTTAACCGGGACGGAGACGGTATGATAGTTGAATTGGAGCCGTTCACACACGAGTTTCACCTCGGCGCTACTGTGCAAAGCAACTAGGTCCAAACCATCACATCCGCCAGCCCAAAGCGTCATTTCCAGTTCGTTGTCCAAAGCGTAGTCCAGATCCAATCAGAGTCGTTACCTGGCATCCCAGGAGGGAACCTCACGGCGCCCCCCATATCCTCGGGTCCGTGGGGGCGGCGCTCCCCAAAGAATGCTAGCCTCCAAGAGTGCTCTTGTTGACCGGCATTCTCCCTGCGGGAATTTCCTCGGGTACGTGGGGGCGGAACTCCCCAAAGAACGCTAGCCTCCAAGAGTGCTCTTGTCGACCGGCATTCCCCCTGCGGAAATGATATGGTTGGATGGACTAATTTTTAAACTCCTTCACGATGGGTTCCTTAGACACCTTGTCGCCATTATGTGCAATATGTTATACGGGAAATCATTCATTGTAACTGATGGCAATCTGACGAAAATGCGCGACTTCAAGACCTTGAATGGTCTACAGCAGGGAACAGTCACTGCGCCTCTGCTTTTCTCAATATTCATTCGCAAGCTATTGAACAGCTTTGATTTTAACGTCTCGTAAATGAGATCATTTTTAACTTTTGCTGATGATATGATCATCTGTACGGCAGGCTGAAAGCTACAATAGTTCAGAGCAATCTTCAAAAAATTAATGATGTGCAGCTCTATACTGACTATTGGCGAATGGAAATCAATGCGCAGAAGTGCGAAACAATTTTGTTTCGGACAATGCAGCACGGGGGCCAGTCAAGAACTGAAACGTGATTACAAGGATTTCCACATCATGGCTGGTGAGGGTAGTTCAGAACGGGTTCCATATAAATCCAGTGTTCGATACCTCAGTGTTTATCTCAATCAGTATTTGTACTGTACTGAACATGTCAAAATCATGCTCAGTAAGGCACAAAAAGTAGTAATGGCCCTACGAAGACTCTTTCATTCCAAATACATTGATCAAAAGGTCAAAATTATCTGTTACAAGACACTGGTTAGACCAGTTTTGACATATGGATTTCAGAACTGGTACAACCAAAGTGCTAGTACTATGGAAAGGTTAAGAGTTTTCGAAAAGAGATGTTTTCGTACATGTACTGTACTGAAAGCCTGAGACGGATTGCAAACACTATATATCGAATAGAAAATTTTATCAAACTGCTAAAGTGACAAGAGACGATATCTTCATATTGAAACTTCTTCGGAATCATATCGCAAGGTCTGTAACTGTGAGCGAAAACCCCTGGATTTCACAGCCGTTCTACTCAACAGACGGATATATTGCGACTTGCCTCGCTACTGGCTTCGTTCCTCCAGAAGCAAAGTGTATTTAGACATGAATCGATGTTTTTGATTCTGACGGCGTCCCAATTATATATCACATAATATAGGCGAGCCACCGATAAAAAGATAAATTGTCTTCCGAAATTGAGTTAACGCGACCGGCAATTCCAATGTACATAATCATTTGCTATATCCGTTGAGGCTGGTCGAGCTGAGATGGAGCAATCTAGGTACTGGCGGTAGAATGATAATGTTTAAATTAGTCGTGTTTATTTTCTGTTTTTGGATTTTTCGTTACTTAGTTTCCGAGTTTCAGCTCATTATTGCTACATTTCATGTTGTGTTGTTTGTGTTAAAAAATAAGGATAGGTTTCAATATTTAGGATAGGCATATGCTATGTTTATTATATTAGGTTTAGAGATAAGGTTTAACGCTTAGGTTAGGAATATTTTGTTAGCATGGATTAGTATAAGATAACGTTTTTAATCAAATTTTATTAGAATTAGGTTATAACATATTAGGTGTAGGATAATAGTTCAGTGTTGTGTTAAAATTATAAATAATTTTTGAATAGGTTTCTTCTTCGTAGCCCTACAGCCCCTTTCGGGCCTTCGCTTAGAGATAGTTAGAGTATCTCATTGTCATGATCGAATGTATCGGCACTGCACAAGGTGATATGGTCATAATCACGCTTTGGCCGTGCGCCCAGCTGCGATGCGTTCTGTTTTGAAACCAGCACGTAACTGAACAGGCTTACAGTCCGTCCGAAGAACCACTCGAATTAAATCTCGTTGACGCCAACGAAAATTGAACCAGAGACCCTCGGCTTACGGTCTTAGTGCTCTAACCACCAAACCACGCGGAATAGTTTTGGTTGGCTTTATTTTTCTTTTTCCAATTGAATTATAAAATATGTAATCATTTTAATTAATTTGAATTTGATATTGTTTTTTCGATTAAATGTTTTTGATTGATAACATATAAAGGCCTCGGAATGGATTGGACCCACGGTAACGACCTCGCAAACGGAAAAAAGGACTATGGCATTGGATCCTGGAATGTCAGATCACTCAATTACTCTGGCACTGTTAAGGACATTTTACAACAGGCCAGTCAAAATAAATTAAAGATACTGGCAATCCAGAAAACGAACTGGACAGGAAATGATGTTCAAGACATGAGATTGCACACAATATTCAAAAGTGGGAAGCCTAACGAAAAACGAGAATTCGTAGTGGCATTTATTGTGGATAGGGAGTTCAAATAGCGCTTTATTGATTTTAGGGCAGTCAATGAACGGTTGAGTGCGATCCGCATAAAAGTGAAATTTTTTAAAATCTGGCTGATCAAAGTTCACGCCCAGCCGAACAAAAGGACGAAAAAATGAAGGTAACGTTCTACAATCACATGGAAAGACTAGTCGACTCATTGCCTACGAATGACACAAAAATAATTCTGAGTGATTTCAACGCTAAGGTTGACAATGAGCTATCTCATCGGGGAAAGACTGGTGGATATAGCCTCCACGATGAAACAAATGACAACGGCCAGTGCCTAATTGACTTTGCATGTAGCAGAAATCTAGTCATACATAAGACTTACTTCTCACATCGACGCATTCATAAAATGACCTGGATATCACAGGATGGCGGCAACACACAAAACCAGATCGACCATGTTCTGATCCGACAACCTTGGGCCTTGAGCATACTTGACGTCCGTACATACCGAGGAGCCAATTGTAACTCAGATCATTATTTGATCAAATTAACCTATCGATGTTGTATGTTAAAGGCGTATTCCGCGAAGACCAGCCCGCTACAAAAATTTGACATCAATAGGCTCCAAACGGCGTCTGTGGTCAAAAATTTCACGGAGACTCTCAACAACCAGTTGGCTCCCATCCTATCAGACGCATCGCTAAAGACAAGCAACGAGCTCTGGATGGAAGCGAAAGCGGCTATTAAGTGCGTGGCAGAACGGAAGATCGTATCAAGCCCGGCGCAAGGGAAATGATTGGTTTGATGATGAGTGCCAGAATGCGTTAGACAAAAAGAATCAGACGTACAAAGAATAGTTAAGTAGGAAAACCAGGACGAAGAGAGAATACCATGGAAATCTCAGAAGAGTAGCGAATAAGATAATTAGAACTAAGAAAAGAAAATACTATGGCGACCAATTGAGAATTATCGATGTAAGTCTAGCGATCAATAACACAAGCGAAGCATACAAAGTAGTGAAAAGCCTGAAACGAGATTATCAACCCAAAACTATGCTCTGTCGTGATGACATCGGCAAAATTACGGAAAGATGGGCATCATAATTGAAGAACCTCCTTAATCCTCCGCACAGCTCCAGAACATCGGAGCCTATAAATGTCTGCGGAGAGCTTCCATTGGCCCCAACAACGCTGGATGAAGTTTGTTCTACCATCAAAGCCCAAAAGAATAATAAAGCGCCGGGCATCGATGAGATTCCAGAAGAGCTCAACAAATATGGTGGCAGTAGTGTTCAGAAAGCTATTCACAAAGTCATCCAGCACATTTGACAACAAAAACATATTCCGAAAGAGTGGAGCCAATCAATTATATTCCCTATCCACAAAAAAAGGTGACAAGCTAGAGTGCGAGAATTATAGAAGCATATCACTACTTTGTACGGCGTACAAAATGTTTTCAAAGATTTTAGAAAATAAAATCGTATCATACGCCAACCGTATTACTGGGGAGCATCAAGGTGGTTTTAGAGCACGTACATCGACAATAGACCAATTGTTCACTGTCATGCAGGTACTTGAAAAATGCTGGGATTTCAACATACACAGGCACCAAATTTTCGTTGACTTTAAGCAAGCATACGACAGTATTGATCGTAACGTACTGTACCATATAATGCTCTGCTTTGGCATCCCAGCCAAATTTGTCCGTCTTACCAAAATAACAATGACGTCGACAACCTCCCAAGTCCGCATCAATAACCAACTCACCGATGCCTTTGACACAAATATCGGACGAAAGCAGGGAGATGGGCTGGCTGCATTGCTATTCAATTTGGCTCTGGAGTACGTCATAAGGAAGCTACCTATCGATACACGAGGTACATTACTATACAAGTCGGGCCAAGTAGTAGTCTATGCGGACGACATCAACATTTTGTCACGGTCATTAGCAACTGCCAAAGAACATTACCTGAAACTCGACAGCGAAGCAAAACTAGTAGGGCTACGAATCAATGAAAATAAAATAAAGCTCATGACGCAGTCGGAAAAAATACCTCAAATACACAAAACATCACACTTGGTGAATACCGAATCGAAAAGATGAATGAATTCGTGTATCTAGGCGCCAAAATAACGACAACAAGCAATGAAAGAGACGAAATACGCAGAAGAATATAGCTCGCAAATAAAATATTTTATTCAGTTTTGACGATCTTGAAGACCAGTTGCATACACAGGAAAACAAAGTTCCAAGTATACAAATCTGTGATAAGACCTGTGATATGCTATGGGTGTGAAACATGGACCCTTACCCAAGAATCTGCAAATATATAGAACGGCTTCGAGCGATGGGTCCTGAGGCGGAGCGAAGCTAGACAGGGATCAACGGCGAATTCGATACAACCATGAGTAGTATGAAATTTTTGACGATCCAGAGGTCTCAACGATTGTAAGACTGCGGAAACTGCAATGAGCTGGCCACATAAACAGTATGGAAGAACAACGGATACCTTAAAAGGTATTCATTTGGGAGAACTGAAGGGCAGAGACCAGTGGAGAAACCGAGGAAACGCTGGTCTGACTCGGCCGCCGAACCCAGTTCATCGCTGCTCGGATTTCAAAATTGGAGGACACAGTCATTGGACAGACAGTTGGAGGCGCTTTTTGCAGGAAGCGAAGGCTCGAGAGAGAGAAGAAGAATATAAATTTAGAGAGCCATTTGGGCCATTAAGTTTCAGTGTTTTTTATTGTTTGGAATTTACTTTATATTCATTGAAAATTTGTAACGATTAGTATTGACTAAAGCGATTTTGAGTTTGACTTTGACCTATGATCCCTTCAATTTTCACAATTTACTAACAACGACTCCTTTCTATATAATCTCGCTCTCCACCGGATAAAACCTCAAGAATTTACTAACTTAGTATTAACCACTCATAACATAAAACAACAACCTAACAACTAATAAGTAAAACATCAATCAACGGGGCCATATTAATGGAAGCTCTAACCCAGAGGAATTAAGCCTGATTGCTAGAATCAAATTAAGTAAAACATCAATCAACAAGGCCATATTAATGGAAGCATCAACCCACAATAATCAGAAAACGTAAACATTTCACACTCGGAGCTGTTGTCTCAACTATCAAAATCTTGAAAATATTTTAAACTTGGTTGTAAATATGCTCATATTATCGTCAACCTTGTTGACGGCAAGTTTGACAAGACAAATTGACCAAGTTGGTCATTTGTGGGGCCTCAGTACATACTTATGTATGATGTTACTGTTGATTATAGGTTTTGAATCCAATACCTATTGAATTTACTTTTCAGATTACATTTCATTCAAAACAAAAACCACGGTAACATTATGGCGGAGCGCAATTTTGATAGCGTTCAATACAGGTCCGTGTAAGGAACAATATTTGCTCTGGACATTTCTGCGAAATTTCCTTGGTTTTTGAGAAAACAAAGTTTAAAGATTAAATTTTTTCCTCGAGGAAACTTCCCTACACAAGTAGTTCTTGATTTCACCGCTCACGGAGCTACTCAGCCCGGCGCCTAAATTTTCCTACCTTTTTGGTTTTCTCTCGAATCAATGGCAGGTTAACATACAACACATGCGAAAACAAACTTCACATGCAAGAAACATCTGCTTTTAAAAAATATATAAATGTAAATCACCTTCAAGACTGCATACAGGAATAGCGTTTCTAGTAAACGACTTGGCAACACTGATAATCGCTTCTTCGCCGATACACTTTTTAAGGAATTCAGATAAGTTTTCGCGGTCCTTTTGCGAAAATCCCGCCATATATGGTTATCATATGATTTCAATCGTAAATTATTGTTTAATTGTCTTATCATCAACGACAGACAGCAGTGAATCAAACTACATTAGCACAAATACACTTTTATTTGTATTTACAAAATTCCGTCACTTGGGCCAGCAAACAACTTAATGACAGAAGTCAACATATTTAAGTGTTGAGTCTTACCACATGGATGGTATTTCAGGTTGTGGATCGTGGATGGGACAGTCACAGTACAGTCAGAGCATATACATATACTAACTAGCACCTGCAATCGAGGAGCTGTCAAAATGAAAAGAGAGGCAAATAAACGTATAAAAGATGGATTAAAGTTTACCATGTGTTGGTTCAGTTGCTTGCAAATTCAAGTTTTTGTTTACCATACATATGCACTTTTAGTCTAATTCTCTCTACTCTATAAGTACCGTACGAAATAAAATTTGTTCTAATTGCAGCTGCTATTTAGTTGATATGCTCTGGTACAGTCGTACAGTTATTAATGTATATGTACAAGGTACAAGCAAATTCAGAGAGCCTCTATAGGTCAACACTTGCTTCAGATTAAATTAGCTAAATATCTTATTTTATATTGTAAAGCTCAAAGGTGGTATACCAAAACTGACGATAGATACAAGCCATATGGTAGCAGCGCTTACTACCACACACATGACCATTAGTAGGCCGACTTTGCTGGCTAACTTACATGGCGTTATATGAAGAATTGTGGAGATGCCAACAAAAATTCGAGGTTTTGTACGGTTTAGAGACGGATTTCTACAGTGAAATCCAGCTGATCCGTGGAGAACACAATAGCGCTCCTAGTAAAGTGAAAATTATTTCAGTTTTTATACCCGGTTAGTGTTTATCGCCTTCCAAAGTGAATTTATAGGAGTTTGTTTACATCTCAACGCTGAGCTATCAGCCGAAGGTGCAAAACGTGTGCTTCATTTGCTCGTCTTGGAAAGTTTAGGAGCACAATGGGCTATACAAGGTGAATTTATAGCATGCACGGAATGCGTTCGGCACGTTTTTTATTCGGAAAATAGTATATATGACGAAATATAAGCATTTGCTAATGTCGCAGTTGGGTGACAGCTACCGGAAGCTTGTCCATAGTAGGCCGACTAATACATATGCAAATTGCTACTATATGGCTTTGTGGTATACTCAAAACTGACGATAGATACAAGCCATATGGTAGCAATTTGCATATGTATTAGTCGGCCTACTATGGACAAGCTTCCGGTAGCTGTCACCCAACTGCGGCATTAGCAAATGCTTATATTTCGTCATATATACTATTTTCCGAATCAAAAACGTGCCGAACGCATTCCGTGTATGCTATAAATTCACCTTGTATAGCCCATTGTGCTCCTAAACTTTCCAAGATGAGCAAATGAAGCACACGTTTTGCACCTCCGACTGATAGCTCAGCGTTGAGATGTAAACAAACTCCTACAAATTCACTTTGGAAGGCGATAAAAACCAAACGGGTATAAGAACTTACATTATTTTCACTTCACTAGGAGCGCTATTGTGTTCTCCACGGATCAGCTGGATTTCACTGTAGAAATTCGTTTCTAAACCGTACAAAACCTCGAATTTTTGTTGGCGCATCCACAATTCTTCATATAACGCCATGTAAGTTATCCAGCAAAGTCGGCCTACTAATGGTCATGTGTGTGGTAGTAAGTGCTGCTGCCATATGGCTTGTATCTGTCGTCAGTTTTGGGTATACTCATTGTTAAAGTACCTTCAGTTGTTCCGATACTCCTTTTTTTTCTTTTTTCCTCTGCCTAACCTATGTTAGGTGTGCATTGGCTATGGCTTAAGCGCACAAGCTGGTACAGACCATCAATATATCAATAAATGTCCGAAAGGGAGTTATGATAATTTAGTGCTTTTTTCTAGTTTTTCTTTACTGGCTTGGTGACGATACTATGTTAGGGTGTTAGGATTAGTTTAAAATGGTTAGTCGATTATTTGATCGAGTGCTCCTATTGGGAAATTAAAAGTTAGTCCTGGAAATTTAGAGGATTATTAGCATGGTATCAAAGTTCTAAGTTTGCTTCTTCAAGAAAGGCAATTCATTGTTGTTGTTTCATTGTTCTTGTTAAAAAATGTTGATATGGGATCGTTATTTTGAAAGATTTCATACTTGTTCCTTATAGTTTCAAAGTGTTCAGAGTTTAGGATTCTGTGTTCAAGATCATATGTGATGTCCCACCACTTACACCCTTGGGATGGAACTATTTTAGCTTTTTTAAATCTTCAATCTTTTTGTAGCGCAGCACCAAAACAATATTGTGGCATAGTTAGTTTTTTTGGTTTTCCGTGATCATTTCTCTGAAGTCTTGGCGGTATAAGTTTTTTCCAATTTCTTTGGCAAGGAGTTGTTCACTCTTAGACTAGCTCGTAATTCAAAATAACGCAAGCGCTAGTATATTTGATGCAGTTATAGGGACCCCGAAGCATCGCTTTATGGCTTTAGCTTTAAGACTGTCTATTTTGTTTAGAAGTCTTTGGGAGCAGTATGTTAGATTGGTTTCTATTACCGGTCTTGTTAGAGATTTGAAGGGGTTTAATGTCTTTTTGCGGGAAAGGCTACGTTTGTGGGAGCTGATTTTGAAGGGTATGTTGATTGTTTTGTTTGCTTTGCTTAGGTATTTATTGTAGAATTCGTTGAAGTGATTTTGATTGTGAAAGTTGCTGCCTAGGAAGGTGAAATTTTTGACCCATTCTAATTGGCTGTTACCATATTTTATTTTATTGGAGTGAGTTTTATTTGTATACAATTCTATTGCTTGCGATTTTTGCAAGTTCAGGGGGAGTTTTAAACTATTACATAAGTTTGTAAATTTATTGAATTTTAGTTGTAGATTATTGAAGCTATTTAGTCTGTTTTTTCCTTCACTTATTGTTAAAAAGTCATCAGCGAATTGAATGAGTGTAGTTTGACTGTCTGTGATTTTATGAAGGGTAGGTAGAGGTTGAAAAGGAGCGGGCTCAGTACGTCCCCTTGTGGAAGTCCGTTATTCATTTCGATCGAATTCTTGCCTAGATGTAATTTTCTGTACATCAGGAAGTTTAAGGTCCTAGAGATGTATTCCTTCTTGATATTGAAGTTAGACATAATATTGAATAGTTAGACATAATATTGAATAGAATCACAGTTTATAATCATAATGTTTTTAGTTTTATTGTTTTTATTAAGGAGGTGTATTACAGTGTTTATACATGAATTTGCCGACTTTCCCTTTCTGTAAGCCAAACAGAAGTCACTCAGACGGTTTTGGTGTTCAATGTCACTAGAAAAAAAAAACAATATATATATATATATATATATATATATATATATATATATATATATATATATATATATATATATATATATATATATATATATATATATATATATATATATATATATAAAAATCTACATAAATAAATAAATATCTAAATATATATATATATATATAACCCCGCCATAGACGGTCACAAGCTTGTTGGAGAAAGGAGTGTAATGTGACGCCTACGCCCGGGAATCGGAGTGATTCCGATCCCGAACCCTGGCACCCGGCCAGATATGTATGACTTCGAAGTGCAAGCAGACTTCATCTTTCGTGCAGATATCATTGAGCCGAAAATATTTTTCTTCAAATATTTATATTTGTGGAGAAATATTTTCTGTCAATGTGATCCGCTGAAGTAAAACACTAATACATTTCGAAGCATTTCTATCTGGCAATGCCTCCCACAGTTGCCATCCAAATGTCAAAGAGGCAGAAGGTTCGCGGTTAACTGTCCGTTGAGTGAATACATAAGCATCACTTTTATACAAGATCGTCGCCCAAAGAAAAAAAAACGGTATTTCGTGAATTGACAACGATAATTTCAGGCAATAAAATTTCGACTAAAGTTCAGAATTTAGGCTAGTTGCAAAACGGTAGTACATACAACTTAGTGGTTGGCTAATTTTATTTAGTAGCAAACTGGTGATTCTTTGCGTATAAAGGGCGCGGTGCTTTGCGTTGAGTGAGAAGTCTCGCGAGGGTTAGCGGATTAGCGGAGAGGGTGAGTCTTGTTGGAATTTCAAGTCATTTTAATTAGGAATATCGACTTATTCGGCTTTTAATGCTTCTATACAGCTGAACCGAAATCAAACTATAGCAGCTGGGTCGGAGATGTCAGACAAGAAAGGGAGAACAATACTTCGCCCATAGCGAGCGATATTAGAAATTTCAGTGGTGGCGGAAAGAAAAAAGTCAATTCTGATAAGTGGTCACTATTGACCAAAAAAGGAGTGAAGTTAAAGCGATCTCGAGGTATGTAAAGATGTATAAAATTTGAGAATGGCAAGGAGACTATTTTGAAGTACGAAAACGATGTTCTAAAATCAAAGACTGTAAACGGTGTTGCTCAGAAGTTATCCTCGATTAAGAACTAAACCAAGCGCAAAAGAACCTAGCAGTGAAATCGAAAATTGTTAATACAGAAAATTTCAACAAGAATAGCAACAACTTCAATAAACAGACAAAATCACACACATTCAAATGCAAATTGCGACTCAATAGAATGAGTGACGGTTTGAATAGTTATCCATATAGCAACTCTTTCAATTTTGCAGACAAATAATGATGCTGACCACGATAAATGTGTGCTATAAATAAATATTTTATTTTGCCCATCTCGTTTTCAAATTTCCCTTTGAATCGATGAAAAGAGCGCGAAAAAGATAAATCGAAAATCGTAACAATTTTATAGTAATTTAAAATGAATTTGTCTGGAAATTTTCAGTTCTATAGTAAAATTTACAAGAACGTATCTGTTCTCGCTTCTCCACCAAAAATTAAAGGAAATCCTTTTATTTGAAAAGACACTTTTCTTTACAACAATGTAACATGAGAATTTTGATAAACGATAAATGACGACAATTTTTTTTGGATATTAAAAAAAAAAATGAATCATTTGTTACTTCAAAGGGTCCACATAAAAGTATATTAATTTGTCGCAACCGTTAAAAATTTTGTACATCGTTTGGCGTTTGCTATTATTAAAAATGAATTTTGGGAAATTTCAAAATAATTAGATAAAATAAAGATTTGGATCGAATTTCGATTAAAGATTAGAATAATTCTGTGTTGAAGCTTGAAAAATTGTTTGCATTTGTTGATCAATTCACTGCATAGCAGCAAATTTAGAGGGTTTGATTTAAAGCTACGATATCTAACCGTCTCATGCTCATATTGGGAAAGACAAGAAATTTGCAGCGTTATGGTATCCAGCTTTGCAAGAATTCACCCAATTTATCTCTTTGATACATAAAAAAAATTAGAAAAGTAAATGCATTATAAAAACTTGGAATTGTGCACACCTCAATTTTAATTCTTTTGGAAGTGTGCTATGTCATGCTTTTGTGAAAAAAAAAACCATTCGAATCATTCAGTGTTCGCACGTTAGTTTCAGTGCGAATTTCTGACAACAGATTGTTGGGTTGTTGAGAGATGATGGGGCACCATTATTAAGTCGTTAGGTTTAGTTAATTATGTATTTTTCCACATTTTTTTTTGTTTTGTGACCGCATTAATTACTTTATGTTGTATTATCAGCCAATATAGAAATTGTAATTGTTTCCTTTTTTTTTTCGATGATTAATTTTTAGTCAGAAATAATATTTGGATAATTAATTTTAATTTTACTTAGTACGTACAATGAATGTTGATGTGAAGAATTATAAATGGCTTAGTTGTGTATACTTCGAAACAATGAAATTTTCCGCATCCACTGACTGCATTCAAATAGTCAAAGAAAATACAAAGCTTAAAAAGTAAAACAATTTGGGCCATGCAACTTTCCCATTTTTATACAAATAAAATAAATTTGATTGTAATTATTTAATAAAAAAAAATAATATGCAAAATATCAAATAATTATTACGATTCAACCTCATTTTCGTTAAAGATTGAAGAACAGAATTTAAAAAAAAAAACTTTCAAAAAAGGAAGAACGCAAAATAAAATTTTTTTTAAAGTCTCAGAATTAAAGGAACCAAATTGCATACATGTTGCCATAATGCCATTAATATGAAATAAGATAAAATCAGTCTCTCAGTTGTTCAGTTTTTTTAATTTTAATCCGTAAAATTAATGCATGAATTAATAAAAATTAAAACAACAATAGTGATAAAATACTGTAAATTTATACAACTTGAATTTTTCACAAAAAAAAAAACAAATTGAACAACAAAGAAATCAAAAGTCCGAAAACAATATTTTAGTAAATTTTAATATAAAAAGAAAGTCCAAATCAAAGCTTGATGTAAAGCTCACTTATCTATATAAATTTAAATTATATACACATAGACCGAAAAAAAAGAGACGTCTCTAAATATTTTATTTTAATATAAAATAAAAAAACAAACAAAAGATATGTTATTGAAAGTCATTGTAAGACTATTAAAGTATGTTTAATTCAACAGAAAATATGAACGAATCAAATTTATAGTATGTATAAATATATATTCTATTGTTACAAAAAAAATATCCCATTTATAAAAAGCAAACAAATCAACAAAAAAAAATAATTTTGAGCTGAATATGTTCTCTACATTTGTTGCTATGTACATAGGAAAAGATAATTTAAATTAAACATGAAGTATTAAAGAAGCCAAAAGCCTTTCCGTTCCGCATGCTCTTTCTTTTGCAGCGGAAGTGATGACCGAGGGTAAGTATATCTTGAAGAGGGTTAGGTTTTCATAATCTGCGTATGATTGATTTCTAGTCGGTTACGGTCCGCGGTACCCTTGTTTGCACTCGTCTTTTTTTATTAGAGTAGGTTATTTTGGACTTGAGGTAGTTTAGCTTATTTTCTGGTACCGCGTCGGTGATTCGGTAACGCGCCTATGGTGATTTTGTAGTGTTTTGATTTGAGATCTGTGGAGAGATCACATCCAGAACTAACGTAACGTAGGTTTCCTGTTCTGGATGAGTAGTTATTGACGCGTTTGTAAATCGGGCATGTGAATCGGTGGCTGAGTTACGTAACTCGGACTTAGTCTGCTCGCGTAAGACCCGCGACCGAAACTCCTCTCCGAACTAGCTAGCCTACAAGCAGCCACCACGGAGTAGACTAAGTGTGACCGGACTTGTTGACCTGAAGGGTACAGTCCGTTGTCATTTCCAAGACTGCACGTCTCGAACCGATGAGAGGTCGGTTCTGATTGCGATCGAACGAGACGGAGTAGGAAACCGTTACAAATGGCGCCCAACGTGGGGCATAAAACATCCTAAGGGGGAAAGAAATTCGCGTCTTCTGACGAGTTGGTCCTTTACGGAGGATGTAAGGTACTCTGGTACTCGAGCCTCACAAACAGGAGCAGTGGAGTTGTGTGATACACACTAGCAGTCGCTTCACGTGAGTTGTAGCTTCCGCTCTCCTTTGTTTGATTTTTTTTTTCTCGCGACAGAATCCTTCCGAGGTGTTGTCCCAAGTTAACCCCTGTAAGGACCTTCTATTTTCTTGATGGAACTGTCAGCCCAATGGGGTTTCTCCTGTCGGCCTGGACTCTCAAGAAAATAAAAGGCTACCTTGCCTTTATGTCGCGGAAGGATTCTACTTATTTCGTATGCGTGATAGACGAGTGGTATCGGTTCAACGTTCGGTGGCGTATGCTGGAGTTGCGGAGCCCGGAATGCTTCCACGCGTCGGGAATTTTGACCGCGTACAAAATCGTTACGGTAGCTCTACCACATGTCTCGTCGAGTCATTTAACGTAGATTAGAAACGGTTTGTAACGTACGGGAAATGAGGAAAATATAGTAGTAAATCAATCTGAAGCACCCTTCTCTTGACAGGCCACCATCGGTCATCATTTCGGCACGAAGGAGTTGGAGTTGCGGAACTGAAAGGCTGCCCTAAAATATTTTTTTTTGTGAGGAAAATTTTAGCTCGCCACTTTCGGCTACTATATTAGAATAAGTTTTTTTACTATATTAGAATAAGTTTTTTTTCGCATACCTATTAGTACGATGGCGTTCCGTACGCCGAATAAAAATAAACATAACACAAGGTCACAGACCTATCAAGCGGCGATCTGCGGAATCTGCCAACAGGAGGACCTCGGCGATAACAACACCTGCAGGCTGGAATGTGGACACGTGTTCCACAGCACCTGTGTTCAAGATCTACTCTCAACACCAAACGCTCGATGCCCCAACTGCCGTCGTCCCATCGATCCGGCTAATGTCGTTGTTACACCTTTGCCACCGATTAGCCATCCAGGAGCAGTGCCGAAAAATAATTCAAAGACTAACCACAAAAGCTCGTCCCGAGGAGGAGAAGGAGCTGTCAGAGGCGAACACTTGGATGCAAACCAGCAACCAGCGCTCCAGTCCCCACCGCAAACAACAGCAGTCGCAAATGAAGTGTTCCTGAGGGTGTTACAGGGTCTAACCGAACAGATGGCGAAAATGGAGCAAAGCATCCAGACCCTACAAGCCAACCAGTCCATCCAGTCGGAACCTCAGCCAGCAGTCTGGGAACCGACCCGACGGCGCGACAACGACCTCGTTAGACCACTCGATGAGGGAATTCCTCCACGACCAAGTCTAGGAATGGATCCAAGTGCTCCCGAATATAGACCAAGGTTCAGTACTATGTTACCTCTACGTCAGTCAGGACTGGAAACCCAGCCACAGAACATGTCACTACCACCTCAAGATCCAACACCACGGATAATGGAGAGTTGGCACTTGAAATTCTCCGGATTCAACGCTTCCACTCCGGTAGACCGTTTCCTCTTCAGAGTGCACTCACTAGTGATGAGTACCCTAGGGGGGAATTTCCATGCATTCTTGCGCCACGCACACCTTCTGTTCAGTGGAGAAGCCACGGAATGGTACTGGCGTTATAAGGAGTCTGTGCCTCTTCCGGACTGGAACTCCTTTTCCAGGGCGTTCCGTGATTATTTTGATGACGGTTTAACCGAACGAGACCTACTGGAGTTAATTAGGAAACGAAAGCAAGGACCTCAAGAGACATTTGACCAATTTCACGACAGCATGCTACGACTCGTGTCGCGTTTAAGGACACCAATGGGTGAAGAGGAGTTGGTAGAGAGCTTACGTGAAAATTTGCGCTGGGAGTTGCAGACACGACTACTACACGTACCAATTCACGACATCCAATCGCTGCGCAGGCATGTCCGGAGGGAAGAACGCCACGAAGAGAGAAGGGGGATGTTCCGAGCAACTCCTATTCCAACTGATGCTCACCGCAGACACCATGCAGAACTTTCGATCGAGGAGGATCCGTCCTACGAAGCCGCTCTAGTTATGCGTACTGGCGTTTCCGGCACTCCGGAACCAAGGCGTGAAATTAAACCACCAAGCATCGAAGCGCTCACCAGTCCGACGACTTGTTGGAACTGCAAGCAACCTGGACATCGGTTCGCTGTATGTCCGGTGGAGCTGACTCTTTTTTGCTTCCAATGCGGTAAAGCTGACACTTATGCAACGGATTGCTCCGATTGTAAACAACGAAAAAACTTGCCAGCGAGTGCCGCTACCACCCGTCGACACTCGTAAGTTCTGAACAAATTGACCCGGAACCGGCTGCTAGCTGCGACCAAACTCCAGACCCGACCCCAACCTTACTGACTCACACCGCCAAAGACACTACTCCGGAAGTTCCGCCACCGGCATCACACGTTGTCGAGCAGGACGAAAACAATAATGGGGGCGAGTCAAACATCCCTTGGCATCGCAAGCCCTTCCATATCAGACTGCGTGACTATCTAACTACACGTCAGCGTATCTTCAGTGAGGAGATTTTTACGGCACCTCGTCCCAGAAGAAAGCGATTCACACGTCAGATGCGGAGCTTCTGGAGAAGGGTCAGGCAATCCAGGAAGGCCTTACGAGCAATACATTTGGACGAATTGATAAAAGATGACGTTAGGCCCTATGCGTCAGTATACCTTCTACAGAGGCGACTGATGGGCCTAGTTGATACTGGAGCCAGTGTGAGCTGCATATCCGGCAATTTTGCGGAAGAGATTCTGACGTCCCACGCCAATCAAATTCAGCATTTTACCACCTGGTTACGAACAGCAGATGGAACCCGTCACGCCGTAAGAGGACGAACTACGACGGAGGTTACTTTCAAGAGCAATCTCTGGAATTCTTCATAATACCTCAGCTCACACAGGATCTTTACTTAGGAGTGGACTTCGTCCGGAAATTTAATTTAGCCCCGGCACTATTTCCCGGTCCGACACTCGAAACTATCGACACAGTCCATGATTCGACCAACACTTCTCACACACTAAGACATGCTCTGAGTGTACATCAACAGCTGCGATTGGACTCGGCTATATCGGCTTTTCCATCGCATGAGAAGGAAGGTCTTGGCAGGATGACCCTGGTGTCGCACGCCATAGACGTAGGTGAAGCAAGACCCATAAAACAGAGGCATTTCGCCATATCTCCGGCGAAGGAAAAGTCGTTATATGCCGAAGTTGATCGGATGTTAGCACTAGGCGTGATCGAAGAATCACAGAGTGCATGGTCCTCCCCAGTCACTTTAGTCGTTAAACCGAACAAGGTCAGATTATGTTTGGACGCAAGACGTTTGAATGCCGTCACAGTCAAGGACGCATACCCTCTACCTTTAATTGAAGGCATATTGAGTCGATTACCGAAGGCCCATTACATTACCAGTCTGGACCTCACAGACGCTTTTTGGCAAATTCCATTAGATCCTGAATCCAAAGAGGAAACAGCTTTCACGGTCCCCGGTCGGCCACTGTACCACTTCGTGACCATGCCATTTGGGTTATGTAATGCCCCTCAAACGATGACGCACCTTATGGATAAGGTGATACCACCGCATTTACGACATCAGGTTTTCGTCTATTTAGATGACCTACTGCTCATAACCGAGACCTTTGACGAACACATCTGCCTGCTCCAGGAAGTAGCCTTGCAAATCCGGAAAGCTGGTTTAACCATCAACATACAGAAGAGTCAGTTTGTAATGACGGAGGTTAAGTACCTGGGTCACATCATTGGCCATGGCAACATCAGAACGGACCCGGAAAAGACTATGGCAATTGACAATTTTCCTCTACCACAAACCACCAAACAGCTGCGTCGATTCTTAGGATTATGTGGATGGTACCAACGCTTCGTGCGGGATTATGCCACCATCACCACACCTCTGACAGACATGCTGCGGAAGGGACGTAAGTTCGTCTGGGAAGAGAACAGCTTGCGAGCCTTTGAAGAACTCAAGAAGAAGCTAACCACCGCTCCCGTATTGCACAGCCCTGACTTTGATAGACCGTTCTCCCTCCAATGCGACGCAAGTCAACATGGAGTGGGGGCCGTCTTAGTTCAGGTTACGCACGATGGCGAGGAGACCCCGATAGCCTTCATGTCTCACAAGTTGAACCCAGCCCAGCGAAATTACACGGTCTCCGAGCAGGAATGTCTAGCTGCGGTGTTGGCAGTGAAACGCTTCCGAGCCTATGTGGAGGGACACACCTTTGAAATCGTTACGGACCACGCTTCTCTGAAATGGCTGATGAGCCAGACTGATCTCAACGGCAGATTGGCCAGATGGGCACTGAAATTACAGGCATTTGACTTCACAATTCGCCACCGAAAAGGAAGCCAGCATGTAGTCCCAGACACCCTATCCAGAATGTTCACTCCTGAAGGAGCCGAGTTGGTCCAGGAGGACGACAGCCCCCAATTGATCGATCTGGACCATCCTGCCTTCAAGTCAGCCAGCTACACCCAACTGATTCACACTATCCAGAATCAACTGTCCCAGCTTCCTGAACTGCGGGTGACGGATGGATTTATTATAAGCGGATGGGACACGCATCCGGAGACCCCATACAAGAAGAAGAACAGTGGAAGTTGTGGGTGCCGGAAGAATTAACCACTGATCTTATCAGACGGGCTCATGACCACCCATCAAGTGCGCACGGCGGGTACGGTCGTACACTTAGGCCGTTGAAAACCTGTTTCTTTTGGCCTAAGATGGCACAACAGATAAAAGCGTACGTAGCCTCCTGTGAGCTATGCAAGTGCACTAAAGCGCCCAACACCATTCCTCGGCCTCCCATGGGTAAGGTTGAGGTCCCCGAACGCGTGTTCTAGCGCTTGTACATTGATCTTATCGGTCTTTACCCTCGATCTGCTTCTGGTCACACGGGAGCTGTCGTGGTCCTGGACCAGCTCTCTAAATTCCCTATCATAGAACCACTACATAACATGCACACTGGACCTATACTCAGCTTCTTGGAGAACCGAGTCTTTCACATGTTTGGAGTTCCGGAGAAACTTGTCTCCGACAATGGGGTCCAGTTAACCTCAAGCAAGTTCCGAGACCTAATGTCCAAATACGGCATCATCTATCAACGAACCGCCGTCTATTCACCACAAGCCAACGCATCCGAACGACTGAACCGTACGCTCATAGCGGCCATTCGCGCCTATGTCCATCCGAATCAGAAGGACTGGGATCGCAAGTTGTCCGCCATCACTGGTGCTCTGCGCTCGTCGTACCACGCCACAACCGGCATTTCGCCGTATTTCGCATTGTTCGGCCAGTACATGATCTGTCATGGAAGCGCTTACCGGCTATTGTGGCAACTGAAATCGCTAGAGGACCCAATCGTGGTTCTGGAACCGCACGAAAAGCTCCAACTTCTGCGAGATCAACTGCGGGAGAAGATTGAAGAAAGTAGACGGATGGGAGAGGAGCGGTACAACTTGCGATCCCATCCTTCTGGCTTTAAGACAGGCGACGAAATATACCGTTGAAACTTCCGGCAGAGCGATGCCACCCGACATTACAATGCCAAACTAGACAAGAAATTCGTGAAGTGTCGAGTCCTACAAGTAATAAGCCCCACACGATACCTCATCGCGGACATGGCTGGTAAAACCCTGGGAATTTACCACGCAAAAGACCTTAGACGATGAAGTGCAACTATGTCACGCGAAAGACTATGGCTTACCTAAATCTCTGTATGGACGAAGACCTCCGAGTAACACCTGACTCCCTACTGTATAGTCACTGTCGAGTCTTCACTGAAATTGTTGTAGCCTATTCCTCGAAATCGACCTTCGACCCGCCACGGCCCTAACCAAGACCTTTTACATAGGAGTCGGGATCGGAATTACTTCGATTTTGGGGGGGGGGGGATGTGTAATGTGACGCCTACGCCCGGGAATCGGAGTGATTCCGATCCCGAACCCTGGCACCCGGCCAGATATGTATGACTTCGAAGTGCAAGCAGACTTCATCTTTCGTGCAGATTTCATTGCGCCGAAAATATTTTTCTTCAAATATTTATATTTGTGGAGAAATATTTTCTGTCAATGTGATCCGCTGAAGTAAAACACTGATACATTTCGAAGCATTTCTATCTGGCAATGCCTCCCACAGTTGCCATCCAAATGTCAAAGAGGCAGAAGGTTCGCGGTTAACTGTCCGTTGAGTGAATACATAAGCATCACTTTTATACAAGATCGTCGCCCAAAGAAAAAAAAACGGTATTTCGTGAATTGACAACGATAATTTCAGGCAACAAAATTTCGACTAAAGTTCAGAATTTAGGCTAGTTGCAAAACGGTAGTACATACAACTTAGTGGTTGGCTAATTTTATTTAGTAGCAAACTGGTGATTCTTTGCGTATAAAGGGCGCGGTGCTTTGCGTTGAGTGAGAAGTCTCGCGAGGGTTAGCGGATTAGCGGAGAGGGTGAGTCTTGTTGGAATTTCAAGTCATTTTAATTAGGAATATCGACTTATTCGGCTTTTAATGCTTCTATACAGCTGAACCGAAATCAAACTATAGCAGCTGGGTCGGAGATGTCAGACAAGAAAGGGAGAACAATACTTCGCCCATAGCGAGCGATATTAGAAATTTCAGTGGTGGCGGAAAGAAAAAAGTCAATTCTGATAAGTGGTCACTATTGACCAAAAAAGGAGTGAAGTTAAAGCGATCTCGAGGTATGTAAAGATGTATAAAATTTGAGAATGGCAAGGAGACTATTTTGAAGTACGAAAACGATGTTCTAAAATCAAAGACTGTAAACGGTGTTGCTCAGAAGTTATCCTCGATTAAGAACTAAACCAAGCGCAAAAGAACCTAGCAGTGAAATCGAAAATTGTTAATACAGAAAATTTCAACAAGAATAGCAACAACTTCAATAAACAGACAAAATCACACACATTCAAATGCAAATTGCGACTCAATAGAATGAGTGACGGTTTGAATAGTTATCCATATAGCAACTCTTTCAATTTTGCAGACAAATAATGATGCTGACCACGATAAATGTGTGCTATAAATAAATATTTTATTTCGCCCATCTCGTTTTCAAATTTCCCTTTGAATCGATGAAAAGAGCGCGAAAAAGATAAATCGAAAATCGTAACAATTTTATAGTAATTTAAAATGAATTTGTCTGGAAATTTTCAGTTCTATAGTAAAATTTACAAGAACGTATCTGTTCTCGCTTCTCCACCAAAAATTAAAGGAAATCCTTTTATTTGAAAAGACACTTTTCTTTACAACAATGTAACATGAGAATTTTGATAAACGATAAATGACGACAATTTTTTTTGGATATTAAAAAAAAAAATGAATCATTTGTTACTTCAAAGGGTCCACATAAAAGTATATTAATTTGTCGCAACCGTTAAAAATTTTGTACATCGTTTGGCGTTTGCTATTATTAAAAATGAATTTTGGGAAATTTCAAAATAATTAGATAAAATAAAGATTTGGATCGAATTTCGATTAAAGATTAGAATAATTCTGTGTTGAAGCTTGAAAAATTGTTTGCATTTGTTGATCAATTCACTGCATAGCAGCAAATTTAGAGGGTTTGATTTAAAGCTACGATATCTAACCGTCTCATGCTCATATTGGGAAAGACAAGAAATTCGCAGCGTTATGGTATCCAGCTTTGCAAGAATTCACCCAATTTATCTCTTTGATACATGAAAAAAATTAGAAAAGTAAATACATTATAAAAACATGGAATTGTGCACACCTCAATTTTAATTCTTTTGGAAGTGTGCTATGTCATGCTTTTGTGAAAAAAAAACCATTCGAATCATTCAGTGTTCGCACGTTAGTTTCAGTGCGAATTTCTGACAACAGATTGTTGGGTTGTTGAGAGATGATGGGGCACCATTATTAAGTCGTTAGGTTTAGTTAATTATGTAGTTTTCCACATTTTTTTTTTTGTTTTGTGACCGCATTAATTACTTTATGTTGTATTATCAGCCAATATAGAAATTGTAATTGTTTCCTTTTTTTTTCGATGATTAATTTTTAGTCAGAAATAGTATTTGGATAATTAATTTTAATTTTACTTAGTACGTACAATGAATGTTGATGTGAAGAATTATAAATGGCTTAGTTGTGTACACTTCGAAACAATGAAATTTTCCGCATCCACTGACTGCATTCAAATAGTCAAAGAAAATACAAAGCTTAAAAAGTAAAACAATTTGGGCCATGCAACTTTCCCATTTTTATACAAATAAAATAAATTTGATTGTAATTATTTAATAAAAAAAAATAATATGCAAAATATCAAATAATTATTACGATTCAACCTCATTTTCGTTAAAGATTGAAGAACAGAATTAAAAAAAAAAAAAACTTTCAAAAAGGAAGAACGCAAAAGAACATTTTTTTTTAAAGTCTCAGAATTAAAGGAACCAAATTGCATACATGTTGCCTTAATGCCATTAAATATGAAATAAGATAAAATCAGTCTCTCAGTTTTTTAAATTTTAATCCGTAAAATTAATGCATGAATTAATAAAAATTAAAACAACAATAGTGATAAAATACTGTAAATTTACACAACTTGAATTTTTCACAAAAAAAAAAACAAATTGAACAACAAAGAAATCAAAAGTCCGAAAACAATATTTTAGTAAATTTTAATATAAAAAGAAAGTCCAAATCAAAGCTTGATGTAAAGCTCACTTATCTATATAAATTTAAATTATATACACACAGACCGAAAAAAAACGAGACGTCTCTAAATATTGTATTTTAATATAAAATAAAAAACAAACGAAAGATATGTTATTGAAAGTCATTGTAAGACTATTAAAGTATGTTTAATTCAACAGAAAATATGAACGAATCAAATTTATAGTATGTATAAATATATATTTTATTGTTACAAAAAAAATATCCCATTTATAAAAAGCAAACAAATCAACAAAAAAAAATAATTTTGAGCTGAATATGTTCTCTACATTTGTTGCTATGTACATAGGAAAAGATAATTTAAATTAAACATGAAGTATTAAAGAAGCCAAAAGCCTTTCCGTTCCGCATGCTCTTTCTTTTGCAGCGGAAGTGATGACCGAGGGTAAGTATATCTTGAAGAGGGTTAGGTTTTCATAATCTGCGGATGATTGATTTCTAGTCGGTTACGGTCGGCGGTACCCTTGTTTGCACTCGTCTTTTTTTATTAGAGTAGGTTATTTTGGACTTGAGGTAGTTTAGCTTATTTTCTGGTACCGCGTCGGTGATTCGGTAACACGCCTATGGTGATTTTGTAGTGTTTTGATTTGAGATCTGTGGAGAGATCACATCCAGAACTAACGTAACGTAGGTTTCCTGTTCTGGATGAGTAGTTGTTGACGCGTTTGTAAATCGGGCATGTGAATCGGCGGCTGAGTTACGTAACTCGGACTTAGTCTGCTCGCGTAAGACCCGCGACCGAAACTCCTCTCCGAACTAGCTAGCCTACAAGCAGCCACCACGGAGTAGACTAAGTGTGACCGGACTTGTTGACCTGAAGGGTACAGTCCGTTGTCATTTCCAAGACTGCACGTCTCGAACCGATGAGAGGTCGGTTCTGATTGCGATCGAACGAGACGGAGTAGGAAACCGTTACAGGAGGAGGGAACCCCTTGTTTCCCCAACCCACAACTTCCATGATTCCCTATCCTAAGCTCCCCAATTAAATGGTACTAAATGCTCTCGGAATCGTACATGGGATTTACTGGCTCCCCAATAATGTGACATTAAATGCCGACAAATACTAATAACTGTAAATACATCTATAGCTCTGCTACTAAATCCTATCTCCCCCTCCTTTTTGGGGACGTAAGAGGGTGAAGGCGAGTCTTCCGCACCTGATAACGGAATCGAAGTAATAATCATGCCAACGGAATGGAGCGAACTCCCCGTCCCTGGATATGTTTCGAAATCTGCAGAAGGGCCTCGGAATGGATTGAACTCATGGCAACGACTTCGCAAATGGAGAAAGGACTATGGCATTGGATCCTGAAATGTCAGATTACTCAATTAACCTGGCGCTGTTAAGTACCTTTTACAACGGGCCAATCAATCTAAATCAAAAATACTTGGAATCCAGGAAACGAACTGGACCCGAAATGATATTCAAGACATGATATCGTACTCAATATTCAAAAGTGGGAAGCCTACTGGAAAGCGAGAACTCGGAATTCGGAGTTCAAATCGCACGTTACTGATTTTAAGGCAGTCAATGAACGGTTGTGTGCGATTCATATAAAAGTGAAATTCTTCATAATCTGGCTGATCAATGCTCACGCCCCGACTAAAGAGAAGGACGAAGAAATGAAGGAAACGTTCTACAATCATCTGGAAAGATTAGTCGACTCATTGCCTACAAATGACACGAAAATAATTCTGGGTCGTTTCAACGCTACGGTTGGCAACGAGCTAACTCATCGAGGAAAGACTGAATGATATAGGCTCCGGGATGAAACAAATACCGACAGCCAGCTTCTGAGTGATTGTAGCAGAAATCTAGTCATACGAAAGACTTACTTCTCACATCGACGGATTCATAAAATGACCTGGGTACCACAGGATGGCGGCAACACACAAAACCAGATTGACCATGTTCTGATCCGACAACGTTGGGCCTACTTGACGTCCGTACATATCGAGGAGCCAATTGCAACTCAGATCATTACTTTATCAAGTTATCCTATCGATGTCGTATGTCAAAGGCATATTCAGTGAAGACCAGCCCTCTACAAAAATTTAACATCGAAAGGCACCAAACGGCGTCTGTGGCGCAAAATTACTGTTGAAAGCTAGCTGGCTCCCATTTTATCACCGACCTGGTTAAAGACAAGCAACTAGCTCTGAATGGAAGTGAAAGCGGCTATTAAGACCGTGGCAGCCCAGACGATCGGACATCAAGCCCTACGCAAGAGAAATGATTGGTTTGATGATGAGTGCCGAAATGCGTTCGATAAAAAGAATCAGGCGTACAAAGAGTTCGTAAGTAGGAAAATCAGGATGAAGGGAGAACACTATGAAAATCTCAGAAGAGTAGCGAGTGAAATAATTAGAACTAAGAAAAGAAAATACTATGACGACCAATTGAGAAGTATCGATGTAAGTCTAGCGATCAACAACACAAGACAAGCATACAAAGTAGTGAAAAGCCCAAGACCACGCTCTGTCGTGATGGCATTGGCAAAGTCATCGGTGTTGAAACCAAGATTAAAGAAAGATGGGTATCATAATTCAAGAACCTCCTTAATCTTTCGCATAGCTCCAGAACATTGGGGCCTATATGTAATGAATCATGCGACGCCGCTGGTGACCACTACTAACACACCTTGCTGCTAGGTGGCTTGTCATTTCACGTTGGCTGCGACCAGCGCATATCCCACGTCAATTTTGTCGTGGGATGTCAACAGGATTTGACAGCCACATGGGAGTGAAGTGTGGAGGTAGTGGCCGCCACCCATGAGGAAGTCCCGGAGTGTGTTCGGTCAAATTCAACTCACCCAAATGATGGTGAGTATTGGCAACTCGAATGAGTATACCGACGTCATACACTATAATACACTTCCCATTTATTGCCCGAACCCAGTGTACAACTTGAAGGTGAGTGAGAATATTCGTGGGCAGGCTAGTCCAGACAGAAAACCGAGCGCCGCTTCTACTACGGTACATGCACCCAAAGCGGTGCCAACAAGCATCAATAGATTTAAAAATAACAGCAAGAAGAACTTTCCTACAAAATGGTCATCCCAGATATCCATCGACTATTCAAAAGTAGTGGTAAATTTATCAGAAATTGGAATTAGTAAGTCGGCGAATGCAAAGTTTGTTTTTCCGCTTCGAATTAAAATAACGTTTTTTGTAATAGTTAAACTAACCGCGGATATCATCAATCAATCCATGCAGAGAACGGAACTAGATCTACGAGGATACAAAACACCGCAAATAGAAAATTTGGGAGCTACACTGGACCAATTCGATACAATAGACTTCTCTGATTATGATCTACGCAAACGTGATGGATGTCCGTATTTGCCTAGATTAAAGTGCCTGCTATTAAACAACAACCGGATAATACGAATGGACGATTACTTGCATGAATCTATCCCCAATTTGGAGTCAGTAGTTCTTACTGGGAACAATATTCAAGAGTTGGGCGATTTGGAACCACTCATGCACCTCAAAAAGCTGGAAACATTGTGCTTGCTTGTAAACTCCGGATCTACAAAGCCATATTACAGTGAGTATGTTGCATACCAGTTAAATCCGATCCAATCTGAGGGACATATAAATTAAACAACGGAAAAAGGTAGAAAATTTTTGTTTTAGAAGACGTTTTGTAATGAATCTTGTGACGCCGCTGGCGACTCACTAACACACCTTGCCACCAAGTGGCTTGGCAGCTCATGTTGGTTGGGACGCGTGCACATCCCGCGGCAATTTTGTCGTGGGATGTCAAAGTGAAATTGACCGGGAGATGTCAAAGTGAAGGGGGAGGGAATTTCATGTCTTCTTGCTGCAGCGTGTTTTTCTGGCGACAGGTGTCGGAAAAAAGTGTAAAATCGCTGTATAATTGTGAAGTTTAGTTTTGTGTCGGTCGTAAACGAATAAATAGACATCAGGTGTACAAGATATTGTGTAAAAGTTCACTATGGAAAAAATTCCATTAAAAGGTGGCCAATCGGTAGCGGTGGGAATAACTACAGTAACTCATCTTATCAGGCAGTTATCAAGAAGATCATTGGAAGATTTGACCTTACTTGCCTGGATCCATACCCGAGGAATTAATAAGGGAATGCGGTTGCATGCGGGCGCAGAAAACAAGATAAGTGAAAGTGTTGTTTTTGTTCCGACAATCGTTGCGAAATATTTCGCGCTAATCGCCTCACAAAACATATCCAATAGCTTCGTCCATCATTTTGTGTGACTGCCATTAAAACCCATCGTCCGTCAGTAGATTCTCGGCCAAAGCAATATCACAGTTATGCAATCTCGAATGAAACACGGAAAAATTTTTGGAATGTAATTTTCGACCCCATTAACTGCGCTGTAAGCCAGTAGAGAAAATATTATCCGAATCTATTGTTTCCGATACATCACTTAAATTATTGCAAATACGTATACATATTATGAGAAATTGCAAAAATGAGATAGCCTAAGCTGTCCAAGGCGAATAGAGTAACATCAGCCATATTGCTGTTATTGCTATCTTCTGCGAACTTTCTGTTTGCAAAAAAAGAAAAAAACTCTTTATGTTAGCTTCATTGAAATTTGTTAAGAAAAAAGGCGATTAGCAAGGATAGGGCACCTTTTTAGGGTTTTGTAAAATAATTTTACAAAACCCTTCTAAAATCGCGTCCTGTCTGTCCGTCTGTCCGCCTGTCTGTCCGTCCGTCCGTCCGTCCGTCCGTGTGTCACAGCAGTTTTTCTCGGAAACTACTTAAGCTAGAAGCATCAAATTTTGTATGTAGGTGTAAAGTGGTGCTCTCTTCAAAGTTCAACTACAAAAAAATTTAATGAGGTATTTAAGGGGGGTCTCCCCATATAGGGGAGTGACCCCCCGAAAAAAAATTTCATTGAAGGTAGCCGATGTGGGTATCAAATGAAAGGTCTCGATGAGAACTTTTCAAAACAGGTCTTAATTTGGCAAAGTTCGCTTCGAGAGGCGCACAGGGAGGGGAAATACACGAAAAATTTGTGTCCCCCCCCTCGCGATTGGACACCTGTGATCCGAAAAATCTGAAAAAAATCAGGCATGTAGGCCTTGGTAAGTACAACACCAACAAATACGTGAGAAGTCGTAATTCACTCAACTTTGTTAGTAATAGCATGATTTATCGATTTTATGATTTCTTGAATAAAATCTTAACGGTACCCTTAAATTCAATGAAATTCAGTACACTATTGACTATTTATAAAATTTATCTATTCTGAAAGTTTCATAAAGATTGAATCATATTTAGCGAAGTTATAGCGGTTTGAATTTTCCTATATTACTATGGAACAATATGCGCTGCATTTATTACTATGGCAACATATGGCTATGGAACAACAAGCGCTTTTTACCGACTCAGACACTACAGTTTTGCTAGGATTTGCATGAAAATTTCAGGAATGATAAGTATCATGTATATCTTTGAGAATCGGTTCAGCTAGTGGTATCAGTAATTGTAAAACAAAATAGTGGCTGTTTTAAATGCGAAGATTGAATTATTTTGAGTCATTTTTTCCCAACTTCAGCGTTTAAGGTGCATGCTTTGAACACTTGATTCAATTTAATGAATGACTGAAGATGAGTACCTACAATTAATCCTCATAAGTGAAACAAGTCAAGAAGGCGGGAGAGAGCTCCTAGCAAAAGGGTTTTGTAACCATTCTAGGATTCGAAAAAATTGGCAATTAATCGGTAACAGTACAGGAGAGTGGCCCTGAAAAAAAAATTCATCAAACGTAGCCGATATGAGTATGAAATGAAAGTTTTCATGGGAGCTTTTCAAAACAGTTCTCAAACTGTCAGTTTTTGCTTCAGTGGGGGCACAAGGGGGCAATACATGAAAAATGTGTTTCCTCCCTCGCGAATGGACATCTGAAATAATTATCAAGGGAGATATTTATGAGCGTAACAATAACAAAAATAGTATGATCCTCGTTTTTCATACTTTCTCCAATAAAATCGTCTTTGACATGTTTCTTGATTCGATTCGATCTGGTGACTGCATTTTGTAAATTGGATACAAAACCCTTCTGACATGAGCGTAGGTCTGTTTACCCAACTTGTTTTTTACTGTATTTTATGTTTGTATATAAGCTGAAGGAAATGTTATCGTCATGTTTTAACTTTTAATATTATACCTACCCTAGAATAATTCCTCGAAATGTATCTTGATCAAATTTATTACTAGCAATCCTTAGAAAACGGAGAAAAAAATCTTAAAACAAGTTGGGT
The DNA here is from genome assembly GCA_963969285.1 of Odontomyia ornata. Taxonomy (NCBI): domain Eukaryota; kingdom Metazoa; phylum Arthropoda; class Insecta; order Diptera; family Stratiomyidae; genus Odontomyia; species Odontomyia ornata. The sequence goes on along the minus strand of OZ017741.1, from coordinate 135,354,772 downwards.
AAACAGACCTACGCTCATGTCAGAAGGGTTTTGTATCCAATTTACAAAATGCAGTCACCAGATCGAATCAAATCAAGAAACATGTCAAAGACGATTTTATTGGAGAAAGTATGAAAAACGAGGATCATACTATTTTTGTTATTGTTACGCTCATAAATATCTCCCTTGATAATTATTTCAGATGTCCATTCGCGAGGGAGGAAACACATTTTTCATGTATTGCCCCCTTGTGCCCCCACTGAAGCAAAAACTGACAGTTTGAGAACTGTTTTGAAAAGCTCCCATGAAAACTTTCATTTCATACTCATATCGGCTACGTTTGATGAATTTTTTTTCAGGGCCACTCTCCTGTACTGTTACCGATTAATTGCCAATTTTTTCGAATCCTAGAATGGTTACAAAACCCTTTTGCTAGGAGCTCTCTCCCGCCTTCTTGACTTGTTTCACTTATGAGGATTAATTGTAGGTACTCATCTTCAGTCATTCATTAAATTGAATCAAGTATTCAAAGCATGCACCTTAAACGCTGAAGTTGGGAAAAAATGACTCAAAATAATTCAATCTTCGCATTTAAAACAGCCACTATTTTTCGTGTATTTCCCCTCCCTGTGCGCCCCTCGAAGCGAACTTTGCCAAATTAAGACCTGTTTTGAAAAGTTCTCATCGAGACCTTTCATTTGATACCCATATCGGCTACCTTCAATGAAATTTTTTTTTCGGGGGGTCACTCCCCTATATGGGGAGACCCCCCTTAAATACCTCATTAAATTTTTTTGTAGTTGAACTTTGAAGAGAGCACCACTTTACACCTACATACAAAATTTGATGCTTCTAGCTTAAGTAGTTTCCGAGAAAAACTGCTGTGACACACGGACGGACGGACGGACGGACAGACAGACGGACAGACGGACAGACAGGACGCGATTTTAGAAGGGTTTTGTAAAATTATTTTACAAAACCCTAAAAAAAGGAAAACGAAGTTTGTTATAAAACTGGCTGCATATTTTCATTATTCGAGGCAGTGTGAAAGCTAGAAAGCATATATTAATTGAAAGAATGAAAGAGCACAAGTAGCCCAGTCATATTAGGTAAAAAAAGGGGTCAACCTCGGAATGAAAGATAATAAGCTGCAAATTGGTATGAACCTTTGTTTTGTCATTCTAAATGTTGTCTCAAAAGTCACAATCGTTATCGTGTCCGCGTCTCAAGATATTCAAGGTCAAAGGTCACAAAAATTGGTTTTTCGCGAATATCTGGCTTCCTATCGGTTAAATGAGATTTGCATTTATTATAAAAGTTGTAGGCTATAAAATTCCCTACAACTTTTGTTTAAACTTTTTTTTCATACGACCAACCGTTTTGAAGGTAGAGCGCGAAGAGTGCACATCGTACAGTCATATACGGCCTAATGCAAGGTCAAGCGTGAGTTATGGTTATCAGTACGTTATAAAGTCAATTATTTACTTGGAAATTATAATTATTAAACAATGCCTATTATTTATGTACTAACTATTAATTATTTATATTTAATTAAAGTAAGTAACTTGATTATTTATATATAATTATTCATATTTAACTATTTAAGTATAAAATATTATTAATTCTGGATTATATATTTTAGTTTTATTTTAAGTTAACACGACATTATATATCTTTTCTTTAAAACGCGTAAATTTCTCAATACTTATATACCTGGAAATAATGGAGTGCGCATCTTGTTGGCATTATATAATGCTCCAAAATCTGAGGACAACATTGATCATTTCCGCTACACGCAATTCATCAAATTTACAAAACTAAATAAACCTGTACAACTGTCAACACTTCCACCAACAAGTGTAGCAGCTCATCAACACATAAAACGTGTCTACTACCAGATTCAAACGTGGTTAGGGAAGGACTTAGAACCTAAAGAATGGGGCTGGATGCTTGAAAATGAAATCCTGGAGCCCATACGAACGTTATTACCTCCAGCACCAGCCGAACTACTAAACGTAATATTTTGCAATTGCAAAAATGGTTGTGGTTCCCGCTGTGGATGCAGAAAATCAGGGCTACAATGTTCTTTAGCTTGCGGCCAGTGCAACGGAAAAGCTTGCCTCAACGCTTCACTGTATCCAAGTAATCCCGATGAAGAAAATACATATGATCCCGATATTCTGGAAGGTTTGGAGATGAACATGACAGATAATGAGGATGATGACAATGAATCGAACATTTTTGAGCGACAAGAAGAAGAAGACGACGAACAAGAAGAAGATAATTAGCTTCCATTTCCAATTTCATTACAATTAAAATCAACAAAGATACTTTTGATATTTGAACTCACATTTTGATAAATGTATATTATGCCGTATTTAATAATAAATAAAAATATGTGTAAAATATATACTCTTACTATCATTTTAACTTAAAATAAAACTAAAATATATAATCCAGAATTAATAATATTTTATACTTAAATAGTTAAATATGAATAATTATATATAAATAATCAAGTTACTTACTTTAATTAAATATAAATAATTAATAGTTAGTACATAAATAATAGGCATTGTTTAATAATTATAATTTCCAAGTAAATAATTGACTTTATAACGTACTGATAACCATAACTCACGCTTGACCTTGCATTAGGCCGTATATGACTGTACGATGTGCACTCTTCGCGCTCTACCTTCAAAACGGTTGGTCGTGTGAAAAAAAAGTTTAAACAAAAGCTGTAGGGAATTTTATAGCCTACAACTTTTATAATAAATGCAAATCTCATTTAACCGATAGGAAGCCAGATATTCGCGAAAAACCGATTTTTGTGACCTTTGACCTTGAATATCTTGAGACGCGGACACGATAACGATTGTGACTTTTGAGACAACATTTAGAATGACAAAACAAAGGTTCATACCAATTTGCAGCTTATTATCTTTCATTCCGAGGTGAAAGCCCTAATATGACTGGGCTAAAGATTCCCGAAGCTTAAGGTAGAGTTCTTTTCAGTGAGACAATCCGTAGCGATTATTTGAATTATTTGCACCCCTACTAGTACCGGGGCGTAAGTTGAATGGTTCTTCATGTTATTCGAGAGATGTTAAGTTTAGCTATGGGTTTTTTTTTCTTAAGTGCTTCTGAAAAAAAAACGTGCTCTTAGGCCAATTTAAACAATGTATTCTTATTGAACCAGCAGATATTTTTGTAGGCCTTTGTTCATTTCAATGCATGCATATAAAAATCAATTAAAATTCATGAGAAATTATTCGAAAAAAAAACTTAACATAAAAGCACAAATAATTGGTCTAAAGGGAGAAAATGAGAAAGAAGGAGTGTGAAAACGAAAGAATGCCAACTCCTATTTCTGTGTTGCTTAATTTAGACCACTTAAAAAAAAAACAGAAAATTTTTACTAGGTAATAGAAGGAATAGATATTAAAGGCAAAAAAATTAAACATAACAAAAAATTTAAAAGAAGAACTTAGTCAATTATTACTATTATTATTATATTATTATTATTTCAAAATTAACTGATATTAGGTAAACATAATAGTAAGCAAGAGAAAAAATAAATGATAATGCAAATTAGTTGAGACCTTTGGAAATTATCATAAAATGTTTTTCAATTGTTAATCAAATTAAGTTCTTGTATAATATATTTGAATTATTAGCCTGATTAACTTTTTATAGTGTATTTAAATTATTAGTTTATTGTGACGCATTAGGTGTTTTATCAACTTTTCCAAGTTCATGGGAGAATTATATAGGAAATTTAGTTTTAAAACGAAGAAATAAAATAATGGAAAATAAGTATAAGGCGAGGTATTACAAATATTATTAACTAACTGATAAATAATCGATAAATAAATAACTATTGAATAATAGTAATAAAAAAAAGCACAAAAAAACCATAACGCCCACAAATAATACCCAAATAACAATGATTAATAATAATTATTTCCAAATAAGATAACAACCGAGAATAACTCATGACACTTCATAATGAATAACGAAGAGTAATATACAACAGGGGTTAATAATAAGTCGACAATAAATTAACAAACAATAATAACTTGTAAGAATAGGAATAACAACTGTTTATATTGTAATTAGAACATCATTAATAATACGAGTACATATCAATAAGTACCAATTATGTAACCTCAAGATGAGGAGTCATAACTCTAGATGAGGAGTCTAACTACGAATATTAATGAATATATGGAGTAGTAAAGAAAATTGTAACCCATCCAGAATAATAGTGTTCAAGGTTTAATGTATTTTGCTCTGTTACTCAAAAAGAATAAATGAAAAATATACCGCAATGAATTGCTAAATAATAAGAATTCTTTCCTTTCCAGTAGCTCTGCTTTTCAGCGGGAAATGAGGTGCAGCGTAAGTATGCCATCGCGAGGGTAGGGTTTGAAAAAATCCGCTGAAGTTGGTTTCGCGTCGCGCGCGGTACGCGGTACCTTAGTTGTTCTTGATTTTTCTTTAACGTAGCTTTCGTCGGGTTGAGTTAACGTAGTATGCTTTTCGGTACCGCGTCGGAAATTCGGGAACGCGAAATAAAAATTAGATTTTGTACTTTTGACTGGTTAATGAAGAAATACGGAGTAACGTAGAATAGGTTTCCTCTCCGTATGGTTTTGTTTTTGTAACGCGTTTGAAAACGGGCGTGTACAGGTGGCTGAATATTGTAAATGAGCGTAACCCATTCGGAGACCCGTGACCGAAATCCTCTCCGATCTAGCTGGCCGACAAGCAGCCACCGCGTGAATGGGTTACGGTGCACGGATTGGTTGACCGGTTGGTACCATCTGTTGGCACTACTCAGACTTAACGTCTAGAACCGATGAGAGGTCGCTTTCGCGTTCACACGAAATTTTAAAATCATTACAAATGGCGCCCAACGTGGGGCCCAAAAACATCCTAAGGGGATAAACGATTCGCGTCTTCTGACGAGTTGGTCCTTTACGGAGGATGTAAGGTACTCTGGTACTCGAGCCTCACAAACAGGAGCAGTGGAGTTGTGTGATACACACTAGCAGTCGCTTCACGTGAGTTGTAGCTTCCGCTCTCCTTTGTTTGATTTTTTTTTTCTCGCGACAGAATCCTTCCGAGGTGTTGTCCCAAGTTAACCCCTGTAAGGACCTTCTATTTTCTTGATGGAACTGTCAGCCAGATGGGGTTTCTCCTGTCAGCCTGGACTCTCAAGAAAATAGAAGGCTACCTTGCCTTTATGTCGCGGAAGGATTCTACTTATTTCGTATGCGTGATAGAAGAGTGGTATCGGTTCAACGTTCGGTGGCGTATGCTGGAGTTGCGGAGCCCGGAATGCTTCCACGCGTCGGGAATTTTGACCGCGTACAAAACCGTTACGGTAGCTCTACCACTTGTCTCGTCGAGTCATTTAACGTAGCTTAGAGACGGTTTTTGTGATGTATGTGGGTTTAGGGGATAAATTAATTAAATCGACCGAAAGCACCCTTTCTTCGGCAGACTACCACGCACTCTCGTTTCCCTTTGGAGGAGTCGACTGCTGGGAAGGAAAGTATACATTAAATAATTTTTTTTTGCCTATTACGTAAATAGCTCGCCACTATCGGCCACTAAATTATTTTTAAGTTTTTCAGTCATAGTAAATAGTTACATTTTTTTTCTTTTCTTTGTCAGCAAGACATAGCACCAACCACACACAGCAGAGACAAACATGGCAACGAAGCGGACCCCAGATAAGCGTTGGACCAGATCCAAAATGGTCCAACCAGCTAACTGCGGGATCCGCTTCGAAGACGTAGTGGAGGGCGTACACAGCGTGCGATTGGAGTGCGGACACCTTTTCCATCGTGCCTGTGTCCAACAGCTCCTCCTCACGTCAGAGCTTTGCCCACTATGCCGGCGACCCATAGATCGGACCACCGTAGACGTCCCCCTCGGAACGCCCGTCCCCAAGCGTGGAGCATTGGCGAAAGGGGTTCCAGAGGCCGAACCGCCCCAATCACTGATGGACTTTCAAGGAGCCGTAGGCGGTGAAGTTCCGGCTGCAGTTGTCGCGTCCAAGGTTACACCCGCGCCTTCCACCCACTCCATTGACACCCTCGTGGCGTTAATGCGGGATATGTCTGAGAGGATTGGCAACTTGGAGGGAAGGCTCCAGAACCTCCCCATGAGCCAACCACCCAGCCGCGTTAGAACTCCGCTTGGCTGGGAGCCCAATCCCAGTGTGGCTATGCCCCACTCTCGACCATCGGATCAATGGGTCCTACCTCCAAGAAACTCGGGAATGGATCCCAGAGCGCCCGAGTATAGACCACGACACAGCACCGCACCTCCGTTGGTACCTCCAGTCCCCGAGGCAGTCCCTTACAACAGGTCAATCGAGGATGCGATTCCCCACGGGAACGCATGGACACCTTTTCGAGACCCGACGCCTCGTATCATGGAGAGTTGGCGCCTGAACTTCACGGGTTTCAACGATATGATATCAGAGGACCGGTTCCTTTACTGGATTCAGGCGTTAGTATCCAGCACCCTGGGAGGTGATTTCTCGGCCTTCCTCCGGCATGCACATCTTTTGTTCAGCGGAGATGCTGCCGACTGGTACTGGAGTTTTAAGGAATCGACGCCACGTCCCACTTGGCAATCTTTCAGTGCAGCCTTCCGCAATCGATTTGATGATGGCTTCACTGAGAGAGAACTAAGAGAACAGATAAAGAAACGGAAACAAGGCGCTCACGAACCGTTCGACCAGTACAACACAAGTATAGTGAGATTGAGCACTCGCTTGCGAACAACCATGCCCGAGGACGAACTGGTAGAAATTATCAGAGAGAATATGCGTTGGGATCTTCAAAACAGCCTTCTGCATTTTCCCATCAACACCATACAGGGATTGCGCCTCCATGCCCGTAGCCAAGAACACTTGGATGAGCGGCGAGGTACCTTCCGTCCACAACCTCGCATAACGGGACCAAATCCCCGAAATCATCACACCGCGGAGTTGATGGCAGCGGACCACCTGCTTGCTGATCCAGTACCAGTACCGAGGAGCGGAGCACCACAGGAGCTTGAGCACCCAGCAATGATTGATAGACCCTCCCTTGAAGCAATTACAAGCCCGACGGTCTGTTGGAACTGCCGACAAACGGGGCATCGGTTCTATGCATGTCCAGCGGAGCCGACGCTCTTCTGTTACCGATGCGGGAAGGCCGACACATACGCACCTGATTGCGCAAATTGCAAACTGCGAAAAAACTTGCCAGCGAGTGCCGCGACCACCCGTCGGCACTCCTAAACCCCGGACGAACTAAGCCTGACCCCATCACTAGCTATGACCAAGCCCCCGACATGACTCCAATTCTGCTGACTCGCACCGCCAAACACAGTTCTCCCGAAGTTCCACAACCGACGCCATCCTTTGTCGAGGCCAACGTGCAGGGAAATGATAGCGAGGCGAAGGTTCCTTGGCATGTCAAACCTTTCCACGTCAGGCTGCGGAATTATTTGGCTACTCGACAGTGCATCTTCCATGAGGAGTTGGCTACACCTGTCCCACCGCGAAGAAAGCGAGCCACGCGTCGGATGCGGAGCTTCTGGAGAAGTGTCAGGCAGTCGAGGAAGGTGCTGAAGGACATACACTTAGACAAATTATTGAGGGATGACGTTCAACCATATGCGTCAGTACACCTCCTGCAAAAACGTTTGTCAGGTTTAGTCGATACGGGAGCCAATGTAAATTGCATATCAGCCGATTTTGCAGGGGAGGTACTGGCAATGCACGCGGACCAAATTCACCATTTTACCACCTGGTTAAGCACGGTGGACGGAACTCGTCACTCTGTAGTGGGAAAAATTACGACGGATGTTACCTTTAAGGGAGTAACTAAACCTCTGGAATTTTACATCATACCTAAATTAACCCAGAATCTTTATCTAGGAGTGGATTTCGTTCGAAAATTTAACTTGGCCCCGGCACTATTTTCCGGTACGAAACTGGAGTCCGTCACCACAATTCCTGACCAAACTCAAACCAATCACTTATTACGACATACACTGGATGTGAATCAGCAATTGAGACTTGACTCGGCTATATCGGCTTTTCCATCGCATGAGAAGGAAGGTCTCGGGCGGACTGCACTGGATGCTAAACCCATAAAACAGAGACATTTTGCCATATCTCCGGCGAAGGAAAAGTTGTTATATGCCGAAGTTGATCGAATGCTAGCATTAGGCGTGATCGAAGAATCGCAGAGCGCGTGGGCTTCCCCAGTCACCTTAGTTGTTAAGCCGAACAAGGTCCGGCTATGCTTAGATGCCAGACGCTTGAACGCCGTCACTGTCAAGGACGCATACCCTCTACCGTTGATTGAAGGCATTTTGAGTCGGTTGCCTAAAGCCCACTTCGTCACGAGCTTAGACCTCAAGGATGCCTTCTGGCAAATTCCTTTAGACCCTGGCACAAAGGAGAAAACAGCCTTCACAGTCCCAGGTCGGCCCCTGTATCAATTCGTGACCATGCCATTCGGATTGTGCAATGCCCCTCAAACAATGACGTGTCTAATGGATAAGGTGGTACCACCTCATTTACGGCACCAAGTTTTCGTGTACTTGGACGATCTGTTGCTTATAACCGAGACCTTTAACGAACATATCGACCTGCTTCAGGAGGTGGCGCTACACATCTGGAGGGCAAGGTTAACAATCAACATACAGAAGAGGAGGTGAAGAACTTAGGTCACATAATTGGGAGCAAGTGAAAAAGTACGTAGCCGCTTGTGAACTGTGCAAGTGCACTAAAGCGCCCAATTCGGTTCTTCGGCCCCCGATGGGAAAATTCGAACTACCGGAGCGGGTGTTCCAGCGCCTGTATATAGATCTCATCGGTCCGTACCCTCGCTCGACTTCGGGATACACGGGAGCTGTCGTTGTCCTGGACCATTTGTCCAAATTTCCGATTGTGGAACCCCTTCGAAACCTGCACACCGGCCCCATAGTCAATTTTCTGGAAAATCGCGTTTTCCATATATTTGGAGTACCGGAGAAGCTGGTCTCCGACAACGGAGTTCAGTTCACCTCGTCTAGATTCCGAGAATTAATGGAGAAGATGGCATTACGCATCAGCGGACTGCCGTTTATTCTCCACAAGCCAATGCGTCCGAGCGATTGAACCGCACCCTCATAGCCGCCATTCGGGCCTACGTCCAACCAGATCAGAAGGATTGGAACCGCAGGATTTCCACCATCACCTGTGCCCTGCGTTCATCTTACCACTCCACCACAGGCATCTCCCCATACTTTGCTGTGTTCGGCCAGCATATGATTTGCCACGGAACCTCGTACCAGCTATTGCGACAGTTGAAAGGGTTGGAAGACCCAATAGTGGTGCTGGAGCCGCACGAGAAACTCCAAATTCTACGAGAACAAATCCGGGAGAGGATTGAAGACAGTAGACGGGTGGGGGAGGAGCGGTATAATCTGCGATCCCATCCTTCTGGCTTCAAGGCAGGCGACGAAATCTACCGACGGAATTTTAGACAAAGTGAAGCAGGTCGGCATTACACTGCCAAGCTAGACAAGAAGTTCGTGAAGTGTTGAGTCTTAGAAGTTTTAAGTCCCACGTGATACCTCATTGCGGACATGTCCGGAAGGGAGCTGGGAGTCTACCATGCCAAAGACCTACGACGCTGAGAGCAAAAAAAGAAAACGTCATAGGGCCAAGCAGCGTTTCCTTCAGTCTCCCCATGCCTCGCAGGCATCGTGGACACTGCCCTGTAATGAATCTTGTGACGCCGCTGGCGACTCACTAACACACCTTGCCACCAAGTGGCTTGGCATCTCATGTTGGTTGGGACGGGTGCACATCCCGCGGCAATTTTGTCGTGGGATGTCAAAGTAGAATTGACCGGGAGATGTCAAAGTGAAGGGGGAGGGAATTTCATGTCTTCTTGCTGCAACGTGTTTTTCTGGAGACAGGTGTCGGAAAAAAGTGTAAAATCGCTGTATAATTGTGAAGTCTAGTTTCGTGTCGGTCGTAAACGAATAAATAGACATCAGGTGTACAAGATGTTGTGTAAAAGTTCACTATGGAAAAACTTCCATTAAAAGGTGGCCAATCGGTAGCGGTGGGAATAACTACAGTAACTCATCTTATCAGGCAGTTATCAAGAAGATCATTGGAAGATTTGACCTTACTTGCCTGGATCCATACCCGAGGAACTAATGAGGGAATGCGGTTGCATGCGGGCGCAGAAAACAAGATAAGTGAAAGTGTTGTTTTTGTTCCGACAATCGTTGCGAAATATTTCGCGCTAATCGCCTCACAAAACATATCCAATAGCTTCGTCCATCATTTTGTGTGACTGCCATTAAAACCCATCGTCCGTCAGTAGATTCTCGGCCAAAGCAATATCACAGTTATGCAATCTCGAATGAAACACGGAAAAATTTTTGAAATGTAATTTTCGACCCCATTAACTGCGCTGTAAGCCAGTAGAGAAAATATTATCCGAATCTATTGTTTCCGATACATCACTTAAATTATTGCAAATACGTATACACATTATGAGAAATTGCAAAAATGAGATAGCCTAAGCTGTCCAAGGCGAATAGAGTAACATCAGCCATATTGCTGTTATTGCTATCTTCTGCTAACTTTCTGTTTGCAAAAAAAGAAAAAAACTCTTTATGTTAGCTTCATTGAAATTTGTTAAGAAAAACGGCGATTAGCAAGGAAGGGGCACCTGCTTTTACTGTATTTTATGTTTGTATATAAGCTGAAGGAAATGTTATCGTCATGTTTTAACTTTTAATATTATACCTACCCTAGAATAATTCCTCGAAATGTATCTTGATCAAATTTATTACTAGCAATCCTTAGAAAAAGGAGAAAAAAATCTTTAAATAAAAAAAGGAAAACGAAGTTTGTTATAAAACTGGCTGCATATTTTCATTATTCGAGGCAGCGTGAAAGCTAGAAAGCATATATTAATTGAAAGAATGAAAGAGCACAAGATTCCCGAAGCTTAAGGTAGAGTTCTTTTCAGTGAGACAATCCGTAGCGATTATTTGAATTATTTGCACTCCTACTAGTACCGGGGCGTAAGTTGAATGGTTCTTTATGTTATTCGAAAGGTGTTAAGTTTAGCTATGGGTTTTTTTTCTTAAGTGCTTCTGAAAAAAAACGTGCTCTTAGGCCAATTTAAACAATGTATTCTTATTGAACCAGCAGATATTTTTGTAGGCCTTTGTTCATTTCAATGCATGCATATAAAAATCAATTAAAATTCATGAGAAATCATTCGAAAAAAAAAACTTAACATAAAAGCACAAATAATTGGTCTAAAGGGAGAAAATGAGAAAGAAGGAGTGTGAAAACGAAAGAATACCAACTCCTATTTCTGTGGTGCTTAATTTAGACCACATAAAAAAAAAAAAAACAGAAAATTTTTACTAGGTAATAGAAGGAATAGATATTAAAGGCAAAAAAATTAAACATAATAAAAAATTTAAAAGAAAAACTTAGTTAATTATTACTATTATTATTATATTATTATTATTTCAAAATTAACTGATATTAGGTAAACATAATAGTAAGCAAGAGAAAAAATAAATGATAATGCAAATTAGTTGAGACCTTTGGAAATTATCATAAAATGTTTTTCAATTGTTAATCAAATTAAGTTCTTGTATAATATATTTGAATTATTAGCCTGATTAACTTTTTATAGTGTATTTAAATTATTAGTTTATTGTGACGCATTAGGTGTTTTATCAACTTTTCCAAGTTCATGGGAGAATTATATAGGAAATTTAGTTTTAAAACGAAGAAATAAAATAATGGAAAATAAGTATAAGGCGAGGTATTACAAATATTATTAACTAACTGATAAATAATCGATAAATAAATAACTATTGAATAATAGTAATAAAAAAAAAAAGCACAAAAAAAAACCATAACGCCCACAAATAATACCCAAATAACAATGATTAATAATAATTATTTCCAAATAAGATAACAACCGAGAATAACTCATGACACTTCATAATGAATAACGAAGAGTAATATACAACAGGGGTTAATAATAAGTCGACAATAAATTAACAAACAATAATAACTTGTAAGAATAGGAATAACAACTGTTTATATTGTAATTAGAACATCATTAATAATACGAGTACATATCAATAAGTACCAAATATGTAACCTCAAGATGAGGAGTCATAACTCTAGATGAGGAGTCTAACTACAAATATTAATGAATATATGGAGTAGTAAAGAAAATTGTAACCCATCCAGAATAATAGTGTTCAAGGTTTAATGTATTTTGCTCTGTTACTCAAAAAGAATAAATGAAAAATATACCGCAATGAATTGCTAAATAATAAGAATTCTTTCCTTTCCAGTAGCTCTGCTTTTCAGCGGGAAATGAGGTGCAGGGTAAGGATGCCGTCGCGAGGGTAGGGTTTGAAAAAAATCCGCTAAAGTCGGTTTCGCGTCGCGCGCGGTACGCGGTACCTTAGTTGTTCTTGATTTTTCTTTAACGTAGCTTTCGTCGGGTTGAGTTAACGTAGTATACTTTTCGGTAACGCGTCGGAAATTCGGGAACGCGAAATAAAAATTAGATTTTGTACTTTTGACTGGTTAATGAAGAAATACGGAGTAACGTAGAATAGGTTTCCTCTCCGTATGGTTTTGTTTTTGTAACGCGTTTGAAAACGGGCGTGTACAGGTGGCTGAATATTGTAAATGAGCGTAACCCATTCGGAGACCCGCGACCGAAATCCTCTCCGATCTAGCTGGCCGACAAGCAGCCACCGCGTGAATGGGTTACGGTGCACGGATTGGTTGACCGGTTGGTACCATCTGTTGGCACTACTCAGACTTAACGTCTAGAACCAATGAGAGGTCGATTTCGCGTTCGCACGAAATTTTAAAATCATTACAGTTTGATTATGTAGATAACTGTCTATTAATCACAGAGATCTGTACAGTTTTAAAGTACAGCATAAAATAGAGTAATCGTAACCCAAATGACAAAGGGTTGTCGTTTTCCCTGATCTTTGTCGTCAATTGGTTACATGGACCAATCAAAGCAAAATTGTCTTAAGGCAGATTTTAACTTGTAATTGTAAATTTCTCATAGAAAGCAGCGCAAATCGCAGTTAAACAAGTCAAAAATCATGTTCTGTTGCAATGTCGTATTACTTTATTATATATAATAACTAAAATTCTAGGTTTAAACAATTAGTAAGAGATAAGGAATGTTATGCACAAAGTTCATTGACGTGTGTGTATAATGAAATAAGACAATTTTCTTTTCTTTTTTTCTATTAAAAACCCATTTCGGATATTGTAAATTAGATAAAGATTAAATATGAATGTATTTGTTGGGAATACATTAAAATCATTAGTTTTAAGTCAGTTGAAGATAAGTTGCTAGGATATAGAATATGAACACACTCCGAAAATGATCTTATGAAGAAAAACAGGATAAAATGGAATTGCTCTCTAATGTCTAACTTTAGGGAATGTTGCTTACAATTTTTACGGAATACAATGTTGTATAGACTTTGAAGACGTTGGCGATGCAGTCATAAAAACGATAGGTTTTAATAAGTTGCGTCAGAATAGGGTTGAAAATCTTAGTTAGTAATTGCAACGCCATAAAAAAATGGAATAGCCTAGGTTTTTGGATTGAGTTTGTGTCCTGCTTTGGATTTTTCTCGTCTTTAAAATTGAGAATGTTCTTTTTGAAACTGAGTTAATTCAATTTGTGGTTACGAATTTTCGTAGTTCGGAAAGTTCTTTTCAAAAATTGTTCAACACTGAAGTAAATTTAAAGTGAAAGCTTGGTGGATACTTGAATCGAACTGAATCGGCTCTAAAATCTATCTTTATTCTATCGCCTTTCGATATTTCTGTATAGCAATTTCGCACAACATGCTATTGGGATCACTGTGTTGTTAACATTGATCACTCTATTATGTTGTGAAATAGTGCTGTGATACTTCTTAATGACGGATATTGTGGTCCGATTGAAACCCTTCTTGATTTTCATCTGCAAACCCAGTTGGATTCGACTGCAAAATCAAGTCTGCATTTTCGCTTGAATATCTTAGTAGTGGGGAAAACGTATCGTCACATTATATCTTCCCACATTGCAATGAATTAATAATCAAAATGCATCGTAACGATTGTACTGCAAGAGGAGAAGAAGAAGTACAAATATTTTACAATCGTATACATTTACTTTTATTAACTTTTAAGTTTTTTTCTTATGAAATATTTTTTTCCGATTCCTTTTCCCTTTTTAAATGTTTCTTAAAAGAATTTCTTGGTTTTATTAACTTTAACGCCATCACAAATTTACCAGCGAGAATAAAATGTTGTGCAATATGTGCAGGAAGGAACAAATTAAGACCTTAAAGTTTAATTTGATAGAATTGACAATTCATTTCATCTATATGGAACAATGAGTAGGTTTTAGATTGTCATTGCTTGCATTTACTAATGTCCAGTGAAATTCAGAAATCAGTCATTTTTTTCACCAATCCTTTTATTTGGTTGATTTTGAATTTTAATATTTTCTTATTTTAATTTCTCTCCCATTGAAATTGGACCCGATTTTTATAAAAAACTGGAAACACTCTTTGGTACACGATTAAATGTTAATTTGTAAAAATTTGCTTTCGAATGAAATTGAACAATCAAATATGGTCTGTTTTTAGTTTCACACATTTATCATTCCACTACTTGAAAATAAAAACATATTAAAATCATTAAATATAATTACCCATTTAGATATACGTTACTAATCAAAAGAACACCTTAAATTAAATTGAAAATAAAAAATTATGTAAGTTTTCGTTGGTAAATAATTTGTTACTATAACTAAAGGTTAACTTGAAGAAACAAAGACGTTTCTATGTTGCTAAGTTTCTTAAGCGCTGTATACTTAATTTTAATGCAGTAATAATTTTTATGCTGAACACTGTCCGGTTTAGCGAATTTTATATTGAAAACGTATCGTAAAAATTTTACGAGGCCTGGAGAAACCACTTATAATAGGAGTTAAATTGTAGTATAGTCAAGTTTATTAAAATAACATGGATTGTTAAACCTTAATAACGACTTTCCTTTCCAGTGGTTCTTCTTTTCAGCGGGAAATAAGGTGCAGGGTAGGTATGCCGTCGCGAGGGTAGGGTTTGAGAAAATCCGCTGAGGTCGGTTTCGCGTTGCGCGCAGTACGCGGTACCTTTGTTGTTTTGCCTTTTTACTAGCGTAGCTTTCGTTGGGTTGAGTTAGCGTAGCATATTTTTCGGTACCGCGTCGGAAATTCGGGAACGCGAAGTAAAAATTAGATTTTTGTCCTCGACTGGTTAAATGAAGAAATACGGAGTAACGTAAAGTAGGTTTCCTCTCCGTATGGTTTTGTTTTGTGACGCGTTTGAAAACGGGCATGTATTGGTGGCTGAAGATTGTAGATGAGCGTAATCCATTCGGAGACCCGCGACCGAAATCCTCTCCGATCTAGCTGGCCGACAAGCAGCCACCGCGTGAAAGGTTTATGGTGCACGGATTGGTTGACCGGTTGGTACCATCCGTTGGCACTTCTCAGACTTAACGTCTAGAACCGATGAGAGTTCGGTACCTCGTTCGGACGTAGACATAAAATTATTACATATAGATGTCTGCGGAGAGCTTCCATTAGCCCCACCAACTCTGGATGAAGTTTGTTCTACCATCAAAGAACAACAGAATAATAATGCACCGGGCATCGATGAGATTCCAGAAGAGCTCATCGAATATGGTGGCAGTAGTGTTCAGAAAACTATTCACAAAGCCATCCAGCACATTTGACAATAAGAATATATGCCGAAAGAGTGGAGCCAATTAATTATATTCCGTATCCACAAAGAAGGTAGCAAGCTACAGTGCAAAAACTACACTTTGTACGGCGAACAAAATATTTTCAGAGATCTTAGAAAATAAAATCGAATCATACGCCAACAGTATTATTGGAGAGTATCGAGGTGGTTTTAGAGTACGTAGATCGACAATAGACCAATTGTTCACTGTCAAGCAAGTACTTGAAAAATGCTGGGATTTCAACATAGACAGGCACCAAATTTTCGTTGACTTTAAGCAAGCATACGACAGTATTGATCGTAACGTACTGTACCATATAATGCTCTGCTTTGACATCCCAGCCAAATTTGTCCGTCTTACCAAAATGACAATGACGTTAATGACCTCCCAAGTTCGCATCAATAACCAACTCACCGATGTCTTTGACACAAACATCGAACTAAAGCAGCCAGATGGGCTGGCCCCATTGCTATTCAATTTGGCTCTGGAGTACGTCATAAGGAAGCTACCTGTCAATGCACGAGGTACATAACTATACAGGTCGAGCCAAGTAGTAGCCTATGCAGTCATTAACAACTGCCAAAGAACTCTTCCTGAAACTCGACATCAAACACAACTTGTAGGGCTACGAATCAATGAAAATAAAGCAAAGCTCATGACGCAGTCGAGAAAAAAAAACACAAAATATCACACTTGGCGAACACAGAATCGAAAAGATGAGTAAATTCGTGTATCTAGGCGCCAAAATAACGACAACCAGCAATGAAAGAGACGAAATAAGCCGAATAATACAGCTCGCGAATAAAATATTTTATTCAGTTTTGACGATCTTGAAGACCAGCTGCATACACAGTAAAACCAAGTTCCAAGTATACAAATCTGTGATAAGATCTGTGATATACTATGGGTGTGAAACATGGACCCTAACCCAAGCATCTGCAAATATATAGAACGGCTTCGAGCGATTTGTCTTGAGGCGAATAATCGGAGCGAAGCTAGAGGAGACCAATGGCGAATTCAAAGTAACCATAAGCAGTATAAAATTTTTGAACGAGCTGGAGGTCTCAACGATTGTAAGACTGCGGAAGCTGCAATGGACTGGACATATAAATTGTATGGATAAAGGTATTTGTTGGGAGAGCTGAAGGATGGAGACCAGTGGAGAAACCAAGGAAACGCTGTTCTGACTCAGCCGACGAAGACAGTTCATCACTGCTCGGATTTCAAAATTGGAGGACGCGGTCAATGAACCGAGACAGTTGGAGGCGCTTTTTGACGGAAACGAAGGCCCGAGAGGGGTTATAGTGTCCCGAAAGAGAAGAGGATTCATACGTTGAATGAAGGTAGTCATATGCAAAATCAAGGGCTGATAAAGACTGAACCAGAATTGACGTATCTTTTCATTCTCTCAGGTTACCATCGTTCCATTAAAACTGTGTGAAAAAAACCGTGGTTAGTGCTGGGTATAACGTGAGTGGCTGCCCGGAGCCTCCATTGCAGGCAAGAGTGCTCGCACTTGATCGAGACAACCTTCAAGGAACTCCGCTTGTCGTGGTACGAATTGGGTGCGGCAATGATTCTGAAGTAGCAATTCACCACTGCGAGAAAACTGTGTTCTGTACAGTGTGAAATGCTTTGCATCCCTGCTGGGTGGGGAAGAATGGAGTACCGCTAGCTTTCCATATCTTTCTTGATATTGAGTGGAGGATGGAATTATCGAAATACTTCTAAGCGACGATATGCAGAGATGCTATGCTTTTTTGATCGTGATTGACATTAACTGAGTATTGACTTACAAATGGACTTGAAATCAATTTGATAATAATGTAACGCTTTGTGAAGAATAAGTGAATGATAATAGTTCAAAATCAAATAGTTTAAAAATCATTCTCTTGGAATGATACTAACATATTTATTCTAGAGGCTTTGTTCCATTTGTAAATAGTTCCGAAGCCAATTAATTATTCCGCACGATTAAATTATGAAGAAAATTATGAAATCGAAAAAAATTAACTAAGACGCCCAAATGTCTAAATTTTATTCGTGGAGTAGTAATTATTAGGAAGTGAAAACTTATATTTAGCTTACTTCGATGATTGCATTACGTCAATTTTCTGCTGCAATTTGGAGAAAAGTCTCAAAAGGGAAGTTTCGATTTTCATGCAAACCGTGTATTATCTGTGTCTAAAGGGCGCGTTGATGTTGTACATAAACTTTCACGTAGTAAGATCCAGGCAGGGAGTTTTAAGTGATGTTGTGTCATAAGAATACACCACCTCATATAAAATTCATACGATATTTCGAACACTCATATGTTAAAGATTAAATTAGTTAGAGAACTCAATCCAACAGTTAAAGTGGTTGCCGGCGAAAGTGTATTATTTGGAGGCAATAATTTATATAATGGTAGTGAAAATGTTATGGTCGTTGGTATTTCTACCGTCCAGATGATGTCCGCCAAAACTGTTCGTGAGCTAGCAATACTATTTTGTAAATATGAGTAATAATAAGCAATAGTACGAACCATATTAATAAATAACAAATAAAACCGATAATACTAATAATTAATATTAACTATCATAATAAATAATATCTGATGATATAAATAATAATAATACACAATACTAGCAATAACAATAAATAATACAGATAATAATAATACATAGTATGTACTAAATATAATAATAAATATTGTAATAATGATACAAATGATAGTAATCCATAATACTAACCATAATAATAAATCCATTCAATATCCCACGTTACAATTCTTACAATTACCATTATCCTGTCGGAAATACACAATAATTTAGATTTTCTGGAGAGTGTTTGAGTCGGTCCGAATGAAATGTTCTTAACGATTTGGTAATAGTTTCATTTATTTCACAGTATCCTTTTACTAGCCACATTAATTTCCACGTTACTGAAATCTTACTGCATAAAATCCAATTTCCATCTCAGCTAGTGTCATTTGAACCTTCCTTCCTAAATTACTATGAAGTACCACCGATAAATTAAACTAAAAAATTTAAGCATTTGGGAACTTTATGAACGAAAACAAATCATTGTATTTTTTGTTGAAGGAAAAGGTCTCCCATTTTCCCGTAGAAAGCGAGAGAAGACGAGAGAATGAAGAAACATATAAATAAAACCAGATAAAGTCAGGATAATTAGTGTGTGAATGATATGTTATGATTTAAGATATTGTGATTTTTGTTTAAGAAAAGACCCAATTAAGAGTTCGTTGAAGGTAACAATTTGATGCCTTTTTTGACTATTCATAATCCTTTGGAAAGAATGAGTAATAATTAAATAACATAAATTTTGCGAATATATAACAATAAGCACATACACACACCTAATTTTTTTGTAATGTACTAAACATTACAATAAGTGCTCTAAAGGGATACCACCGAGAAGATAATCAAGTTGGAAGTGTATATGTTTGTCGAAAAAGAATATTACTTTTCAAATGCTAGAAAAATATGAAACTTATAAAGTGAAACCATTTTGAATAGAAATACTTTTAATTCGTGAATTGCCAGCTTGAAGTGATTAAATCGTTTTTATTGATGGAATAAGTCTTATTTTATTTGGTGAGTCTCGTTAGAACTTTTGCTCAATGACAATGTAACTAGAATTGGTAGTTGTAATTATTCGTAGTCAATAAGATGAATCGCTAACTTAACCACGTCTTTCATTTCCAGTAAACCTGTTCTCTTTCAACAGGATAATGCAGGCGATAGGTGAGTATGCCACCAAGAAGGGTTCCAGTGATCCGCGAATGGTCGGTTTCACGTTGTGGTCGGTACGTGATGCCATATTTTGAATTTGCGTTTTTTTAGAGTAGATTTTTTCGGTTTTGAATTCAAATAGAGTATTTCGACCACCACGTCGGTAATATACGATAGCGCGCATTTTTTCCAGCAGTTGTCTTGGTTCCTTTTCCTCGGAACGAAGCTACGTAATATCAAGTAGAGTTAAAATTGGGCATTTAAAACGGTGGCTGAGTACTGTAATTCGGGCTTAGTCTGCTCGCGTAAGACCTGCGACTGAAACTCTTCTCCGAGCTATCTAGCAAGCCAGCAACCACTTCCGAGTAGACTAAGAGTGTCCGGAATTTTCGACCTGATAGGCACGGGCCATTGTCACGTTCCAAGACATCAAGAACCGATGAGGGGTCGAGTATATATATATATATATATATATATATATATATATATATATATATATATATGTATATATATATATATATATATATATATATGCATATATATATATATATATATATATATATATATATATATATATATATCTATATATGTACAGGGTGCGTCAGCAACATCCGGAGAAACTTCACATTAATTTGTCGCTGTAGTGGATGTTATTTGTTGTCATTTCAACTGGATAGACATGTGTACATTCGTGCGTTGAATTCTAAATGGTGGAGTTAGTGCAATTGAGTGCAAAATACAATCGAAGACCGGCGATTATTGAAAGTCTTCGCACTGGACGGTCGCCAACAGAAACTATAAGGTTTTTCGAATATCCGAAATCCACAGTTTACAATATTGCTCAGAGGTATGTGGCCGCGGAAAATCGTGGGGAAGGTTTTTCTTGTCCACCAAGGAAAACTCATGCAAAGCAAAAGACGGCAAGTACCCCCGGAAGTTGCTTGAAATGCCCAAGAACTCATTTCAGAGGATCCTGGGAGCTCGCTCAGAAAAATGGTGGCCATCTTGGGTCTAAGTGAGGATTCCATGCGTCAAATCACCGAAGAGCATATGAGGTACACATCCTACGTAATAAAGGTGCGACAGCAGGACGGCGCTCCAGCTTACACGAGCCATTTAGTGCAAAATTGGCTCTCAGATAATCTGGTCCAAAGAATAGTTGCCTCCCAACATCCCAGATTTAAACCCTTTGGACTATTACATGTGGAGCGTTATTGAGCGGGTTACTAACAAGTCCAGACATTCTAATGTGGCATCCCTACAGGCCACTGGTGAAGCAGCATTAATCTATTTACAACGAGAGCAGAGAATTAAAGCGGCCATTGAAGCAAGCGGGGGTTACATTGAGTTATAAATTTAAGGAGGATACCTAGAATTAAGGTATAATAACTTTTGTGGTGCGATATAACGAAATTTATGACCACGGTAGAGATTGCAGTTTATCTTCTATTTTCACCAAATTTTCAGAGAAGGTGTACTGGGTGAATATCTCACTTAAGTGCGTGAACTAGCTATATCGAAAACAAAATGGTGGCCATTTTAGACGAAAAATCGTGATTACTGTTCTGACTAAAGCATTGTTCCGATTTGGTCCGGAGGTTCACTGAACTATGTGATGAATCTCACAATAACAAACTCAAACTCTAACAGCCTGAAACACAATGGTGGCCGCGCAAATGTCGAAACACGTGCAAATATTCGTTGTAGTAATAGTGACCATATCTTTCAAGCTATATGAATATAATTTGGCAGTTTGGTATAAGATATGAGTATTTAAAAAACTGTGTAAAAAACTAGAGGTCAAGCCTCAAAAAACAAAATGGCAACTAGATGAAACTCAAAATTTTAAAGGCTTCTAAAAGTCGCAATTTTGATTCGATGTGTATGAAATCTAGCTTCTAGGCAAAAAATTATCAATTCAAAAGATTTTATTATTCTGATAATCATCCATGAGCAATTTTAAAAGTGGCGGCTCTTCAAATATGCAATTTTTTCCGATTTTTGTGGCCCTCTAGCGGCTACAGAGGTGGCCAAAAGTGATCGGACAATACAAGAAACAAGCAATAAGATACTTTTACGAGCATAAGCTTTGAAATGAAATAAAAATTTTTCCCTTATATAAAAGTTACTTGTATTCTCAATTAATTGCACAAAAAAATAAAACAGAAATAAAAAGATTTTCACAAGAAAATTAACAACTAATTCAAATTCACATTGCATCAAGTGGACAAAAGTAATCGGACGTTCAATTGTAATACTTTTCTTTCTGATGATTCCATTAGAACATAGGCTTTTAATATCTAGTTGCGTATCCTTTTTGTTTTATAACTTCTGTTAACCTATTGGGCATAGACTGTACCAGCTTACGGGTAACGTTCGGAGTAATGTTGTCCCATTCTTCTAATAACACCGTCTTCAGTTGACTTTTATTAGTAATGTGATGGTTCCTTATTTTTTTTATCCAGATGATCCCAAAGATGTTCGATGGGATTTAGGTCTGGGGATTGCGGTGGTGTTTTTAATTGACCAGGAGTGTTGAAAAGGAGCCACATACGAACATCATGAGCTGTATGCTTTGGGTCATTATCTTGCTGTAACAAATAATGACCATCAAGACCCAATTTTTGTGCACTTTTTTTCAAATTTTCTTTCAAAATTGACAAGTAACCTAGTTTGACCATAGGTTCGTCAATGAAAACAAGTTCTCCTACACCGTTGGCAGCCATGCAACCCCAGACTATTACACAGCCACCTCCGTGTTTTACTGTATGTTGAATGTTTTTGGGATGAAGCTCACTATTTTGAGTTCTCCACACCAACAACCTGCCGTCGGAGTGGTAGATATTAAACTTACTCTCATCAGAGAATATTATACGAGTCCAAAAGACGAGCGGCTTGCTTTTAAATTCTTTTGCAAAGCATAATCTTTTCTTCTTATTAACTTTGCTAATTAGTGGTTTCTTTCGAGGTACTCTCGCTTGATAACCAGCACGGCTGAGAGCTCTACGAATAGTCCGGGCACTAACATTGGTACCATTTACATCTGCTAATTGATCCCTAATACTTCTGGACGTTGTAGTCGGATTCTTTTTAACAATTCTTAAGATTTTTCGTGCGTCTGTCTCTGTTAGTTTACATGGTCGACCACTCCTAATTTCGTTTTCCACCTGATTATTTTTTCTGAACCGTTTCACGATATCGAAAACTGTCGAACGACTTCTTCCAATTATTTTTGATATTTCAGAAAGGATTTATTCTCTTTATACAACTTTATTATAACTTTTCTTTCATGTATACCGGTTTCTTTGCGATTCTTAGCCATGTTTAACTTTCTTCACTTAAAACTGATAAGTAAATGACTGATATCAGAAAAACACATATCAACATATAATTAGGGGAATTCCCTTTTAAACTCGGAAATGAAAAGAAAAGAATTGCTCCAAACTTCAATGACTTATTTCACACTTTTCAAAATGTCCGATTACTTTTGTCCACTTGATGCAATGTGAATTTGAATTAGTTGTTAATTTTCTTGTGAAAATCTTTTTATTTCTGTTTCATTTTTTTGTGCAATTAATTGAGAATACAAGTAACTTTTATATAAGGGAAAAATTTTTATTTCATTTCAAAGCTTATGCTCGTAAAAGTATTTTATTGCTTGTTTCTTGTATTGTCCGATCACTTTTGGCCACCTCTGTATATTTTTTAACGAATTTTGATGAAATTGAAATTATGGATACAATAATTAAAATCGGATAATATAAGCCGAAAATTTCAATAATAAGCCGAAAATTTCAAACCTAATATTTTTAGCTGCAATTTTCACTAAAAATTGAATTGAATACTTTTACCCTGTCTAGAGTGAAACTCAAATTTGAATGAGATTTGGCACATTGATTGATGAGTCCCTTCGGAGCAAATATTTAAAAAAATCTAAAATTAAATGCATGCATTCAAAATGGTGGCCCCCAAAGTTCAGAAAATATGTGCAATTCGCTATTTTAGTAGCAACTCAAATAAAGAATATTTTTCATGGTATTAAAACGTTTTCAACTGCCAGTGAAAACCAGTGTGACACAGTGAAACAGTTAGATTCCGCCGCGTAGCTGCCACGTTTTCAGCCGCCATTATTTTCGTGTCGTCTCCTAGACAGCTCCAGCTGGGAAAATGGATCAACAACAATTCGAACAATTTCTCTCAGTCTCCACTGCCGCATTGGGGACAAGTGGATCCGGTTCAGCTCCCCAAGTCTCACCATTCGAATCATATGACGCCAAGAAGGAAAGATTTACTTCTTATTTAGAACGTTTTGACAATTACTGCAGTCTCAAAAATGTGGATTCCCCTATCACAATGTCTCAATTGTTGTGTGCATCAATTGGCTCTATGCATTATAACAACTTAGCTGCATTATTGGGTCCTGAGAAACCCATGAAAGATATTCCATTTGCTGAGCTAATCAAACTTTTCAAAAATATGTTGTCACTGCCTGTTTCAACTGTAGTCGCTCAGCATTATTTCCTAAATGTTACTCAGCAGCCAACACAATCATTCTCAGAATTCGTTGCATCCCTGAAGGAGAAATCGAAAGATTGTAATTTTTATGTTGAATGTAAATGCAAATCAGTGATTTCCATTGCTGACACCTTTTTATGTGCCCAATTTGTTAGAGGAGTAAAAGACAACTGGATTCGAGAACAGCTCTTACAACAATATGCGTTCAAAAATTTCGATGAGCTGCTCAACAAAGCCGCAGCATTGGAAGCATCACGTTTTGAAAGCAACCAGTTTACCAAAATCCCAGATAATTTCACCAATCTCAGTAGTGACACAAACAATGTCTCAAGGATCAACAGGTCACATAGGAAATCACAATCCAACCAAAGTCGAAATACAAGTCCTAGTTCACACCAACGCTCACAGTCCCAACACAGGACACGGGTTGACTATCGTTCTTTGGGCGTTGATGGACTCTGTCTCAAATAAGGTAGGGCAAACCACAAGGCAAATCAATGCAAAATCGACCGCAACGCGCTTAAATGCACTTCCTGCAAGAAAATTGGTCATGTTTCCAAGGTCTGTATCACCACCATTCTTCGAAATTCAAAGACACATGCCATCGCAACACAATCTTCTCAGAATGATCAAAACTCTGACTCAGAATATGGTATTGGTCACATTCACTGCACTGAAGACTTATACGAGCTCAGCCCAGGTTCTGATAAGTTTATCGTCAAAGTGTTTCTCACTGGCAAGCCACAGGCATTTGAAGTCGATTCAGGAGCCAAATTCTCACTTCTGTCAGAGACAGCATTCAAACGTCTTGGTCTCAATGCTACACTACCACCAACACAGGTATCATTCCGCTCTTACTCAGCTCACATAATAAAGTCCTTAGGGAAAGTCTCACTGTCGGTAAAATATAAAAAAAGAGAAATTAATGCGGACGTATTCATTGTTCCGGCAGGATTTGATGCACTTCTGGGTCGAATATGGATTCGCACTTTCGGAATTGATCTCAAAGAAATCGATAAAGAACGGCTCACTTCGGATCATGTAGTTACAATCAACGCTGTCACTCCTCTTGAAGACATACTCAGACAATGCGCAACTATTTTCGATGAAGGCATAGGTTGTGTGCCAAACCTAGAAATAAAACTTCAGCTCAGGGAAGGAGTAAAACCCATCTTTACTAGGGAACGCGATGTCCCTTTTGCACTGCGCCAGCGAGTTGAGGAAGAACTTGCAACTCTTGAGTCACAAGGTACTATTACTCCAGTATCCTCAAGCGACTGGGGATCACCACTCGTCGTAATACCTAAACCTGATGGAGGGGTTCGTTTATGTGTTGATTACAAATGTGGAGTCAACGCAAAATTAGTCTCAGCTAATCATCCAATTCGTCGCATTGATGAAGTCTTGCACAGCCTCAGAACCAGTCAAAGAGATGAACCATTCACCATCTTTAACGGTATGCTTTTCAGATTGGACCGCCTAGTCATACCAAAATCTCTACAACGCCAAATCCCGGAAGAACTGCATGCCTCACACTTGGGCATTACAAAAATGAAACAACTCTCCAGACGATATGTATATTGGGAACGTTTAGACAAGGACATCGAGCAAATTGTTAAAACCTGTGAATCCTGTGCACATGTTCGGCACAATCCACAGAAAGCCGCTATACATCCATGGGACCCACCAGATGACAACTGGGAGAGGGTACATATTGACTATGCAGGCCCCCTTGACAACCGGTATTTCTTAATGTGTGTCGATGCAAAATCCAAGTGGGCTGAAATTCGAATACTCAAAGAATGGTGATGATGGTGCATCAGCATCAACTATCATACTCCTAGAAACCATATTCTCTGTGCATGGCTACCCATCTGTCCTAGTATCAGATAATGCTGCCATATTTAAAAGTGAAGAGTTCCAGACACACTGTAAAGAAAGGGGAATGTTTCAGAAGTTTATTGCGCTAGATCACCAATCAACTAATGGCCTTGCAGAAAGAAATATACAAACCCTGAAAAGAAGATTGAAAGCTGCAGCTGAAGACTCATCACCAATAGCCACAAAAGTACAAAATATCCTTTTTCGATACCGTGGCACATCATTAGCCTCCGGACAGTCACCAGCAGAACTTTACCTGAAAAAGAAAATTAGAATACGCCTTGATGCTCTCCTGCCTAACAGAAAAGTAGTAATGCCAACGAGCCGAAGCAGCTGTCACATCCGCTCATTCCAAATGGGAGAGAGAGTTCAGGCAAGAATGCACCTGAACAATCAAGATAGCTGGCAATTTGGGACTGTCGAACAAAAACTGGGTCAGTACCATTATATCATTGACTTAGACTCAGGCCGAATTATAAAAAGGCACATCGACCAACTAATTTCAACAATGGTCCCGAAGAAACAAGTCACCTTTTCATCTCAGCAAAGACCAGCCCCAAGCTCAAGTGTTCCATATCGACACATGCCAGCAGATGAGTTACCACCAATGGACACACAGCCTACGCCATTGACTGCGCCAGGTGTCAATCAGCCAGAAACACTTACTGGCACTCCTGGCCAATAGACACCAGCAGACGGGAACACAAACAACCCGAAGCTACCACCACGCAGATCTGCTCGTCAACGATGTCCTCCAAACTTCTTGAAAGACTATGTCACCGAATAATAGAATTAAAATCATATTTCTATATGTTTTAATTAAGTGAGGGAGACTATTGTGAATCGTTATTTTCTATGTGCCGTTCCTTTGACAGTCAGTCTCGTATCGGCCTTTCCCGATGTAACATGTCTATTGTGTTCAATACAAATATATATCAATTAACGTGTGTACTATTATTGTCTCATCATACCAACTAGTCACTTTCATCACCCAGTCACAATAGTTTTCACCTATAAACTCGAAGAACGACCCTAAAATTTGCCAAAAATTTGTATCAAAACCCATGTTTTATGAAAGTTTCATGAAAATCAAGTCGAAAACAGCTAAGTTATGACAATTGAAATGTGATACTGTGTAAATACACGTTCGCAAAAGACCCAATGCAACAGGCGTGTAAGGGTTTTGATGAAAATTTTAGGAATACATTAAGGTTAACAGACTGAAATTAAAATGGCGACAATTTAAAATACGTAGTAACCATATGTTATTTTTCCGAGCTCAATTCATGGAATATGTGTGTGGGCCAAGTTTTGATATTCAGAAGACGTTGTTTGATTTACTCATTATTTTACAATACCTTTCTGGTAGGAAGACTCTCCTGCTACTTTTAATTGTCCTTAAAAAGTATTTGCCTTTCAAACTAGGGGCCAATAAGAAGATTATTTGCTTTTAAAAATATGGGTACCTAGGAGAAATATGCCTTTTCAGCTGGTGGCGTCAACGGGATTTTTCTATATTTGGATAGGCATTTCCTAAGAATTTTACGGTCAAAAATCTGCAATTTCTCTGTAACGGTAGATGAAATAGAGAGCCAAGCTGGGAAACAGTAGATAGTTATTAGTTAGTTTGATGTTTTATACATCAATCTCGGTACTACAATTAACGAATTTACTTGAGAGAAGGGGGCCAATGCTGCAGATACTCCAGCAGCTTTTTTAACATTGAACGTGCATGTTTATTGTATTTCAAACCATAGTGAAAATAAATACCTAAATATTTAATTGATGTTTTAAAAGGTACACAGTGACCACTTATTGAAAAAGTAAGTAATTTGCTTTCAGTAGAGGCGTTTCTATAACATTTGCTATATGCATATGTTCCGCATACAGGAACAATTTAAGATTATTATTAGAAACTACAATAATTGAAAGGAATATCGAATAAATGATAATTCAATAATGACTGACCTAGAATTGATCCCTGTGGAACTCCGGATTGAGCATGAATTAAAGATGAATAGGAATTTCCACCTTGAACAGACATAAGTCTGTTTGTAAGGAAACGAATGATAATGCGACTTAACGAGATGTGGAAATTAGAATGTAAAAGTTTGAAAATTAGACTATTCACCTAAACCAAGTGAAATGCCTCTATAAAGTCGATAGTACATGGAACTGATGCTTCCTTATTTCTAAAACCAGAGTAAATTATGTTCTGAATAGATAATATTATACATCATTTTCAGTGGAGAGTTTTTCTTTATATCCAAATTGAGGTTTTTGGATAAATGGTTTAGAGGAAATATTAAATGAACGAAGGATACTTTTTCAAGAATTTTGCATGAACTTGAAAGCAGGGATATAGGCCTAAATTTGTTGTTATCACCACCCAAACCTTTCGTTGGCAGTGTACGTAAAGTGGCAGTTTTCCATGCTTTAGAAAAATAACCGTTATTAATACGATTATTTGTATCTACAACAACAGGTGGGCATAGAGAGTTACAACACTTTCTGATGGCAAAATATGGAGTTCCATCAGAAAAAAAATTTGGATTTGCATCAGGATAAAAAGATTTATTCAAATCAAATATAATACCACCCACTTCATCGATAGTAATAACGATTACGATTGTTTGAGCAAGTGGAATTTGAGTATTGATCTGTAGTAGAAAAAATCGTTAAATATGACTCAATAAAATTTGGGTGAAAAGAACTGATTTTATTTTCTACAAAAATTTTAGGAGCAGTATTGGGTGAAGGTCATTATAGACAATTAATTTTTTTCAATTGAAACATAAGCTTGTGGGATGAAATAATACTATTGCTCGGAAGTAGTTAACACATCCGAAGATAGTTTTATAGAACACAAACTGAGCTTTGAATTCAATACAAATTTTGTCTCTTGTAATTTTGCTCAGACTGTTAATAAGCAGGATTGACTGTATTATAATTTTGATAAACTAATCTTCTTAATTTTTATTGCCATAAATTTTGAATACGAATGCAACGAAAAGTTGATTGGTAAATATTGAGATGTTAAATTTAAGAATCCTTTACCAGCAGTGGAAGTATCCAAATATTCAAAAGCACTATTAGAAAGAAATTAGAAAGAGCCATAAATTAGCTGATTATCTAGTATTAGATCAGGAAGATGAACTTCCAATGAGAATAGAAAGGTGATTATCAAACTGACTCAGTCAACTTTTTGAAAGAACTCGTTACAGAATGGCGCGAGGGGTTATTGGATAGTGATCTGAAAGAGACAAAGACAAAAGAGAGCATGATGGCCGAAAGGAGCCGAAAAGGAGTATTATGATTAACGCCAAAAAGAGGTAACGAAACTAAAAAGTTATCTAAAAATGAGTTACTATTAAGAAAATGGGGACTTTTGCATGTATTAATAATAGATAAACAAAAACATTACCTGATTTACGCCAATTATGAATGATTCTACTGTTAGAATTAATGCTGCAGTCACCCCAGATATGATGCATTCAATCTTCACCCCATATTAAAGCTATCAAATCCAGAAGTACGAGTATTCAGCGAGTTTTCAAGATGAAAATATAAAGAACTCATAAGTAATTTCCTAATGTGGCCGCTATGTGTACGCAATTGTAATGTAGCAACCATAGAAGAAAAAGAAGAAAGAGAGGAAATATTACAATTACTTTGAAAAACCAAATGTTTTAAATGTGCAAGGATAGTTGTACGTCTACCAGAATCATTGCGAAGAATTGTGTTATTTTTAGATAATGGCTTACCTCTCTTATGTAAGTGGGTATTATTTAAATAGACGAAATCTCAAAAATAGTGACCAAGAATCAACTGCAAAGCAATTCTTTTGTCATGAGATTGAAGAGAATTTATATTTGATGTGATTATTTTTAAATTATTTCCTACCCACAATACAAATGAAAAAATTAAAAAGGCTTTCTGATTGTCCATCAGAATTTAAAAGGTAATAAGTCAGAAGAAGCACAGCCGGAGAGGGGTTGAAATGAAGCAGAGATTCTCTTTTTAATACGGCTAGATAGTTCTTTTGATTATTGTTATCCATTTTTCCAGATCTAGGGGATGTGGTTTTGATAATGGAAGAAAAGAATGAACGATTATAGTTTCTGGATAAGGTTAAAAACGTTGCATCAATGTTTTTAGAAACAAGAGCAGGAATATTATTATTATTAATAGGTGGAACGATTCCGGTAGACCTTGGTTTATTTGCACGCTTTTCAACCATTTTTGTTTCAAGCTTTATACATTTGGGGCAGCCAGGATGAGCATAGTATGCAAAAGACAGGAGATATAGAAGGGTCTAAAGAACCTTTATTGAATTTTCCTTGGACAAATTTTATCAACATGCTCTAAACCACATGCTACATTCATTCCCACCCTGCTTTTGTCCCAACTAGTTTTATAATTCAGAGTTTTTCAAAATTTTCAAAATATCGGTTCCCGAACGTGAAACAACTCGAAAAATATTGAGACCAGGCAGTAGAAACACAGCGATATCATATTTGATTTCTTCTAAAGGGAAAAGGGCACTCAGGTCTTTATGTTATAATTTTTTCCAGTGTACCCCTGGCCGCTTCCAGTGGTACCCTGCGTTCCACCCTACTCCACACAACCAAGATCTCCTCTCACTTTTCGAAATGAAACACTCTTTGTCTCTACCAGTTTCGCAATGTATTTGTGAAAGTTTTATACAATATGCGCATCCTGTGGGCCTTCTCCTTGATCTTCCTGGTGACAGTTTGTTTATTCCCCAGGTGTGTATGCGAGAAAGCTCACATGTTGTAACTGACTCGTTCAGGGGCTTCTTCTGCCTCGCCCTGTACTCGTCTAGCGTGATCGGTTAGGCCCTGCGCGGGGATTACTGGCCAGTGCCTGTTCCAGGCTTGGAAAAGTGGGACGGGAAGATGGCAGCTGGGCGAGAAGTTGTGTTTGCCGTATTTGAAGCTAATGGTTGAAATCAATAAATATCTGAAGTTCAAAAAGGATTGTTGAATTCAGCACCCTAGAGAATAAAGGGTACATTTGTCTTATTACCTTCGTGATTTTTAACCAGTCAAGCATATTCTGAAGTTTTATCGTTTACCATGAGGGCGTGCTAAAAGGAAGTTGATGTTCACAGAATGCTATATATTTTGAAAGATAGTTTGAAATCTTGAGAGGTAAGTGCTAGTTTTAACGATTAGGGGTAGGTCTTGAGGACTGATTTCCTGGTTTAATGATATTTCGCGAAAAAGTCAAAATTTCTTTTTTGAGCTTTTTTGTATTTTCCACTTGTTTAAGACGTTTTCCATGTATTGTGTTCATATTTTCTATTAGTCTGGAAATAGATATTAATTCATGGGTCACAAAATCTCGTGTGATCTGAGAATTGGTGAATATTAAAGAAGATTCCGACTTACTTCTATGTAGCGTACGGTCGGCTACTCCTAAGTATTCAACCAGCAGTACTTTTGCTAGGAGTCAATCGGTGAAACATGTTGTTTTTATCGGAGATTTTATCAGTCATATGGTTCACTTTATATTGAAATGAATTTTGTTTTTTTTATATAGTTTGGCAATGTTACTATCAGTTTGCGCTTACACTGCTGATTGTTCATATTGTCTCTTTAATTGCTCATAATGTCTACTTTAAAGAAAAATTCGCTGTTTGTGCAACGGCGGCCAATCGCTTCACCTTGCACATCCGCTGGCGAAGTAAACCTGTCAGCTACCTCCTAAGATTGGGAGATTCTATGGAATGACTTCCATGTTGAGTGGTTGCTGCTGGTGGTCCTTTTACTGCACCACGGTGGTCTGTTTAGGGCCAACTTGGTATTTGCCTCTATGGCCTCTACCAAATTTGGCTTTGACGCCGTTTGCTACATACTCGTATGTTAACTGATAGTCACTAAGCCGATAGCCAACCAATACAACTTCTGAGCCAATAGCAAACCAGAAAAAAAATTTGGTTGCGGGGTTACAGGGCCAAAACTTTGTGAAACAGTCTAGGCGCTAGGCCAACTAGATTTCGACCAGGCCCAAAGCCAACTGGTTTTTTTAAAAATCATCGCAGAGTTAAGCCAACCAGCTAAAGTGGTGAGTTCACGTTGCTTGAATTTTTCTTGCCAGCTCCATTATTGTTATATAATTTTAATTCTGAAGCAAAAATGCATTACAGAATTTTCCGATTTTTAATTTTCCCTTGGAATATATTTCCTGGTTCTGGCCTCAATTCTTTGTTCTTGGTACAGTTCCTGGTTCTTGACTCAGTCCCTGGTTCTTGCCTCAGTTTCTGGCTCTTGCCTCAGTTCCATTATACAATTTCCCGATCAGAAAATTTTCACGACAGTCTTTTTCCTAGTTTTTGCCTCTGCTGGCGAAAATATTTTCACTACTTTCCATATTTATATCGTAATATTGGCTTGAAAGCTTGTTATGAATCATGCGACGGCTGGTGACCACTACTAACACACCTTGCTGCTAGGTGGCTTGTCATTTCACGTTGGTTGCGACTAGCGCACATCCCACGTCAATTTTGTCGTGGGATGTCAACAGGATTTGACAGCCACATGGGAGTGAAGTGTGGAGGTAGTGGCCGCCACCCATGAGGAAGTCCCGGAGTGTGCCGACAGTTCGGTCAAATTCAACTCAACCAAATGATGGTGAGTATTGGCAACTCGAATGAGTATACCGACGTCATACACTATAATACACTTCCGATTTATTGCCCGAACCCAGTGTACAACTTGAATGTGAGTGAGAATATTCGTGGGCAGGCTAATCCAGACAGAACACCAAGTGCCGCTTCTAATACGGTATATGCAGCCAAAGCGGTGCCAACAAGCATCAACAGGTTTAAAAATAACAGGAAGAAGAACTTTCCTACAAAATGGTCATCCCAGATATCCATTGACTATTCAAAAGTAGTGGTAAATTTATCAGAAATTGGAATTGGTAAGTCGGCGAATGCAAAGCGTTTTTCCGCTTCGGATTAAAATAACGTTTTTTGTAATAGTTAAACTAACCGCGGATATCATCAATCAATCCATGCAGAGAACGGAACTAGATCTACGAGGATACAAAACACCGCAAATAGAAAATTTGGGAGCTACACTGGACCAATTCGATACAATAGACTTCTCTGATTATGATCTACGCAAACGTGATGGATGTCCGTATTTGCCTAGATTAAAGTGCCTGCTATTAAACAACAACCAGATAATACGAATGGACGATTACTTGCATGAATCTATCCCCAATTTGGAGTCAGTAGTTCTTACTGGGAACAATATTCAAGAGTTGGGCGATTTGGAACCACTCACGCACCTCAAAAAGCTGGAAACATTGTGCTTGCTTGTAAACTCCGGATCTACAAAGCCATATTACAGTGAGTATGTTGCCTACCAGTTAAATCCGATCCAATCTGAGGGACATATAAATTAAGCAACGGTAAAAGGTAGAAAATTTTTGTTTTAGAAGACGTTTGATTATGTAGATAACTGTCTATTAATCACAGAGATCTGTACAGTTTTAAAGTCCAGCATAAAATAGAGTAATCGTAACCCAACTGACAAAGGGTTGTCGTTCTCCCTGATCTTTGTCGTCAATTGGTTACATGGACCAATCAAAGCAAAATTGTCTCAAGGCAGATTTTAACTTGTAATTGTAAATTTCTCATAGAAAACAGACTTAACGTCTAGGACCGATGAGAGGTCAGTTTCGCGTTCGCACGAAATTTTAAAATCATTACAGTTTGATTATGTAGATAACTGTCTATTAATCACAGAGATCTGTACAGTTTTAAAGTACAGCATAAAATAGAGTAATCGTAACCCAAATGACAAAGGGTTGTCGTTTTCCCTGATCTTTGTCGTCAATTGGTTACATGGACCAATCAAAGCAAAATTGTCTTAAGGCAGATTTTAACTTGTAATTGTAAATTTCTCATAGAAAGCAGCGCAAATCGCAGTTAAACAAGTCAAAAATCATGTTCTGTTGCAATGTCGTATTACTTTATTATATATAATAACTAAAATTCTAGGTTTAAGCAATTAGTAAGAGATAAGGAATGTTATACACAAAGTTCATTGACGTGTGTGTATAATGAAATAAGACAATTTTCTTTTCTTTTTTTTCTATTAAAAACCCATTTCGGATTTGTAAATTAGGTAAAGATTAAATATGAATGTATTTGTTGGGAATACATTAAAATCATTAGTTTTAAGTCAGTTGAAGATAAGTTGCTAGGATATAGAATATGAACACACTCCGAAAATGATCTTATGAAGAAAAACAGGATAAAATGGAATTGCTCTCTAATGTCTAACTTTAGGGAATGTTGCTTAAAATTTTTACGGAATACAATGTTGCATAGACTTTGAAGACGTTGGCGATGCAGTCATAAAAACGCTGGGTTTTAATAAGTTGAGTCAGAATAGAGTTGAAAATCTTAGTTAATAATTGCAACGCCATAAAAAAATGGAATTGGCTAGGTTTTTGGATTGAGTTTGTGTCATGCTTTGGATTTTTCTCATCTTTAAAATTGAGAATGTTCTTTTAGAAACTGAGTTGATTCCATTTGTGGTTACGAATTTTCGTAGTTCGGAAAGTGCTTTTCAAAAATTGTTCAACACTGAAGTAAATTTAAAGTGAAAGCTTGGTGGATACTTGAATCGAACTGAATTGGCTCTAAAATCTATCTTTATTCTATCGCCTTTCGATATTTCTGTATAGCAATTTCACACAACATGCAATTGGGATCACTGTGTTGTTAACATTGATCACTCTATTATGTTGTGAAATAGTGCTGTGATACTTCTTAATGACGGATATTGTGGTCCGATTGAAACCCTTCTTGATTTTCATCTGCAAACCCAGTTGGATTCGCTGCAAAATCAAGTCTGCATTTTCGCTTGAATATCTTAGTAGTGGGGAAAACGTATCGTCACATTATATCTTCCCACATTGCAATGAATTAATAATCAAAATGCATCGTAACGATTGTACTGCAAGAGGAGAAGAAGAAGTACAAATATTTTACAATCGTATACATTTACTTTTATTAACTTTTAAGTTTTTTTCTTATGAAATATTTTTTTCTGATTCCTTTTCCCTTTTTAAATGTTTCTTAAAAGAATTTCTTGGTTTTATCAAATTAAACGCCATCACAAATTTACCAGCGAGAATAAAATGTTGTGCAAAATGTGCAGGAAGGAGCAAATTAAGACCTTAAAGGTTAATTTGATAGAATTGACAATTCATTTCATCTATATGGAACAATGAGTAGGTTTTAGATTGTCATTGCTTGCATTTACTAATGTCCAGTGAAATTCAGAAATCAGTCATTTTTTTCACCAATCCTTTTATTTGGTTGATTTTGAATTTTAATATTTTCTTATTTTAATTTCTCTCCCATTGAAATTGGACCCGATTTTTATAAAAAACTGGAAACACTCTTTGGTACACGATTAAATGTTAATTTGTAAAAATTTGCTTTCGAATGAAATTGAACAATCAAATATGGTCTGTTTTTAGTTTCACACATTTATCATTCCACTACTTGAAAATAAAAACATATTAAAATCATTAAATATAATTACCTATTTAGATATACGTTACTAATCAAAAGAACGCCTTAAATTAAATTGAAAATAAAAAATTATGTAAGTTTTCGTTGGTAAATAATTTGTTACTATAACTAAAGGTTAACTTGAAGAAACAAAGACGTTTCTATGTTGCTAAGTTTCTTAAGCGCTGTATACTTAATTTTAATGCAGTAATAATTTTTATACTGAACACTGTCCGGTTTAGTGAATTTTATATTGAAAACGTATTGTAAAAATTTTACGAGGCCTAGAGAAACCAATTATAATAGGAGTTAAATTGTAGTATAGTCAAGTTTATTAAAATAATATGAATTGCTAATCAAAAACACGACTTTCCTTTCCAGTGGCTCTTTCTTTCAGCGGGAAATAGAGCGCAGGGTAGGTATGCCGTCGCGAGGGTAGGGTTTGAGAAAATCCGCTGAGGTCGGTTTCGCGTCGCTCGCGGTACGCGGTACCTTTGTTGTTTTGCCTTTTTACTAGCGTAGCTTTCGTCGGGTTGAGTTAGCGTAG
The DNA here is from genome assembly GCA_963969285.1 of Odontomyia ornata. NCBI lineage: Eukaryota > Metazoa > Arthropoda > Insecta > Diptera > Stratiomyidae > Odontomyia > Odontomyia ornata. Next base: position 135,318,674 of record OZ017741.1, on the reverse strand, counting down.
CATATTTTTCGGTACCGCGTCGGAAATTCGGGAACGCGAAGCAAAAATTAGATTTTTGTCCTCGACTGGTTAAATGAAGAAATACGGAGTAACGTAAAGTAGGTTTCCTCTGCGTATGGTTTTGTTTTGTGACGCGTTTGAAAACGGGCATGTATTGGTGGCTGAAGATTTTAGATGAGCGTAATCCATTCGGAGACCCGCGACCGAAATCCTCTCCGATCTAGCTGGCCGACAAGCAGCGACCGCGTGAATGGATTACGGTGCACGGATTGGTTGACCGGTGGGTACCATCCGTTGGCACTACTCAGACTTAACGTCTAGAACTGATGAGAGGTCGGTTCCTCGTTTGGACGTAGACTTAAAATCATCACAAGCTATTTACGAGTAAAAGATAGGCATTTCAGAGTAAAAATTCAAAATGAATATGGTAGAGAAATGCTTTCTTGTTTAGAGTCCCACAAGGCTCAAAATTGGACCCACTTATTTATACTTATACACTTATATGTATGTAGATATATATATATATATATATATATATATATATATATATATATATATATATATATATAACAAGATACTACTTGTTCTTGAATGCAGCACCGGATTCGCATATGCAGATGATACAGCCATCATAGTTAGTCATAAATGCACTAAGTCAGCCATAGAAATGTTGCAAAAGAATTAAATGCAATCGGAGATTATGGGTTGGTCATAAGTTTTTAAAAGAGCAAGGTTATTCATGTACGGGCACGAAATGTAGTGAAAACAAGTGTAAATAAATGTCTGTAAAGGACTGCAGCGATGGGTTGCTGGCTCGGCGAGAGAGGATGGTAGGTTTCGCCGAGATTGGCCTTGTCTGATGACTAACGTTGCGGTGTCGTGAGGCGGGTTCTGTTCCCCAGCACAAAGATCCATTATAAAGGAAATTTCGCATCCACGAATTTTAAGGTATAATTAAATATCGACCGGAGTCGAGTCTGAGGTAACCTACAAGGGGTCGAAATTTGTTAACGCAGATGACAAACCGAGCCGGGAGAAAACAGATGGACTTAAGAAGAGTTCGTCGTTGCTGACGATACTTATGGCCCCCAAATAAGAGTGGGGCATCTAGGTGGAAGCGGTGCCCCTTCCGCGGATTCATGCACTTTTATAAAATAAATTAATAATACATTAATTAAAACAAGTTGAGTAAGCAGGAGAGTGCTCCTACCAGAAGGTCTTTGTAAACATCCTAGGGTTAGAAGCAAGTTTTCTAATGGCCTGAATCGATTACTTGAATTATTCATCCAATACTTAGATATGAAATCGTTCAAATTTATACAAAAGATGCACAGTTTCTTCCATAAGGACAGTGCAGCCGCCATTTTAATCTAGCTTAAATGATTTTTCTGAATGCTCGGCCGATTGAACATGTTCAAGTTAAACCCTATTCCTTAAATTTTCATGAAAATTGAAAGAAAATAAAAGTGCCTAAGTCAATTTTAAATATATATAGGGTTTTCCAATAAGAGGTGTTATTTTGAATAGATCTTCTGATTTAACACCTTGCGACTTCTTCCTTTGGAGCCGCGTGATAGAGAAGGCCTATGCCAATAGCTCAGCGTCGATTCAAGACCTCAAAGATGAAATTCGTGAGGCTATCGAGGACATAGGGCAGCCACTTTGCGATTTGGTTATAAAAAATTTCATGAAGAGGATATGGTCCTGTAAGCGTGTCGTAGTCGTTATTTGCCCAATGTTAGTTATTGCTATTAACGGCATATCTTCTTCTTCATAATGAAATAAATATCCGATCATTTGTATTAAAAAATGGCATTATTCTTTTAATATCAAAATAACACCTCTTATTGGAAAACCCTATATCAACCATAAACACGTGTTATTGTTGTTGTAATTCCATATAATTGAAATGGCTATAACTCACTTGATCATTTTCCGATCTCAATTAAATTTTGTGAACATATATATCTTATGTCAGTCTATATAATTGCATAATTTCAAGAAGTTTAAAGGTACCGTTTTGATTTTATGGGCAAAAATGTAATATCTACAAATCATACTATTATTAACAAAGTTGATCCAATTTCGATTTCTAAGGTATTTGCTGCCCTTGTACTCATAAAGTTCCACGTTTATGACAATTTTCAGATTTTTCGGCTGAAAGGTGTCCAATCGCGAGGGGAGGGGGGGGGGGATCACAAATTTTGGGTACATTTTGCCTTCCCCTGGACCCCCTAATTCATAAAATGATTTTTTTATTTCAGATTCTAAAAGTTCTAATCAAGACCTTTCATTTGATACCCCACTCGACTTCCTTTGATTAAACAAAATTTTAAGGGCCAATTCGTTATTAGGGGGGACCCCCCTTAAAATTTTTTTAAGTTTTTGTTAAGGCCTTAACTTTTGAGAAACCATCACTTCTGACCTTTTTACAAAGTTTGAGCATTCTAGCTTCTATAGTTTCTGCGGAAATTAGCTGTGACGCACGGACAGACGGACTGACGGACGGACGGACAGACGGAGAGACAGGTCGCGAAACTAGTAGGTCTTTGTAAAAAAATTTTTGATGAATGTGGATGATGCCCGAAACTTTAAGAAGTGATCGAATGGATATGCCAAAAGTTCAAATATTTCTCGAGTTCGCGATGCGATACCGAGAATAATGTTGCGGGGTCACAAAAGCGTACTAGAATTTGAACAATACATTTAAGGAACTCGTCAATAACATTCTAATAAATATTTCGCGATCTTCTTTTCATAGAGCAACAGCATAACGTTAATATAAAAAAAAATTGAATGCAGTTTCTTGATTTTATTTGTTAACGTTACTGTATCATCTTTCATGGTATCATTGGCTGGGGAAAGTATCTCCAACGCTTCTATTAATCCTTCCAATAAGCAATCATGTACGAATAAGTCGCGAAAACTGACGCTAGAGTCGCATTCATCTTCGATAAGGGAAAATTTTGCGCGAAATGCAGTTAATATATCAAGAGCATCTAATAATAGTTCTTTGTTCATTGGACTAGTCAACCGGAACGAAAAATGATCAATGAAATTTCCACAGTTTTCAACGTATTCGAACCTAACCAAACCGTCTACATCGAAATCCGAAACGAGAACTTCCTTTAACAATCGCATAAGTTATTTTAAAGTTACGGTATCAGCAATCAAGTGTCGTAGTGCTTATTTTCGCACTTTTATGCACATCCTTAGTTATTTACGAGTATGTACACTTCACGCATGCACACGTGAGAATGGAGAGAACACTTTCCCTCGACCGAACGACACATTTGGATAATGGAAAGATAAAATGGATTTCCGCTTAATCGCACGATTTAAATTCCAGCTCTCCGGTCAATGTTTTTCATGCATTCAGCGGCTTTACTCGTACTTGCACTCCTCTGCTAAGATGCCAACTTGATTTTATTATAATTTTGCAATCTTTCATATCATCTTCGCATGCTGATGGTTTTTGAATGCTCATATTTATTCGTAGAACTCATACTAAAACTTGAACGTTAAGATATTTTCACTTCGTTGAGTACTAATTGCTAATTTAACAGCGCCTGCCCCCATCTTCCTTGGTTGTATAGAATTCGGTCATGAACGCGCGAATGGATTGATGATTAGGAATGAAAGCGTGTTGAAGAAGATTTCGAGTTATTAGCCACTAAAACACCGAAAGTATGTAATTCACACGATTGCAAATAATACTGTTTGTTTTTTTTGTCGTTGATCACCAAAGCAAACTCAATTCAAAAAAAAAACGTTGGTGGAGAGGTTAATGTTGGTTCTCGATTTAGCGTGTCGAGCTCCACAATTCGGACAAGTTGAAATTGCACTGGAACATTTTTTCGTACTGGATAGCAATGAAGGCTACTGACTATGATTAAATTTTGAATTCAAACGCAAAATTTAACGCAAATTTCATCATATCCCACCGCGAGAGGGAGAATTACGCGAATTGCGCACGTATATCCGCCATGACGGCCTCTTTCTGTCTCTCACAATCGTGGTTGCTCTCGCCGTCATTGAAACGCAACATACGATTGTTATAATGATTTCTTCTCGAGAACTAATTGGGGCTAAAATTGATGAAAGTCGCGAAGCAATGGGTCCCGCACACTTTTTCACTACAGTCAGTGGATTTGTGGATTAACCAAATTATCAGTCACTCAATTCTGAATTAAAATTGCACTTTTTTTCTCGAAATGCCCGCCAGTAGTTAAAGATTGCGACCAATTCCACTTTAAGACTCCCCGACGTGATCACTTTGGCGATAAAAAGCAGACTCCCCGATCCGCCCAAGCAGATCTGCTTACGAGTACTTCATCCGAACAGCCACCGTACGGTAAATGCCGCAACGGAGATTCGTGACAAACCCCTCATCCATCCATTGTAGATTGCAGTCGGCAATGCAATTCGTGGATAAGCTACATTATAAAGGTATTACCGTGTCCAAATTTTGATTCTAGGTTTAAATAGTCAATTTTTTAAATTTACAATTAAAATTGGATTAGGGTTACAATGGTTTTCGAGCAGGTTGCTTAGGCGACTGCTCGATTACTCCATATACATACTAAAAAGGAAACTGCATATCAAAATATATAATACGGAATGTCTGTATAAAGCTACATGTTATAGCTGACTGCAAATTGTTGATGACTGCTCTGAAAACTTCGGAAATGTATTCGTCTATAAATGCCTAGGTATATATGTACAAGTATGTGGACTATGATCTGAAATCGAATCCCTTATAGAAGCACTAATAAATAAAAGATATGACAATTACGTATGCATTATACCAACTCTAAAATATATATCCACAAACAAGAATCTGTGATACGGGATTCTGGTATGGAGAGGAGCACCAAAAATGGTATAATTTGATGCCGTACTAGAAGCAGAAGTATAAATAACTACATACTGATACCACTTTCAGCAAAGGCAAATAAGCGTTGATATGAAGATAATGTCAATAACACAGCGCTGCAATTTATTTTATTTATTTATTTATTTATTTCAAAATTCCATTTTACAGATCAACAAATCCAATAACAAAACGGAAATGATTAGATACAATAGATAAAAATGACATATACATATAAAACGAAATAAAGCACAGAACAGTTAATTGCTTATAAAACTAAATTATGAATTTAAAATTAGCTCCTGCAAAATTCTTTTGAATGCAGTAAAGGTTGAGGGAAAAGGACCAAGCTGCAGATTATTATGATTCCTTAGGAGACGAAGAATAGGTGAGTGAAAATATAGCTCTGTACGAGCATATGGAATAACAAAAACAGAAGAAACACGAGTAGGACGTAAGGAGTGTCTAAAGTGTAACTCCGCAAAAATACAATACGGAGTCTGATAGTGGCAGAGTTGGTACAAGAAGCACTGATCCAAATAAGATCTACGCGCAGACAAGTACGAGAGACCAAGGAATGATAAACGCTCCTCATATGGAAGATATGGCAAGTTTAGCTTAAAGAATAGGAAGCGGGTAAATTTCCTCTGTACTGACTCCAACGAGGATACAAGATAGGAATAATGGGGAGCCCAGACCACAGAACAATACTCGAGCAATGGGCGGACAAGACAAAGGAACAAGCGGATCATAGTGGAGATATTACAGAACTTGTGCATATGTCTCAGTACAAAACCCGAAACTTTAGAGGCCTTAGCAATCACATAGGAAATCTGCGTGTCAAATTTAAGTTTGGAGTCAAAAGTAGCTCCAAGGTCTTTGTACGTAGTAACTTCGGTCAATGCGGCCTCGATTAGTATATAGGTGAAGGCAATAGGATGTTGCTTAAGACAAAAGGACATCTTATGGCATTTATTAACATTGAGGTAGAGAAAATTGGACAAACACCAATTGTTGAGCACATTCAAGTCCTCCTTGAAATCATCCGCAAACAGTAGAGAGGGGGAAGAGACTATAGAGGGGAGGTCATTGATAAACACGAGGAACAAGAGGGGCCCAAGGATTGAACCCTGAGGAACACCAGATGTAGGACAGAATGGAATAGACGTCGTTCCACCAAAACTAACATGACATGATCGGGTCGATAAATAAGACGAAAACCATGACAACAGTGAATTAGAGATTCCAAAAGCTTCGAGTTTACTGCAAAGAAGACGATGATTGACTGTATCAAAGGCTTTCGTGAAATCTGTGTAAATTACATCGACTTGATATTTGTTGTCCAAACCCCTTGCAACAAAATCAGTGCACTGAATTAAGTTAGTGGACGTGGAATGACCCTTGCGAAAGCCATGCTGCTCACCAGCCAAAACAGAGCTCAACGGTTCAGAGAGTTGGTTGTGAACTAAACGCTCAAGCAACTTCGAAAAACAAGATATCAAGGATATAGGTCGATAATTACATACACACGAAGGATCATCACTTTTGAGGATAGGTACGATACGGGCATTTTTCCATTGAGAAGGAAAGGTTCCACTGCATAAGCTTAGGTTGAAGAGAAATGACAAGGGAGTGGAAAGCGACGAAGCTAAGGACTTGACAAAAATATTTGGTAGTCCGTCTGGACCAGGGCTGACGTTAGGAACAAGGGAATTGATTAAGGATTCAACTTCAAAAGGGTCAGTGCTTAGAGTTGTGAACGAAAAACCAAAGTTACCCGCAGAGATGGAGGGAGTGAATTCATGGAGGGGAGTGAAGGTAGAGGAAAAATATTGGGCGAATAAATCGGAAATTGACTGATGAGAAGAACATTCCACATTATCCTAGCGGACTGATGAAGGAAGATGAGATGTAGTCTTTAAAGACTTGATATAAGACCAAAAGGGCTTAACATTGCTAAAATTGAGGGAAGCTTCCAGGCTGGAAAAGTAATTCTTCATAGCAATTTTTAATTCATTTTTGGCATCAGAACGCAACTTGCAAAAGTTGGATTTATCCATTGCTGCATCTGAGCGTTTAAATTCACGACGCGCCCTATCCTTGGCATTTAAGGCAGTAAGAACGCGTCTTGTCAACCAAGGTTTAAATTTATTTTTACGGGCCGACTGAAGAGGTGTAAATCTACAGTTAAGGTAATGTAGAAGCCCATAAAATTTAGTAAGAGGTGCAATACGAGATGGAGTCAGCAAGGGCGTCACAATATACCAAGCTCATGGAATAAGTAAGGGTAAAAGAGATACAAGCTCATAATCCCAACAATACTTAATGAATTTCCAACGAATTTTAAAATATTTCAAAAAACGAACACTGGCAAGAGACAAAACTTGTACAAAATTGCACTTCTTGAGTTCCATAAATGTTTAATATCCTTAAATTTTTTGACTTCTTCTTCTTTCTACATTCCTTTTATTTGTGTTAACTTATGTTAGAATTTACTATTTCACTAAATGCTAAACTTTTCAAATTGAAAGTCTGTCTAAACACTACTTTTTTAATACAATCATATCTGAGATCACAAAAATGAATTGGTTATACTCTGTAACTAGTTTTATACAAACAAGTTGTGTTAAAGATATAAACTTTATAAAGTTTCCCATACGTTAAATGTCGCCAACTAGCTTCTTATACATGAAGTTATTATTATTTTGTTTACTAGAAACACTGTTCTGAAGTACTTGTAACATGCTATGCTATATACGAGGTGTGTTCAAAAAGTTAGGTGACTGTATGTTTAGGAAAAATATTTATTTATTCGTCGATATTTATGTTTATGTTGTCCCCTTAAATGTAACCAATACACTTGTGCCAATACGCTTGTGCCAACGTTTTTTCCAATCCTCGAAGTATTTATTATAAGCACTTTTTGGTATAGCCTTGAGCTCTTCCAGCGATGCAGCCTTTATCTCCTCAATCGTTGCAAATCTCCGTCCTTTCATAGGTCTTTCAGTTTTGGAAACAAAAAAAGTCACATGGGGCCAAATCCGGTGAATATGATGGCTGAGGCATGATTGTGGTATTGTTTTTGGGCAAACGATTCTTAATCTTTGATCCACTTTTTTTCGATAGCAAAAAATCGCCGAGCATACAAAACACTTCTAACCACTATGCCTCTCACAAACAAACCAAACCTATTATAAAGCTGAAACTGTAAATATATGTTCGTGACGATTGTACCAATATAAACAAATAAAAAACACGAGAATCGAATGTACGTTGCCTGCGAAATTTGAAAAGTCACTTTTCTTTTTGTACACAACTCGTATGTTTCTTACTGACTGATTAAAATAAATGTTGTTATCTCTTTAGTTTTCGTCCGAGTTTTATTTCACGAATCTTAACCATTTCAGGCCATGGGTCAAGATATGCTTCATGATAGCGTAAGCGTTTGTGGCACGGGAATTCTGGGTTAAGAATCTAAGTATTAGCATTTTTCAAGAGAAAAAAAATTGAACTGTGTTTGAAAGAACAGTGAGAGTGTGCTCGGTGGCACCGGTGAACAACACGGAATCATCCGGGGGTTACCAAGTTGGCAACTTGACAACTCGTGCACAGCTTGTATATTCGGCGCGGCCCTCGATAAAGAAGCTGCCATCTATGTACACAGGAAAATTACCACAAAAGAAATTTAGGAGACGCTGTTATCGGTATTTCAGCAAGCATCTCTACAGCGACTGTACATGTAGTTCGATAATTTCTTGGAGATCAAGAAAAATTACGCTACTTCCATTACGAAACATGCTTCCCAACTGGCTAATGTGTTTGATGTCATACATACGGAACCACGGAAAGACAACCCAATGTCCAACTCCCACTGTCATTGCTGCATCATCGTATATATTTTCAAAACACTTGATTCTGAGCATCAATATTATCGTTCAACTTGGTACTGTGTTCCAGAAGCCGAAATCTGCGCTCAATTGAGAATTTTTTGATGCAGGGAACATCACAGGCACGTTGCGCTTTCTTCACAAATCTAGATCACAGAAGCCGCAGAAAATTTAGTACTCCCAGAAATCAGCACCAGGCGCCAGGAGAAAGAAAAACGAGCGTGCTCATGTTGTAAGAAAATCGGCCATCTCATTGCTGATTGCCGAAAATGCATTATTACTGAACGGAAATGGTAGCTTCAAATGTTAACAACTCTAATTCAACTCTGAAAAGCAGCAAACAAGGTTCGTTCCTCACAATGGGCTTAGCAGTAAATGTAAGCTTCACTTCTGTACAATGGCACAATTCATCATATGATGGTGAATAGACAGCACTTAACTAATGTAGTGATATGAGGTATATTTAGATGTATGTAAAGGACTGCAGCGATGGTTTGCTGCCTCGGCGGAAGAGGATGTTGAGATCCGCTGAGATTGGCCTTGTCTGAGGACGCGTGAATGCGCTGGAAGGCTAGCGTTGCGGTGTCACAGGGCGGGTTCTTTTTCCCAGTACAAGGGACCACCACAAAAAATTTCGCTCTCACGAATTAAAAAGGTCGAATGCCGATCGACTGGTGTCAAGGCTGAGGTAACCTACTAAGGGTTGCTATGTTTGTTCCAAGAAAAAATTGGGCCGGGCAAAAACGAACGGACTTGAGATGACTTCGTCGTTACCGATGATCCTTGTGGTCCACAAATAAGATTGGGGCATTCAGATGGTAGCTGTGTCCCCTCGCACCCTCCCAACCGGATCAAGGTCGAAACGTAGACGTGGCCATGCATTTCCCGTTTGAGTGAAAAACTCATATAAAAGTACTTTGTTTGACTCTTTCCCTCAAATGAGAGATACAAACGTAACTGATTTATGCTATAGCGTTATGCAATGAAATCATATAACCCTATATCATAAAAGGGCACGCGAGCGGAAGGCCACCCTACCCGGCAAGAGCCCCTGTTAAACAAAGGAAACGGAGGAGCGCGCCCGATGGCTAGCCCATTCTAGTGGAGGAGCCTGCCATCAATGCGGGTCCTATACTCGTTCAGGTCTATTAAAATGGAAAGACCGACGGTTTACGCTTAACAATTCATTTTATTTCGTTACTTCAGGTATTTCAGTATTTAGTTTTAATATAAAATATTACAGTATCGTACGTTCCAAGTAGTAGAGCAGAGAAATAGAACACTTTACCATGGAATTATTTTTATTAGTTACATCGGGAGTGAAAAGTAAAATTTTAGAAACTATAGCATTAAGCCAGTAATTGTCACAAGATCACATCAAGTTTATGCTCCACTTACTCCACCATAAATAAAGTGCGTAAAAAAATTTGAACTTTATTTGAAATGATTCGCAGTTTTTTGGAATAAATTTACTTATTCGTCGTCATGCCAGAATATTTTTTTCAAAATTCACATTTCGGGTTTTGAAAAATATACCAAAAAAGCAATACATTTTGCTTGAGTATGGTCAATCATAAGATTAACTATTTTTCGTTTACTTTTAAGTTCCCTTAGATGCAAATAATTACTATTTTGTTGGTATTAATTTAATTGATCTAAATAAATTCTCTAATCAAAGTTTAGTTTCACATACCACTTACAGTAACTATAATCGAAAACCGTTATTTATCTATATTTTGATTTCAGTGGTAACCATTAACGTAGTTTTAAGTTATTGATTATTATATAAAAGGAAAAACAAAATAAAAAGTTACGCTTTATAGTTCCAAAATCAATCACATAAAAAAAAAGACGAAATAAAGATAATATAATGTACTTAATTATGAGATACTTCAATGAAGTTTGATTATACGAAGTAGTTTGCTCAATGCTCTAAGGGGAATGGACTACATTTTCGCTTGCCCGGATGACATTGGTGTATTTTTCTTCTTCACTCACATTCCATGTGATTAATTTTTTTTTTATTTATTTCACCAGAATACAATTACAAAATCAATTTAAGTAATTCAGCAGAGATATACATAGACATCTGTACGCTTTCCGGTAGCTTACTAACTAAGAACTAAATTTTCAATCAAAAACATATGATATACTATCACTTAAAATTAATACTATAAAATAAAATAAAATACCATCACCAGTTTAAAATTATTCAAATTCATCCTAAAATGTTTTCTTTGATCCATTTTATTCATCCTAAGATGTTTTCTTTGATCCATTATAATTTTATTTATTGCACATAATAATTATCCAAAAATTCTATCGTTATTTCTGTATATAGTAAATCTAGCGTATCAAATATAGGGAGGAAAAATTGTTGCAACATTTTTTGCCTACTGTTCTGCAAATATTTTTTGTGATCATGTGAGGATAAAATTCACTGTGAACTCACTTGTGTATGAAAAGGAGAAGCAATTCCTTTATTCTCTCGTTGTTCGTGGTGTAAAAGTGATAGTAAAAACAAACAACATCTGTGTTAACAAAGTGCGTGTTTAAAAACTTTAAAATGATTTTTGTGTTATTAATTTCTTCTGTTCTTTGTAGAATATCAATAGGTTTCGATTATGGCGTTCAAATTTAGACCTAATTTAATGTCATTTAAATTGTTTCCCTTTTATTTGGCTTGAAAATGTATTTTTGCGTTCATTGAAAAATCTCTGTTTGACTTGTTCATCCTAACACTAATAAATATCCCCTGTGTGTATGATAACTTTAATTCGACAATATAGGCATGGTTGGTATTCAAAAGTTTTTTATATAAAAAAAGGAATATTTGCAGTAAAAAGTATAGTATTAAAATATCACTTGCACTACGACTAATATTATTTAACGTATTGCGTATAAATGAATGTGTACGCTATTTTTAGTCTTTTAAAAATGTTGTTGTTTTCGCGATGAATTTGTTCATTAACCGGAAAGTTGACAAATCACTTCGGTTCGTCTGTTCCATTCCATCAAAACGATTTGCTTTTTTGTTTACATTTTCATTCAAAGCAACAAAAAGAATCCACTTATTTTAAACTACTTATAAGAGAGATAGAGATCCATAATGATTTTAGACTGCATATAAGTGATATGTCTTGTTGCCTCCCATTCGCAACTCTGTACGGGCTATGCATGAGTTCATATTGAGATTTGTAAGTGGAAAGTTTACAAAACTTTGCTTCTTCTTGAACGTGTTTCCTAACCCGTCTGAGTCAGCAGCAATTTTTTTTTTAAATGTCCAACTAAAAGAGGGGGCAACTTCGATATATCCAATTTTTGATCGCGTTACGCTCTTGGAGTACCTAAACCGAGTTGCAATTAGCAAACGACTATGTAAGCTAGTAAGGTGTATCGTTCCGCTCTCCACACAAATGCGGAAAACGTGAGTCGACGGAAATTTTAACTGTAAACTGCCAAAGGTCACTTGGCGGAATTACTCACTGAAACTCGGTGCAATTTTGAGCTAATACAGGACGACGAAGAACGCGCTAGATTTCTCCAGATCTTGAAATGAATTTTTCGTGTGATTTTGGTCTCACCTGTGTTCTTTGAACCAAACAAATTTTGCAACACAAATAACGGAAGCGATGCCGAGCGGTCGAAGAAAATGTGTCTTGATCTCGAGATCTTGCGCAAAGCAATGAAAATAACCAACCCACAGTCGCGCGGACTGACTCTTGGGACTTGAATTTCTTGTGGACTTCTGATTCTGATTGCGATTTGCAATGACTTGGGTTGGTTGGGTTTTAAGCAAAACTGACGTAAGATAGGAAGCCATATGGTAGCAATTTGCATATGCATTAGTCGGCCTACTATGGACAAGGTTCCGTGAGCTGTCAGCCAACTGCGGCATTAGCAAATGCTTATATTGAGTAATATATATTATGTTCCGAATGAAAACGTATGAAACGCATTCCGTGCATGCTATAAATTCACCTTGCACTGTCCATTGTACTCCTACACTTTTCAAGACGAGCAAATGAAGCACATGTTTTGCATAGCTCAGCGTTGAGAAGTAAACAAACTCCTATATATTCACTTTGAAAGGCGATAAAAATTAAACGGGTATAAGTACTGAAATAATTTTCACTTCACTAGGAGTGCTATATTGTTCTCCGCGGGCCATCTGGATTTCTCTGTAGATATCCGTCTCAAAACCATAGAAAACCTCGAATTTACGTTTGCTCCTCCATAATTCTTCATATACCGCCATGTAAGTTAGCCAGCAAAGTCGGCCTACTAATGGTCATGTGTGTGGTAGTAAGCGCTGCTGCCATATGGCTTCCTATCTAACGTCAGTTTTGGTTTTAAGACAACCGCAGAGCTTTTCGCAACTCCTCACTTTTTGATCCTGCATCGATTTTTCGATTGGATCACGTTCCCCGGACTGTATAGGGTAGTCGCGGATTAGACGGCAAAAGTAGCTCAATCCAAACAACACGCTCGTGTGATGCCCTGCGCTGGCTTTTCAGGTTTTCCGAGCAAGAGAAATGCGATTCTCGTTGGGTTGGAGACAATAATGCAAAACCGGGGTTTTCGCTCTTGCACTTCATGATCCTTGTTTTCGCTTGCGGGGTTAGAATAGAGCTCAATTGATCACACAACGAGGTAATGAAACCAATTTTGCACAATCTCCGTACATACCATTTAATCGGAATGCCGGCTAGAATTTTTAACTCTTGACACTTTAGCGAAAAGCACAAAGGACTGTCACTCCGCTCAGTTGAGGAAAACGTGCCGCGATCAGCCCAACCGCCTCGTTCGGTTGTTCTATTCCGACTCCCCGTTTGCTGTTCGTTGTTGCCTTACGGGACCTCGAAAACAGCTGGTCGTATGGCCGCGCTAGATTGCATTCGGAAATGCCATACACAGACGCAATACACTAAATCAGTGTTCCCAGGTCCGAAATTTTAATTGGTAGATTTAAACATTTTTCATGAAAAATTAACTGAAGTAAAGAAAAATGAAAAAGATTCTAAATGGTAAAAAAATTTAAATCTCATAAAGAATACAATTAAAGGGAAACGTTTAAATTTCATATAAATGAAAATTGCTATAAAATTTCATTTAATAATAATTATAAGAAAGAAAATTATTCTACAAATTACAATTATGAATGGAAGTAATTAAATATTTTTCTAAATCTGCCATTAAAATTTCGGATAGGACGTAGGAAGGTTTTTGAGCAGTGTGCTTGTGTGACCGCTCGATTACTACACTACGTTCGAGAAGTTTCTAGTCCCGCAAGGTATTGTAGTAATCTAGGAGCTATGGCTCTAAAAGCAGCGCTGACACAGGCACACAGCACAAATTCAATTTAACAAGGAGTAACCATTCAGTCACCTTCCTCATCGCAACACTCGTTTTTTTTCCGCATGAAAAATAAGTGAAAAAATTTCTTTTGTACTTAACACCCGGGAAACAAAATTCTGAAACTGTTTTAATGTGTAGTGATTTTATTTCAATATCTTTTGAATATAATTTAACTAATTGCGGTGTAACGTGGTATGCAAATGCTTAGAACGAAACGGTTAACCCCTTAAATTATATGAACGATAAAATCATTGTATCATTTAAACCCCACAAAATTTGTCAAATTTTACCCATTCCAACCATAATATTAATTAAAAATTGTTTTGTTTGTCGGTAATTAACGCGTGCCTGTCCTATTCTTTCGATTTATTTCCCCCTTAATTACGCCTAATAATTATAAACATAAATTGCTTTCAATTGAAAACTTAATCGAATCTACACAAAAAACGATTTAGAATTTTAAAAATAACCGAAATGAGTGTGCATTATCACCACCGCATGTTCACCCATAGATGGCACTTCTATTTCCACATGGTACGAGCGAGGTTATTCCGTGTGTCTCGAACATTTTTTCAATGAACAGTTTCCCATAAACCGCTCCGTGCAAAAGGCGGATACGATTAAGTTCTAGTGTAAGTGTCAGGTGATAAGTGATTTGAATGGTTGGCGAGGGAGTCTTATCAGGAAAATCGTAAGTAAACTAATATTAGTTTTTCTAAGGACTATTTTTTTTCGAATTAGTGTAAAAAGTTTAAGCAATGATAAGACAGTTGCTGCAACAACTTAAACGATGACATGGGCTGGAAATCAAAATTGCGGATTTCTCCGAAGGATAATAGACCTAAGACTAGTGATGTAACGGACCCAAGAGAAAATGAATTCGAAGAATTCTGTTTGAAACGAGAAATATTAATGGGAGCCTTCGAGAAGGACTGGAAAGGAACCGTCGCCTATTCGGGAGGCGGCTATACCAATTGCTTTAAGTGGTAGGGATGTGTTGGCACGAGCAAGGAACGGTACTGGAAAAACCGGTGCTTGTTGCATTCCCGTACTCGAGCGGATCGACCCATCTCGTGATGTTGTCCAAGCTCGTGTCATCGTACCAACGAGAGTGTGACTTCTGCTTGCGGGACCCAGCAGACGGAAATCGGACACGTTAGAGCATGGAGTGTAGTTTAGGACGAACGGGTGCAGTGTAAGTGGCAGTCAGCGAAACTGTGTTTTGTCTCATTTTCTTCGACGCTCTTTGTATCATCTGTCCTGCTTTCGTTGACTGCAAGAAAATTCCTTTTCGAACTAAAAAGAAAAGGGACTGTTTGGTGGATTGTTATTGATATGAAGTTCTGTGGAAAAATCCTTTGTTCATGAAAGCTTCAAGCCAGAGACAAAAACGCAATTTAGCAAAGACTCGAGGCAAAAGTTGGATAATTGGAGTTGTGCGAGTGTATAGGACAGTTAATGGTTGTTTTGTGCGTGTCCAGAGATTGCTAAAGTATCCGAGTTCGGGTCAGCTAATGAATCTACGCGTGCGAATCCGCCAGCGACCCAAATTATGTTTTGTAAGCGATTCGAAGGGACGACGAAGGCAGGGAAGTGTGCAACATAGAGCAAATGGAAGCAGTGAAGACTTTGTGCATTTAGTATGGGTTTTACTACGTTGAAAGGGGAGTATCGCTATTCGTTAGTGGTTATTGGATTTATTAGAAACGCCAAGGTGATGCTCGTCGTAAGCCGCGACAATAAAGCGTGTATTACTGTTGTTTATCCCGATCGGCTACGCCGATCTCGAACTGAATTAATGAAAACATTGAATCGAACTTCCTGAACGTGCTTAAAATAAATTTGAGCTAACAGACAGTTTATCGGCTTTCTTTATATTGATTCTTCGTGAAATGTTAGTAATTGTATTTCCTGTGAAACTTTAGCCAGACTTAATTTGTGAAAAATAGACATTTATCAATCCACAATGGTTATTTCCGCTGAATCTTTTCGCAACTATGAACTTGTTCTGAAAAATCTTCTGGCTGGGGGAATTGCTGGGATGTGTTCTAAAACTGCTGTAGCGCCATTAGATAGGATAAAAATCTTACTTCAAGCACATTCCTCTCATTACGAACATTAGGGGTGTTTAGTGGTCTCAGGCACATAATATTGAAGGAATCATTTTTGGCATTGTATAAAGGCAATGGAGCACGGATGATTAGAATATTTCCGTACGCAGCCACGCAGTTCACATCCTTCGAAATGTACAAGAAGTACTTATCGCAGTTTGAATTACATTTAAAGTTTGTAGTACACGCGGATAAATTTATAGCAGGAGCTTGTGCAGGACTGACGGCTGTTACATTGACATATCCGCTAGATACAATTCGTGCTCGTTTAGCATTTCAAGTAATGGGAGAACACAAATACACTGGAATTTTGCAGTGTGCTTCTGAAATGTTCCGCAATGAAGGCGGAATACGTGCACTTTACAGAGGTTTTTTTTACCTACTTTAACAGGCATGGTCCCGTATGCCGGGCTGTCATTTTACTGTTTTGAGATGTTTAAATTTTTTTTGCATGAAGTATTTGCCAAAGTACGCATGCAATAAATGCGAAAGGAATACGGGTGGCCTTGTTTTACATACACCGGCAAAACTGGTATGTGGTGGCTTTGCTGGAGCTGTTGCGCAATCAATTTCATATCCCTTGGATGTTACTAGAAGAAGAATGCAACTCGCAATGATGAGCCCAGATACAACAAAATTTGGGATGGGAATGATGCAAACATTAACGTTAATTTACCGTGAAAACGGTATCGTTCGAGGATTATATCGAGGAATGTCAATTAACTATTTAAGAGCAATACCCATGGTAGCTGTTTCATTTTCCACATACGAAATACTTAAACAAGCTCTAAAATTGGATACAGGGATGAAAATTTAATTTTATATTGGTCTAAAACATTTCAATCATCAAAAGTTCATACATTTGAAGCAAAAAGTGCAATGTCTTAATGCGTTATTCTCTAAGTTGCAAATAAGCCAATCGATAATATTTTGCAATTCAACGCGACGTGTGGAATTGCTGGCTAAGAAGATCACGGAACTTGGTTATTGTTGTTACTATATTCATGCCAACATGGCGCAGGCGCATAGAAATCTAGTCTGCTCTGATCTTTTTACACGTGGTATTGATGTATAGGCTGTGAATGTTGCTATTAATTGCGATTTTTCACGTATGGCTGAGACACTCGCATCGTATTGGCCGTTCAGGGCGTTTCGTACCTTTGGGTATTGCCATCAATCTAATCGCATATGAGGATCGTTTCGATTTGCATCGCATTGAAAAGGAATTAGCCCTGAGATTAAACCAATTCCAAAGGTGGTCGATCCTTCGCTTACGTTGCCAACTCGTTACCAAGTTTGCAAAGCGGTAACGGAAACGACATGAGCAATTCATCAATCAATGAAGAAGGGAACGTGAGCAAGTGAAAAAACGTGGGAAGAACGATGTCTCTGAAATAGTTAAATGCTACAAGTGTGTAAGTCCGTGCGGGAATGCGCGAGTGCCTGATTTATGTGTGAATGTATTCGCGTTTTGGATTTATAGATTTATAGTACTTTATGAATGAACAAATTGTGAATGAAACGGCGTGAATGAAAATTTCGATTTTTAATACTTATGCGATTCGAATGATAAATTATGAAAGGGATTGTAGGGGATTGATTACCAAAGTGTTTTTAAGAGTATTGGGAGGAGAAAAGAAAAATAATTATATTCGCTACAAATGGCGCCCAACGTGGGGCCCGAAATGCCCGGCTGTATCATCAGTCGTGAGCACGAGACAGTCCATCGTCTCTAGGTGTCCCCACTAGGTGTTAGAATTATTGGCGGGTAGATAACTCCCGAGGGTTTTTGCACTGATCGTGCCCCAGCAGCCTAATAACTTTCGAACGTGTGTTGTCTCTGGACATCAATATCGTTTGGTCCTGCTTTTGAATTATACTTTGGTGGTTTACCACCATTGTATAACTAGTAAGGCCAAATGATATTAGAGTCCCTTTTTGTGTTCGGAAGTTATTATCCCAACATCTATTTTGCGGAGGATTCTGATCCGCTCCCCAAACCAGCGGTGCCTAAGTGTCTTAAATTACATGGATTTTGATTTCATGTGATTGGCTGATTAGCTAATCCATGACTATCCATGACAAGACACGCGCTGCTTGTGGATTAGAATCCCACCCTGGGCTGACAAGTTGTAACTTGAGAAGTTTGCTAATGAGGGATCACTTCTGAACCCTGATTTTCATGGTGCCACAAGAGAGTGTCCCTGAAACGTTTTGGAAGGATTGTGCCATGGTGTCCATACTTGGGAGGAAGGACGGAAGGAAAAAAACCGAGTATTTTTTTTGAAAACTAAATTAATTAAACCTTTTCATACCCTGCGATTTTTTTTGTGAGGTTCTTTTTATAGTTCGCCACTGACGGCCACTTCAAGGATTTTGTACTTTACATTTGTTGCATAATTTTTATCTATATATATATATATATATATATATATATATATATATATATATATATGTATATATATATATATATATATATATATATATATATATATATATATATATATATATATATATATGTGTATATATATATATATATATATATATATATATATATATATATATATATATATATATATAATATATACATATTTATTTAGATATATCTTTTTTTCCTTTATATATATCTATAGTTCTGTTTTTTTTTGCTAATCAACATTACCTTAGGAATGCCCACCAAAAGAACGCCAGAGAGGAGGAAGTTAAGGTCGGATGCCGGACCAGCTCTCTTATGCTCCATATGTCACGAGGACATGGATGAAACCACAAGCCAGAGGTTGCAATGCGGACACAGGCTACACCAGCTGTGTCTGGCCCAACTGCGGCAAACCTCATCCACGTGCCCGCTCTGTCGTCAGCCTTTAGAAATCGCACAGCCAGCAACAGAACGCCTGCAGAAGAAGCGAGACCCCCAGTGGCTGTGGAAGCGACAGTTTTACAAGATCTGATGGCGCTCGTACAGGACATGTCCACCCGGTTAGCCTCGCTAGAAAGCCAGAGAGAGAACCCCGCACCACCCCGGCCAAGAACTCCTCCTATGTGGGATTCGGACCCCAATCCGTGGGATTTCCCAGTAGACTCGCGGCGTGATCCCGAACGGATCCGGCCAGGTGCAGCCATGAATCCGTTGGCTCCAGTTTACCGGCCCCGATTGAGCCAAGCACTGCCACCTAATCAAGCTCCCGGGATTCCGCCGGACCAACGCTTCCTTCCACACGATATGTATCGGCTGAAGCCGACACAAATCCGCAGCATCATCCAGGGATGGAATCTACATATTTATTTAGATATATCTTTTTTTTCCTTTATATATATCTATAGTTCTGTTTTTTTTTTGCTAATCAACATTACCTTAGGAATGCCCACCAAAAGAACGCCAGAGAGGAGGAAGTTAAGGTCGGATGCCGGACCAGCTCTCTTATGCTCCATATGTCACGAGGACATGGATGAAACCACAAGCCAGAGGTTGCAATGCGGACACAGGCTACACCAGCTGTGTCTGGCCCAACTGCGGCAAACCTCATCCACGTGCCCGCTCTGTCGTCAGCCTTTAGAAATCGCACAGCCAGCAACAGAACGACCTCAGTCCTCCAGTGCAAGTGGAGCTGTCCCCAAAAGCGGACCCCTTCCATCTACGACAAGGAGTGCACGAGAGGAAGACTACAGTGCTGTAATATGTCACGAGGACATGGATGAAACCACAAGCCAGAGGTTGCAATGCGGACACAGGCTACACCAGCTGTGTCTGGCCCAACTGCGGCAAACCTCATCCACGTGCCCGCTCTGTCGTCAGCCTTTAGAAATCGCACAGCCAGCAACAGAACGCCTGCAGAAGAAGCGAGACCCCCAGTGGCTGTGGAAGCGACAGTTTTACAAGATCTGATGGCGCTCGTACAGGACATGTCCACCCGGTTAGCCTCGCTAGAAAGCCAGAGAGAGAACCCCGCACCACCCCGGCCAAGAACTCCTCCTATGTGGGATTCGGACCCCAATCCGTGGGATTTCCCAGTAGACTCGCGGCGTGATCCCGAACGGATCCGGCCAGGTGCAGCCATGAATCCGTTGGCTCCAGTTTACCGGCCCCGATTGAGCCAAGCACTGCCACCTAATCAAGCTCCCGGGATTCCGCCGGACCAACGCTTCCTTCCACACGATATGTATCGGCTGAAGCCGACACAAATCCCCAGCATCATCCAGGGATGGAATCTTGATTTCAGTGGAGAACCCAATACTATAACGGTGGAAGTCTTCATAAGTCGGGTGGAGTCGCCGATTGAGCAGATGCTAGCAGGAGACCGCACAGCGCTCGCAGGATACTTGCCAATGCTGCTTAGGGGAGCAGCACTGGAGACATATTGGCGAATACATTCAGCTCCACCATCCATACGCTGGTCACGGTTGAAGGAGGTACTCCGCATGGAATACCCTACGGTCGACATGGACGAATTAGTCCTGGACAAGATGAATGCTAGATGGCAGCGTCCGGACGAGTCCTTCCATCAATATCGAGCCGATATCCTTCGGTTGAATGACCAGCTGTCAGAGCCATTGTCTTCTACCCAAATTCTGCGCCTGCTAAAGCGCAATCTAAGACCGGAGATTCGTCGGCATATCGTGAACTCCGATCCACAGAGTATGGAGGCCCTGCTGAGAAATGTGCGTCGTATAGAAGGGTTTGAGGAAGACCTACGGGACCGGCCATACTTACTAACCAGGACGGGTCCTCGACGAGGAATCGCGGAATTGGCCCCAGATTATACCACCCTAGATCTGGAGGATGATTTGGACCCAGACCATCTTGCTGTAGCAGCAGTGGGAAGTCTTACGACCTGCTGGAATTGCCACCAAACCGGACACCGGTTCATTTCATGCCGAGCAGAACGTAAGGTTTTCTGCTACGGTTGCGGCAAGCCGGACACTTACTTCCCGGACTGTTCTGAATGTGCCGCGTGAAAAAACGGCCAAAAGAGTACCCGACCACCTCAGCGGTACTCGAAACTCCAGCAGTAGCTCCTCAGACAGCGGCTCACCCCAACAAACCTGACGTTAACCCACCAGCCATGACCATTACGACTGCGGATGTTCACTCTCTTCCGGAGACCTCACCAACGACAATATTAAAACGACCATCGCAGTCACTGCCAGAAGAACCGCGGCAGCCTCAAGTACGCACTCTAAAACCTTATCATGTTAGACTGCAGGAATATCGGGTGGCTCGAGAGCGAATATTTGCTTCCGAAGTCGTCACTTCCCGTCCGTGCACGACAAAATGGTCAACCCGTCGTTGGCGGAATTTCCGCAAGAGAGTGCGCATCTGCCGTCAAACCATAAACTCTTGAAACATCTCGGAGGTTGCTGAGAATGAGATCCGACCTTATCATCCAATTAAAGTGTTGGGCGAGACCGTGTTTGCATTGATCGACACGGGTGCCAGCATCAGTTGTCTTGCCTCGAGCTTTGGCTCCAAGGTGCTCCAAGACTATCCGAACTTGATTAAATCCTGACGCACTGAAATTAGTACAGCTGATGGCACCAAACACCCTATACGAGGTAAACTAACCACACCCGTGACGTTCAGGGGTCAGACGAAGGATATTACGTTCTACATTATTCCGTCTTTGACTCAGAATGTATACCTTGGTGTCGGATTCGTCCTTCGCTTTGGACTGGCCTCCGATTTATTCACCGATTTGTCTTTAAAAACCAGAAATGTCAACGAAATCACTTCTACTCCCGAGAGGCATGACCTGACGCCTAACCAACGACAACGCCTGGAAGCATCCGTTGCTGCTTTCCTATCTTACGCTACCCAAGGCCTTGGCCGCACCACCCTAGTCTCACACGCCATCGACGTTGGCGATAGTAAACCGATTAAACAGAGACACTACGCAATCTCGCCGGCCATGGAGAAATTGGTGTATGCGGAGCTAGATAGGATGCTCGAGTTGGGGGTCATAGAAGAGTCCCAAAGTGCCTGGTCATCACCGGTAACCTTGGTGGTGAAGCCAGGTAAAGTCCGCCTCTGTCTTGATGCCCGTAAGGTAAACGCGGTTACCATCAAGGACGCGTACCCTCTTCCACTCATCGATGGAATACTAGGGAGACTGCCGAAAGCCAATTATATCACCAGTCTCGACCTAAAAGACGCCTTCTGGCAAATTCCACTCGATGAGGGCTCGAGGGACAAGACCGCCTTCACAGTGCCTGGACGACCATTATATCAGTTCGTCACAATGCCCTTTGGCCTGTGTAACGCGCCGCAAACGATGACTCGGTTGACGGACAAGGTCATCCCACCTCACCTAAAACACCAAGTGTTCGTGTACCTTGATGATCTGTTACTCATCACGGAAACGTTCGATCAACACCTCCTACTTCTACAAGAAGTAGCCCTGCACATCAGTAAAGCGGGACTCACCATCAACGTACAGAAAAGTAAGTTTGTCATGAAAGAAGTCCGATACCTAGGATATGTCATAGGACATGGCACTATCAAAACGGATCCAGACAAAACTCGTGCGATTGATGAGTTCCCCTTACCAAAAACTGTGAAGCAGCTACGACGTTTCCTTGGTGTGTGCGGTTGGTACCGAAGGTTTGTTCGGAATTATGCAACAGTTTCAGCGCCCCTGTCAGACATGTTGCGGAAAGGGAAGTTCGTTTGGACCGAACTCAGCCGAAAGGCATTTGAAGAGCTTAAACAAGCCCTCACATCAGCTCCTGTCTTGCACAGCCCCGACTTCACGAAGCCCTTCTCCATTCATTGTGACGCAAGTCAACATGGAGTAGGAGCCGTGCTGGTGCAATTGACCGACGAAGGAGAGGAAGCTCCCATCGCCTTCATGTCCAATAAGCTGAATTCGGCCCAAAGAAACTATACTGTTTCCGAGCAAGAATGTTTGGCAGCGGTAATGGCTGTGAAGAAATTCCGAGCTTATATCGAGGGCCACCAATTCGAGATCATCACGGACCAAGCGTCACTACAATGGTTGATGAACCAGGTAGATTTAAGTGGACGCCTAGCCAGATGGGCTATCAAACATCGGAAAGGAACCCAGAACATCGTACCCGACACTCTCTCACGGATGTTTTCCCCAGAGGGAGCCGAATTAACAATAACTGACGAGGACCCCATCGAAATAGATTTGGACAGCCCACATTTCGAATCAGATAGCTACAAAGAGTTGAGGCAAACCATAGCGACCCAACAAACACAGCTGCCTGATTTGAAGGTAATAGACGGCTATGTGTATAGACGAAATGAATACGCCACTGGTGATCCATGGCAGGAAGAAGAGTCTTGGAAACTCTGGGTACCGGAGGAAATGACACAACATCTAATCTTCCGCGCACATGACCATCCTTTAAGTGCCCACGGAGGTTACGGTCGAACACTACGGCGACTCAAGTAATATTTCTTTTGGCCTAAAATGGCATCCCAGGTCAAAGACTACGTGAGCGCCTGTGAGACCTGTAAAGGCACCAAAGCGCCCAACCAGCCTCTTCGACCTCCTATGGGTCAACTCAACGTTCCAGAACGCGTGTTCCAGCGTCTATACATCGATCTACTCGGTCCATATCCTCGGTCTTCAATGGGACACATCGGAGCTATAGTCGTTCTAGATCAGCTCTCAAAATTCCCAATGGTGGAACCTATCCGTAAGTTCACAACTCCATCGATCGTGAAATTCTTAGAGAACCGGGTATTCCATGTGTTCGGTGTTCCAGAGAGTGTGTACTCAGATAATGGAGTACAGTTCCGGTCTCGGCAGTTTAAGAGCCTACTTGAGTAGTATGGCGTTGAACACCAACTGACGACCATATACTCTCCTCAGTCCAACGCATCAGAACGGTTGAACCGTACTCTATTGGCCGCGATCCGTTCCTACGTCCACCCATCTCAAAAGGATTGGGATCGGCGATTGTCTGCCATCACATGCGCCCTGCGATCCTCGTATCATTCCGTCACCGGTGTCGCCCCTTACTTTGCCGCCTTTGGACAGCACATGATTTGCCACGGTAAATCATACCGACTGTTACGGCAATTAAAGTGTTTGGGAGACCCCGTCGTTGCGCTGGAGCCCCACGAACGTCTAGGAGACCTCCGCCAACAAATCGGACGGAAGCTTAAGGCCGCAGGTAGTGCAAATGAAGCGCAGTACAATCTCCGGTCACGATCTGCTAATTTCAAAGAAGGAGATGAAGTTTTCCGGCGAAACTTCCGCCAAAGTGACGCCGCGGGGCATTACAACGCCAAGCTGGACAGGCGATTCTTGAAAAGCCGCATAAAGAAGGTAATGGGACCTAACCGTTACTTGATAACGGATCCATCGGGAAAAGAAGTGGGGATATACCACGCGAAAGACCTGCGCCGATAGATAATTAGTCACGTCTGTTTGTCCGTCCGCATATATTTTCAAAACAACGCACAAGGGTTGTATACTTCCGGGCAAACATAAACATAAGTCAGTCCGTCCGTCTGTCAATTGTGGTTTTCTTTTATTGTCCGTCATCTCTAGTCCCGACGCCGAAGCCAACCCATGATACACAGAAATATTCTTCAGCTCCTTTTTCGCAATCCGCATTGCCTTGGCATCACGAGAAAATTAGCTGCCCTGTAGTAATCTAGGAGCTATGGCTCTAAAAGCAGCGCTGACACAGGCACACAGCACAAACTCAATTTAACAAGGAGTAACCATTCAGTCACCTTCCTCATCGCAACACTCGTTTTTTTTCCGCATGAAAAATAAGTGAAAAAATTTCTTTTGTACTTAACACCCGG
The DNA here is from genome assembly GCA_963969285.1 of Odontomyia ornata. Taxonomy (NCBI): domain Eukaryota; kingdom Metazoa; phylum Arthropoda; class Insecta; order Diptera; family Stratiomyidae; genus Odontomyia; species Odontomyia ornata. The sequence continues at coordinate 135,293,663 of OZ017741.1, read as the reverse complement.
GAAACAAAATTCTGAAACTGTTTTAATGTGTAGTGATTTTATTTCAATATCTTTTGAATATAATTTAACTAATTGCGGTGTAACGCGGTATGCAAATGCTTAGAACGAAACGGTTAACCCCTTAAATTATATGAACGATAAAATCATTGTATCATTTAAACCCCACAAAATTTGTCAAATTTTACCCATTCCAACCATAATATTAATTAAAAATTGTTTTGTTTGTCGGTAATTAACGCGCGCCTGTCCTATTCTTTCGATTTATTTCCCCCTTAATTACGCCTAATAATTATAAACATAAATTGCTTTCAATTGAAAACTTAATCGAATCTACACAAAAAACGATTTAGAATTTTAAAAATAACCGAAATGAGTGTGCATTATCACCACCGCATGTTCACCCATAGATGGCACTTCTATTTCCACATGGTACGAGCGAGGTTATTCCGTGTGTCTCGAACATTTTTTCAATGAACAGTTTCCCATAAACCGCTCCGTGCACAAGGCGGATACGATTAAGTTCTAGTGTAAGTGTCAGGTGATAAGTGATTTGAATGGTTGGCGAGGGAGTCTTATCAGGAAAATCGTAAGTAAACTAATATTAGTTTTTCTAAGGACTATTTTTTTCGAATTAGTGTAAAAAGTTTAAGCAATGATAAGACAGTTGCTGCAACAACTTAAACGATGACATGGGCTGGAAATCAAAATTGCGGATTTCTCCGAAGGATAATAGACCTAAGACTAGTGATGTAACGGACCCAAGAGAAAATGAATTCGAAGAATTCTGTTTGAAACGAGAAATATTAATGGGAGCCTTCGAGAAGGACTGGAAAGGAACCGTCGCCTATTCGGGAGGCGGCTATACCAATTGCTTTAAGTGGTAGGGATGTGTTGGCACGAGCAAGGAACGGTACTGGAAAAACCGGTGCTTGTTGCATTCCCGTACTCGAGCGGATCGACCCATCTCGTGATGTTGTCCAAGCTCGTGTCATCGTACCAACGAGAGTGTGACTTCTGCTTGCGGGACCCAGCAGACGGAAATCGGACACGTTAGAGCATGGAGTGTAGTTTAGGACGAACGGGTGCAGTGTAAGTGGCAGTCAGCGAAACTGTGTTTTGTCTCATTTTCTTCGACGCTCTTTGTATCATCTGTCCTGCTTTCGTTGACTGCAAGAAAATTCCTTTTCGAACTAAAAAGAAAAGGGACTGTTTGGTGGATTGTTATTGATATGAAGTTCTGTGGAAAAATCCTTTGTTCATGAAAGCTTCAAGCCAGAGACAAAAACGCAATTTAGCAAAGACTCGAGGCAACAGTTGGATAATTGGAGTTGTGCGAGTGTATAGGACAGTTAATGGTTGTTTTGTGCGTATCCAGAGATCGGGTCAGTTAATGAATCTACGCGTGTGAATCCGCCAGCGACCCAAATTATGTTTTGTAAGCGATTCGAAGGGACGACGAAGGCAGGGAAGTGTGCAACATAGAGCAAATGGAAGCAGTGAAGACTTTGTGCATTTAGTATGGGTTTTACTACGTTGAAAGGGGAGTTTCGCTATTTGTTAGTGGTTATTGGATTTATTAGAAACGCCAAGGTGATGCTCGTCGTAAGCCGTGACAATAAAGCGTGTATTACTGTTGTTTATCCCGATCGGCTACGCCGATCTCGAACTGAATTAATGAAAACATTGAATCGAACTTCCTGAACGTGCTTAAAATAAATTTGAGCTAACAGACAGTTTATCGGCTTTCTTTATATTGATTCTTCGTGAAATGTTAGTAATAGTATTTCCTGTGAAACTTTAGCCAGACTTAATTTGTGAAAAATAGACATTTATCAATCCACAATGGTTATTTCCGCTGAATCTTTTCGCAACTATGAACTTGTTCTGAAAAATCTTCTGGCTGGGGGAATTGCTGGGATGTGTTCTAAAACTGCTGTAGCGCCATTAGATAGGATAAAAATCTTACTTCAAGCACATTCCTCTCATTACGAACATTTAGGGGTGTTTAGTGGTCTCAGGCACATAATATTGAAGGAATCATTTTTGGCATTGTATAAAGGCAATGGAGCACAGATGATTAGGATATTTCCGTACGCAGCCACGCAGTTCACATCCTTCGAAATGTACAAGAAGTTTGAATTACATTTAAAGTTTGTAGTACACGCGGATAAATTTATAGCAGGAGCTTGTGCAGGACTGACGGCTGTTACATTGACATATCCGCTAGATACAATTCGTGCTCGTTTAGCATTTCAAGTAATGGGAGAACACAAATACACTGGAATTTTGCAGTGTGCTTCTGAAATGTTCCGCAATGAAGGCGGAATACGTGCACTTTACAGAGGTTTTTTTTTACCTACTTTAACAGGCATGGTCCCGTATGCCGGGCTGTCATTTTACTGTTTTGAGATGTTTAAATTTTTTTTGCATGAAGTATTTGCCAAAGTACGCATGCAATAAATGCGAAAGGAATACGGGTGGCCTTGTTTTACATACACCGGCAAAACTGGTATGTGGTGGCTTTGCTGGAGCTGTTGCGCAATCAATTTCATATCCCTTGGATGTTACTAGAAGAAGAATGCAACTCGCAATGATGAGCCCAGATACAACAAAATTTGGGATGGGAATGATGCAAACATTAACGTTAATTTACCGTGAAAACGGTATCGTTCGAGGATTATATCGAGGAATGTCAATTAACTATTTAAGAGCAATACCCATGGTAGCTGTTTCATTTTCCACATACGAAATACTTAAACAAGCTCTAAAATTGGATACAGGGATGAAAATTTAATTTTATATTGGTCTAAAACATTTCAATCATCAAAAATTCATACATTTGAAGCAAAAAGTGCAATGTCTTAATGCGTTATTCTCTAAGTTGCAAATAAGCCAATCGATAATATTTTGCAATTCAACGCGACGTGTGGAATTGCTGGCTAAGAAGATCACGGAACTTGGTTATTGTTGTTACTATATTCATGCCAACATGGCGCAGGCGCATAGAAATCGTGTTTTCCATGAATTTTCGACAGGGGCTATGCAGAAATCTAGTCTGCTCTGATCTTTTTACACGTGGTATTGATGTATAGGCTGTGAATGTTGCTATTAATTGCGATTTTTCACGTATGGCTGAGACTTACTCGCATCGTATTGGCCGTTCAGGGCGTTTCGTACCTTTGGGTATTGCCATCAATCTAATCGCATATGAGGATCGTTTCGATTTGCATCGCATTGAAAAGGAATTAGCCCCTGAGATTAAGCCAATTCCAAAGGTGGTCGATCCTTCGCTTACGTTGCCAACTCGTTACCAAGTTTGCAAAGCGGTAACGGAAACGACATGAGCAATTCATCAATCAATGAAGAAGGGAACGTGAGCAAGTGAAAAAACGTGGGAAGAACGATGTCTCTGAAATAGTTAAATGCTACAAGTGTGTTAGTCCGTGCGGGAATGCGCGAGTGCCTGATTTATGTGTGAATGTATTCGCGTTTTGGATTTATAGATTTATAGTACTTTATGAATGAACAAATTGTGAATGAAACGGCGTGAATGAAAATTTTGATTTTTAATACTTATGCGATTCGAATGATAAATTATGAAAGGGATTGTAGGGGATTGATTACCAAAGTGTTTTTAAGAGTATTGGGAGGAGAAAAGAAAAATAATTATATTCACTACAGTATTCAGATAGCTGGAAAAGATATTATTCTTGCATATAGATCAGGAAAAATTAACGTCGAGATACAAGTAGGTGAAAGATGTTTGTTTCCCGGGCTCACCAGTAGAATCTAACCTCGAAGTAATCCAAGGCAGGCATGAACGATTGTCCCATGTCAGCATATCGGTCAAGTGTTTGGACACCGAGTCATTTTGTGATGGTTGCGTTCTCGGTAAATCACACCGTGAACTATTCCACTTGCGTCAAGATCTCCGTGAAGTGATTAATGCCGATGCAAATGGTCGAATGTCGATTTATTTGATTAATATTGTAGTTTTCAATGTTATGTGGCATTTAAAACTCGTCTCAATACATTCACATATTTTTTATGAAAGTAAATCCGAAGTTGCTCTCTATTTGGAAACATTCATGAAAGAGTACAGTATTGCGGCCCAAATAGTTATAGTTGTTCGTTCGGGTTGTGATACTGAATTTGATTGTTCTACGGTATTGACTCAGCTACAAAATGTGGCATCGTATTTCGTCCGTCATGTCCTTACAATCCTGAACAAAATGCAATGCAGAACAAGCTATCAGCAAACTGTCGAAAAAAGTTTGGGTTCACGCATGTGATACGGCAGTATTTTTGATCAATCCTGGTAAAGTACGACTTGAGTTGCGGACTGGAAAGGCATTTGACAGTTTTGATTTCTTACGAATCTTTGGATCGGAATGCTAAGTAAAGATCCCTAAGAAATTTTGCTCGAAATTCAACGACAATTCAGTTTTCAGACATTTCGTCAGATACGTGAACGACAAAGGCAAAGTTTGGGTGCCATCAAAGTATCATTTGGTGAAAACGCGTGACGTTGATTTTAATCTAGAAAAGCTGCGCACAACGAACGACACCATTGAGTTCAAACTTCAACACCACTGTGAGGAGTTTTGTAAAGATGAGGCCAGTCAAGACGGGGAAGTTTACCACACCTCTGATGGTAATCCCGATTCGTCCATAGCTGAAAACAATACTCCGGAAAAAGGTTTATTGACTCAACATCCAGTACGAGTTATTCGACAGCCGGTCAGACTTGATTCTAATGAAGTGGGCTATAATAAGAAATTTTGTTTAAGGAATGCTGGTTGTCCTAAGTGAAAGAACTACATTGTTCTTTCACCCGAGCATTTTAGCTATCAACTTAATAGCATTTTTCGCTCGATGGACTTCAGCTGGTTCCAGCATATGGGCTGGTTCCATTAAAAATCTCGCAGTTTCGTACGAGGTGACCGATATACTCCTCAGGAGCTGCCACATCAGTCACCTCGGGGCAGCTCGACTGCGGGGGTTCCAGGTGACCACGAACCATGAAGCTATTAAAAGTAAACACTCGGACAAGTGGCTGAGTGCAATGAAGGAAGAAATCTTGTCTTAAGGGTTCGGCCACATTGCGATTTTACAGTCGTAACCAGCGATTTTTAGGCGCAAATACGAACACACTACGACAAGATTTCTAAAGGAACTTCAGGCATGCGCAGAACTAATATGCTCATTTGAAGGTATGTCTTTGCCGGGAACACATGCGCTAACTCATTTGCGCGCTATGCAAGAAACTTCCATGCTCGTCAGCGTCAAATGTCCAAATGATGTGCGCCTGCGCAAGTAGCACAAAAACTACCTTCTAAACTGGTTTTAGGAAAAATCGCGAATTCCTGCGACTGCCGACCTGGACAAAATTGTCGAAAATTGTAGTGTGCGGGATTCCATTTAACCATGTTTAACTTGCGACAGAAGTGCGACTATATAGTCGTAGTCTGATGCATCCCTTAGAGTAAAACGACGTGTGAAACTTATTACTATTGCTACCGGATAAGCGCGCCATCGATAATCGTTGGGTACTTCAAGTAAAATATAAACCTGATGGTTCAATTGATCTTTATCCTGCGTGGCTAGTTATTCACGGTGTATTCCGTCAGAAAGAGCTGGACTATGATAAGGCTTTTAGCTCGGTTGCCCGGGGCAATGCAATACGAGCCCTTATTGGGATCGCAGCCGAAGAAAAAGTTGCACTCTGAAATCTCTATGACTCAACCACATGGATTTGACGATGGATCGAGTCATGTATGTCGTTTAAAGAAAGTTTTATACAGTCTTTAGTATTCACCTTGTTACTGGAATAACAGGTTTCACTCATTTATGGAAAAGAACAAATTTAAGCGTTGGACAGCAAATTTTTGTATCTACGTTTGGAAAATTGCGATAGAAAAATTACTAGTTGCAATCTACGTTGATGATGGCCTCATTGCAGGTTCGACGGAGGATGCAGTCAATTTGTTCTAGAGACTGCTGACTTCAGAGGCCAAGATCACGGTGGGTTCTCTCGATTAATTTTTGGGAATGCAGATTGAGTAATGTGAGTGTGGTGTATGCATTTCACAGAGACTATACACAGAGAAAATTTTGCAATGTTTTGGCATGGAAATAGCAAATTCGTGAAAACACCTGCAGAAAAACAACAACCAGACGAATCATTTAGTGATCCTCTCGATAGTTTCCTTTCTAGATCAGTGGTACATTCTCTGTTGTATTTGGCCTACGTTACGTGCCCCAACCTGGTATATGCCGTTTCAAAAGTTGCTCGATTAATGGCAGAGCCTACAATATCCAACTGGGCTTCCATCAAACGCATACTCCGATACTTGCGTGGTACCTCTGATGTGGAATTTTTCTACACTTCGACTGGCAGTCGACTACGTGCCTACTCTGATGCAGTCTTCGGTGAAATTTATGTGCAATTCATGCGGTCTGAGGATCAGCTGGGAGACATGTTGACAAATTCAGTTCGGTTTGAGCGTATATATTCCAAGATTGGTTTTCACGATATATATATATATATATATATATATATATATATATATATATATATATATATATATATATATATGTATATATATATATATAAATACGTATATATATATATATATATATATATATATATATATATATATATATACATATACATATATATATATATATATATATATATATATATATATATATATATATATATATATATATATATATATATATATATATATATATATATATATATATATATATATATATATATATATATATGAGCCTATATACATATGGATATGTACATATATATATATATATATATATATATATATATATATATATATAGTGTTACAGGTACAAATAATTCTGCGAGCTAATGTCGCAATTGTTTTCACAACTATCATGATCAACAAAAGAATGTACTCCAAAGCCCGCCAAGCATGATTAACATCTGAAAGTGACGTTTGCAATGTTTTGGCATGGAAATAGCAAATTCGTGAAAACACCTGCAGAAAAACAGCAACCAGACGAATCATTTAGTGATCCTCTCGATTGTTTACATGTTTTTTACATTTTTTTCCATATAAATAATTTTTTTGCCTTTTTGGTCATATATATATTTTTTACATTTTTTTTCCATATAAATAATTTTTTTTGCCTTTTTTGTCATATATATATATATTTTTTACATTTTTTTCCATATAAATAATTTTTTTTGCCTTTTTTGTCATATATATATTTTTTAACATTTTTTTTCCATATAAATGATTTTTTTGCCTTTTTGGTCATATATATATTTTTTAGATTTTTTTTCCCATATACATAAATTTTTCCTATTTTGTTAGATGTATAATTTTTTTTACATATACCTATTTTTTTCTATTTGTTTACATACTTATAATTTGCGTTGAATTATAACCAATTAATTTTTGCAGAAATACAAAACAAAGAATGAATTGCTAAATTTTTTTGAAATCGGTCTTTCTTTTCCCAACCTTCTGACCAGGTATAGGACCCGGTACGGTGGCAGGCTGGCCCCTAAAAACATGAGCCAGCCGCCGGGTACTTAATTAATACTTCTCGTTTCAGGTGACATCGCGGGTTGAGTGGCCCAAGCAGAGTGCCTCTTTTTTTTTTGTGGTAGGGAGGTGAAGGCATTTATGCCCGCCGAGTCTGGCAGTGTGGGACTCCCATGGAGGATACATTTGGACTACCCACTAAACACCTCCCCTGTCAATCTGAGAACCTAGCCTGGAACCGTTTGACACATTACTTCGGGCCAGGTCTCGTTTTGTTACGCCGTGGAGCGCCTTCAAGCTGGGGAGTCCCTTTCCTAGCGGGAGGGGAGAGGGGAAGAGGAATTGCCGGAAGAGCGATCCCCCAGCGCCTCCGGCTGCTGTGAGTCCCTTTTATATTTTAGGACTGCCCGAGCATAATGTGCCACCTGGTTCCATTTGTCAACCGATTCGAGCATTACCGCAACTATATTATCCGGGGTGAGCTCTCCCGTCTCCCTGTAGAGTTCCCTTCGCAGCCTGGCCCATTTGGTACTCGCAAAAAATGTGTGACAGGCATTGTCCTCCTCTCCTGGGCAAAACCGACAATCGGGAGACCGTGACTTGCCGATCTTGTGCAGGTAAGACTGAAAACACCCGTGCCCGCTCAAAAGCTGGGTCAGATAGAAGTCAGTCTCACCATGCCTTCGATTTAGCCACGGTCTCACATCCGGGATGAGGCGCGCAGTCCACCTTCCCTTCGTGCAATTCCTCCAAGACTGCTGCCAATCGTTGAGCAAGCGCTGTCTCTCCTCGCGGACAACCATCTCCCTCGCATCCTCGTTTTGGCGCAGGTAAATAGCGCGGCGCTCTCTAGCAAGGAGGGCGACAGGTATCACGCCTGCAATCACTCTCACCGCCGAGTCGGAGACTATTGGATACGAAGATGCAATTCTCAGTGCTCCTCTTCTCTGTACCTGTGCCAATCGTTTTCGGTATACCTCCTTGCTGAGAGCGTCGCCCCCATACCTCTGCTCCGTACAGTAGTACTGACCCTACAGCACTCATCAAGAGACGTCTTCTTGATGGGCTGGGTCCCCCTACGTTGACCATAAGTCGACTCAGGGCCGATATTCCCGAAGCAGCCTTAGCAGCCTTCTCAGCCGTTGCCCTGATTTGCTCAGAGAAACTCATCTTTGAGTCGATCAGTAGCCCCAGGTACTTCACCGCTGGCTTCGATTCGATCTGTATATCTCCAATACTGATCATCCTTACTCTAGGGATTCTCTTTTTTGTCAAGATGACCACTTCGGTTTTCTCCAGTGCTAAACTGAGCCCGCGAGCAGTCATCCAGTCCCTCACTCGGCGCATTAGCATACCTAGCCTAAGTTGCGCTTGTTCAACGGTGCGTCCGGCGACCAGAGCTGCAACATCATCCGCATAGCCGACCAAGCGCGACTCATCTGGCATCTCAAGTCTCAGTAGCCCGTCGTAAGACACGTTCCACAGGTCCGGGCCAAGGATAGATCCCTGGGCAACACCCGATGTAATTTCCATCCTTCATTGGCCCTGTGTCGTGTCGTAGAGCAGGCTTCGGTCCTTTAGGTAGTTCCTCAAAAGCCGCATTAGATATTCTGGAACTTGAAAAGAGTTTTCCAGCGTGTCCAGAATATCCACCCATCTAGCGGAGTTGAAGGCATTCCTGACGTCGAGTGTCACCAACAGGACGATCCGTCGCTTGGTGCGACTATATGCCTCTGCCCTTTGGACCGCGTTCACCACCTCTGCAATCGCATCAATGGTAGAACGTCCTGCTCTAAAGCCGTACTGCCGAGGAGATAGGTCCCCAGCAGCACGAATCGCGTCAGTGAGTCTTCCCTTGATGAGTTTCTCTAGCACCTTCCCAGCCGTGTCTAGCATGCATAACGGGCGGTATGCAGACGGCGATTCGGGATTTCCCTTCCCCTTGCTGACCAGCACGAGCCTCGCCACCTTCCAACTTACCGGGAAAACCCCGTCCCGTAGGCAAGCGTTGAATGTGCTGAGCAGCAAGTCAGGACAATGGTGATAGACGAGCTGCAAAACCTCAGCTGGAACACCATCTGGACCTGGAGCCTTCCTCGCTTTCAGGGAGAGGACTGCCTCCTCCAGTTCCAGCTGTGTGAAGAGTGGGCACTCGACTGCTGTTTCACCATGGACAGCGTCAACACGGACGGGATGGACAGGGAAGAGTCCCCGCACTATCGCGTCCATCTTTTCCGCGTCATGCATACAAGGCTTCCGTAGGGCACCAAGTTTCCCCATGACCAGCTTGTAGCCAAGGCCCCACGGATCCCTATTTACATCGTCCACGAGATCTTGCCAGCATCGGGCCTTGCTCTTGTTAATAAGCCTGCGAAGATATTTCCTGCCGGACCTGTATGCTGCTAGCCTAGTGTCTGCCTCCTCCCGTGTTCGCGCCCGCTGGGCCTCTCGCCGAAGTTTGTGACACTCGCTTCTTTGTTCGGCGATCTCAATTGACCACCATTATACTGGAGGCTTACCATGTCGGGGTCTCCGACGGGCCATGGAAGACTCGCAAGCAGCTATGATGGTACTCATAGTTGAGTTCACCAAGTCCTTGGCTGTAGGCCCTCCACTCCCTGGCGGAGCTCCCAGCAACGGTGCGCCTGCCGTAAGCGCGTCAGCAAACCTCTCAACGTCCATCCTCCCAGTCCTCCATCCGAGGATTGAAGTTTGGGCATATGCACGCAGAGTGGCACCGTCGTGAATCTCAACAGCTATATACTGGTGATCACTAGCCGAGTAGTCCTCTAGTACTCGCCAGTTGTGTACTCTAGGTACCAGGGACTCCGAAGCGAGTGTCACATCGGGTATGGTTCCTACGCAACCCCAGCGGCGGAAAGTAGGGGTGTTACCAGTATTTAGGACAAAAAGCGCTTTTCTGGCCGCCATGTCCAAGATTTTCTTTCCCCTTGGGTCGGATTGTGGCATACCCCATTCAATGGCTCTAGCGTTGAAGTCTCCCCCGACCAGCATGTGGCCCTCTGTGTTCGAGACAGCGTCCTCCAGGGCATCGAGTTTTGTTCGAAAAGATCGCATTGCCTCGTTAGGCGTCAGATAAACACTGAAATATGTTATCCCTGAACACCGCACCCACACAAAACCATCCCCGCGTCCCTGGCCCTGCACCTGAAGGCGGGCGCTGTCTCGAACCCAGATGGCCGAGGTACCAGATTTGTCAGGGTACCACGCTTGCGAGTCCTGGTTATGATGTTGCTCGCTCAGCAACAGGAGGTCAGCTTTCTTATCCCTCGCAAACTGCTCAAGTAGGTCCTGGGCGTTTGTGCTTCGGTGCAAATTGACCTGCAGGATACGGATCATTTGAGTATCGATTTGGCTTTAGTCAGGGCCTCCTTGAAAACCCAGCATCTCCCTGTCCCCGGCTCATGTTAGAGTGCCTCTTTATGGTATAGCGTTATGCAATCAAATTGTATAATTCTATGGCATAAATGGGTCACCGGGGTACTCCCCTTCTGATGGGAAAGTTCATGCAATTCAAGTTGTATGAGTTTTCCACTCAGAAGAGGAATACCTGGCCACTGCAACAAAATATGGATTTATTCCGGTTGAGTGGGTGCGAAGGGGCTCCACCGCCACCCGGTTGCCCCTCTTTCATTTGTGGGCCAGGAGCTTCGTCGGGTAAAGACGAGCTTACCCCAAGTCCGCCTTTCTTCTCAGGTTCTTCTTGTTCTCGAAACAGGTACTATCTCCCTCGATGTAGTTATCTACACTTGTTGCGACTTCGGTCGCCTCTTGAGCAACCTCAAATTCGTGAGTGCGAAATTTTTTTGTAGTGGGTCCTCGTGCTGGGGAAATGAACCCGCCCCACGACACCGCAATGCTAGCCTGCTAGCGCATTCACGCGTCTCCAGACGAGGGCATTCTCGGCAGATATTGTCATCTTCTTCTGTCGAGGCAGCAGAACATCGCTGCAGTCCTTTACGGACAAATTGAAACTTGTTATTCACTACAGTTGGCCAGCCTTTCACGGCTTCAATTTTCTCAGGGTTTGTTTGGACCTCTTCGGCTGATACCACGTGTCCCAGGTATTTCACTTCAGCTGCAAAAAGGGTACACTTGTCGGGACTAAGTTCCAAATTCGCCAGTCGCAATCGGGAGAAAACCTCATCTCAGTTCCGCACATGCTCTTCGAACGTTCTCCCAATAACAATGATGTCATCTAGGTATACCAAGCAGGTTTTCCAGGTCAGGCCTCGTAGTACGTATTCCATCAGGCGTTCGAAAGTGGCTGGAGCATTGCAAAGCCCAAATGGCATTACCACAAATTGCCACAATCCGGTCCCAACTGAAAATGTGGTTTTGTCTCGGTCCTTCTTGTCGATTTCTACCTACCAGTAGTCACTCTTGAAATCGAGTGTAGAAAACCATTTTGCGTCGGCTAAATTGTCCATGATGTCATCGATGCGTGGGATCGGGTAACTATCTTTCTTAGTGACGTCGTTAAGCCGCCTATAGTCGACACAAAAATGAGTGCTACCACCCTTTTTCTTTACTAGAACTACTGGCGCGGCCCATGGACTGACAGAAGGTTCGATAAGCCTTGTTTTTCCATGTCCGAGATCGGTGCGTTCACTTCTCCTTGTTTGGCTATAGGAAGACGTCTCGGTGCTTGTCGAATTGGCTTGGCTCCCTGTGTATCTATCGCGTGAGTTACCATACTCGTTCGGCCTTGGTCATCCGGGCTTGTTGAGAAGATGTCACTGCACTTGGTGACCAGATCAGAGGCTCGCTTGAATAGCTGCACTGGCAATTTGATCTGCTTCAATATTGCAGACGTGGATTCCCGGGCTTTGTCTGCGTCTTGCCTCCTTTTCCAATGATTGTCGTGAGTGGCTTCCAAGGAGGTGATGGTGGAAACAGGCTGGCAGCTCCCGATGACTTCTCCCGCTTTGATGCTCGTGGTTAAGTCTGCGGTGTTAAGGACTCTAACCGGCACCTATCCGTTCCTTATAGATCTTACAACGCTTCGTCCTACAATCAAACCGCGCAATACGGACGTCTCCGTTGGCTCTATCAGCTAAAATCGGTGGTCTCCTGAATCACCATCAAGCTTGGCCTATACAATGCTTTCAGAAGAATTCGGTACATCAGTGTCGGCACATACTACCACATTCTTCTTGGGAATTTGAACGCTGGGATCCTCCATCAAAACTTTGACATTCTGCCATTTCAATAACCGTTTGCCTAATTCCAACGTGATTTCATGTGGTCGAAGAAAATCCATTCCGAGAATGCACTCACCCATAATGTTCGCGACCAGAAAATTATGTCGGAACGTAAGGTCTCCCAACTGTATCTGGAGATTAATCTCTCCATGGGCAGGTGCAGTTTCTCCTGTAGCTGTTCGTAGTGAGAAAACTCTACCCTTTTGAAGTAGTTGTTGCCTCATATGGTGTGGTCGGATAATCGATCGGGTTGCACCAGTGTCGATTGTTATGGTGCAATGCTCTCCATCAACTTGACCCGGACGGCATAAGTCCGCTTCTCCACGATGTAGTCTTGACACGGTGATGGTGGTGCTGGGGACGTCGATCCTCCTAGCCAACCTCTGCCCCACAAAGTTGGCTCTTACATGTTTCCCGACCCCTCTGTTTGAAGGGCTTTAATTCTGGGCTCCTGACTCTGTCAAGATCTCCTCCTAACAGCACACCCTGGACAATAGCTCGGTTTTCTTCGCTTCTTGCAGTCTATTTGCAGGTGCCCTTCTCTCCGCAATTCCAGCATCTAGGCGCAGCATTTACATGCAGTTCTCGTTCAATTTCCACGCGGTCACACCTGCACTTGTCTGTCACTACCTCGCGAATCCGGGCAGTGGTACAGCTCACGTTTTTTGCTGCCTCAAAGTTCAGACTATAAGCCAATGCATCCTTAACTGTTTGCTTTTGAGCTAAACGCACAGCTTGCTGCAGTTCCTGGTCTTTTAATGCACTGAAGAATGCCTCTGTCGCTGCGTCATCTCGATGTTCTGGATCATAAGCTGGGTAAGGCAAAAGTCCCAGTCGCTCAATGTCTTGGGCCAGCTGCTGTAAAGTTTCGCCAGACTTCTGCATCCGATGCCGTAGCTGTGACCGATAAATCTGCTTCAGATGATCGTCTCCATAACGCATGTCGAGCGCATTTATTATAGCACCCGGGTTTGAGTGCAATTCAACGGGAATCGTCTGCAAAAGCTCGGCAGCTGGGCCTCTTAGAGCAAGAATTAATGCAGTTGCTCGTTCCTGCTCATTCCAGGGATTTGCCCTAGCGGCAGCTTCAAACTAGGTTTTGTAAATACTCCAGACCGTTTGCCCATCGAATACTGGTGCTTGCACATTTCTGGATGTACTTTGCACTGCGGTTATAAGCGGGGCTGGTGAGGTGATTACTATTATCTTTGCTGCTTCCAATTCCTTTTTCATGTTTTCAATCTCATGGTTGATTCTCTCCTCGACCTAGCTGATCTCATGGTTAATTCTCTCCTCGACTTGGTAAACTTTTTCTTCGACGCATTTAATTTGCTTATTCAGACTACCGAGCTCCGCTTTTATTTCGGTTGACTGTTTCTCCAGCTTCTGTGTGATTTCTGCCTTGATTTTGATCGCTTGTTGGGCCAGCTTCTGGTCTAGCTTCGCAGTTGAACTGGATGTCTATTCATTTAGCTGCGCTGATTGTTCATTTAGCTTCGTTGATTGTTCATTTAGCTTCGTAGTTAAATTCGATGACTGTTGTCGCTGCTCTTGCTGCATCAGCATCAACATTTGCATGAGCGCATTTTCTGGTTCCTTTGATTTTGGTGTTTCTGCTTCTCCGCCTTCTCCTGCATCTGAGGGCTCACCCGAATTCATATACCCGCCTTCTGACTCGATTGCGTCACGCAAGCGCGCAATCAGTATGGCCTTTGTACCTTGTGTAGCCAGATTTCGCTGTTCCAACTCCTTCTTAAGCTCCGATATGGTCAATTGATCAATTTCTAGATGTAATTCTCCTGGCATTTTTATTTTTTCAGCTATTTTTCCACCAGCTTCCACGTTAAATTATACTATTGTGCACTTTAAAAATGTTTAAAAGTTTTCACTTTTAAAGTTTTTTTTCTCACTTCTCGACACCACTGTCCCGTGTTATGGTTCGCGGTCAATAATTTTAATGCTCCGGGAAAGTGAAAACGCAATGTCTTTTAAATTAAATTAAAAGAGTTTATTTACTAAAAATGCACAATCACTAATTTAACTATTTTACAACTTGTCTACTAATTTTTGTTTCAACTGTTTATCACTTTTACAACCAATATCGCTCTTGATTCGCACTCCACACTATCGCAGTTTTTACTATCGCGGTTGTAATGAATCCCCCGATTCATTCAGCTCGCCTTTATATAGGGTCTCTAGTCATTCAATCCTTTCTCGTACATTGCCGAGCTACGTGGAATATTTTAGCAGCTTAATGAATGGGCAGTGACGTCACTTTCAGATGTTAATCATGCTTGGCGGGTTTTGGAGTACATTCTTTTGTTGATCATGATAGTTGTGAAAACAATTGCGACATTAGCTCGCAGAATTATTTGTACCTGTAACACTATATATATATATATATATATATATATATACATATATATATATATATATATATATATATATATATATATATATATAAATATATATATATATATATATATATATATATATATATATATATATATATATGTACATATCCATATGTATATAGGCTCATATATATATATATATATATATATATATATATATATATATATATATATATATATATATATATATATATATATATATATATATATCTCTGTATATATATATATATATATATATATATAAATATATATATATGTATATATATATATATATATATATATATATATATATATATATATATATATATATATATATATATATGTATATACTCGTATATATATATATATATATATATATATATATAAACATATTTATATATATATAGATATATATATATATATATATATATATATATATATATATATATATATATATATATATATATATATATATATACATATTTATATATATATATATATATATATATATATATATATATATATATATATATATATATATATATATATATATATATATATTGTTGCGAATTCCGGCGTACCGACTTTCTTCCATTCGCAACTTCAACTGCCGTCGCAATATTTCCACCTCCCTTTGGGCACTTCTACCTTTTCCTTTGTAAATTTATTTATTTTATTAACATTTTTCCATTTTTCCTTTAATTTTTATTTCCCCATAATCACAATCTTACCCTTTCCCTTATTTCCAACTACAAAAAAAAAAAAAAAAAAAATACATACTAATAATTTCAATTTTCCCACTAACAACACTCCTTACATTAATTCCCACTAACAAAATTTCATTCTATTCATTCTTCCTAACAAAACCTAATTCCTTCCTTCATACTAACAAATTCTATTCTCTAGTTCCCATTAACAAATTTTATTTTTCTTACTAACGAAAATTAATTCACGTTTCCCTACTAACAAAATTCAATCCCATGCCCAGATAATCGTTGAAGTTGCTAATCTGATGAATGGGAGATCGATAAAGCATAGCTCCATTGGATACGTCGCGAGTTTCGACCGTGCGACTGCTGGAACCCTGAGTTCAAGTTCCCCCGGGCGCACGGAAGCACTCTTTTTTGGGGTATCAGCAAAATCAATAGTTTTCGTAATGTACTCGTATATGTGACACTTTACATTCAATCAAGCGATTCTTGGGGATGTAAATTGCCATATATGCAAGTCAATGGAAACTACTGTGATTGTCGATACGGACCAAAAGATGTGTGGGTAGCGGAATCGAAGTGTAATGAACTTCGATTACGTTACCCAGATGTGGCAGCGGTAATTGGAAAAAGAATTTGGATTGCGGGATCGGATGGGAGAAAGGTGAAATGTGGAAATGAGGTGGTTGGGATTGGGGCAGTCAGTATTGGACGTGGAAAAAAGAAGGTTGAACGCTTTGGGGAGTGAATTTTGTCGGTTTTGCGAGTCCGTTGGAAGTGAAAAAGTGGAAATTCTTTGTCCGGAGGAAGAAGAGTTTTTAGTGAATTAGAAGTGGATCTTGAAATTGCGTTTTGGAGATTGAATGTGGGGTTGGGATTTCCAGTGTTGGTGTTGGGTGAATTTTGGGGGGGGGGAAAAATAGTTGAATTTGTATGATAGAACAGAAAGTAGAAAGCTAAGTGACAAAGTGAAACTTGAACGAAGACACAAACTACTTCAAAGAGTGTGGTGAATTAACTGAGAGTGAAAGATAATCGAAAGAATTAAGAAGAAGTGAAAAGAAAATCAGGAGGAACGAGAAGACTTTGAATTTAAACCAATTCTAATTTAAAGTGGAAAGAAATAACAATATAGTGCCAGTGTGAAAATTGCAAAAGGTGGCCGTTTTACCATCCCGCTTGAATTTTTACTGTTTTTTTTTCCTTTTTGGTTTTCAGAGCCCCCGCTTCTTTCTTGGCCTTTCCCCGAGCGCTCGGAGTCTTGCAGGAAAGTAAGTGAGTTTAAATTTATTTTCTTACTTTTTGCATGGTTTTAAAATTATTTGATTTTATTTAGTTTTGTATATTTAAATTAACATTGATTTTCTCTTAATTGACTTAAATCCAATTTCGAAGGGGCGGATTTGATTAAAATTAGTTTTTTTCTCTTATTTTTGTAAAAGTTGTGAATGGTTTTTGTGATATAAATTTTGGATTTCTGTAAATAAAACGGCCATGACACATTAAAAACCTCATTTTCATTTCTCAAAATGACCTCCCCCTTTCCCGTCCTTTTCCTATGTGCTAGTATTTATATGTAAGGTGGCTCAGCACGAGCAGAGGGTGTCCCGGAAGACCCACGACACGACTGAGCGCTAGCCGGCCTCAGTATGCCACCCCGGGCTACACACCCCTCTGCTAATTTTTAATGTCTGCAACTGCGGTGACTTCCGTGGTTGCTACATATGGCGCCCAAACTTTAGGCTTTCTAATATGTTTATTTGATTTTGATTGCTTGCTTTTATTATAGTTTAAATTTTACAATTTTTGGTTTGTTGGGCTTGAGTACCTGGAGTGCCTGACTTGAATAGTGGTCTGAGCATTCCAGGGAAATTATTTTTTTTTTTTTTTTGTTTTGTTAGAAATTTTTGATGACTTGTTTGAATGATGAAAAGTGATCGAGTAATAGCTTGAAAAGTTTTAGTTTCGATTTTGATATTGATTTATAGATTTTGATCACGGGGTTCGCCGCAGTTGCAGTGGCGCCTACCGTGCTGTTTTGTGTGTAACAGTCTTCACCGGCTATGATAGTGGTCATGCTTTAGCAGTGTGGATGTTGGTTGGGATCAACCGAATTTTGAGTCGTTGGCTATATCTCCCTGCACGGGATAGTTGGACTTAGATCCATCTCTTGGAATTGGCCAACGCTTTCGGCCCTTCCATCATCTATCTGGTGGTAGCTTTGGGATATGTGCGGCTCTTGTCCGAGCCATTATGAAGTCCGTAGTATTTCATAATGGTCTCGTAGTCAGCTTTTGAGGTGACAATTGGAGCGGAGTCTGCCTACAAATTCCATTGTTATACCAGGCACTGTTGTGGTTTGTCTGCTTCGTGTTATGTCTAAATTTTAATCACCATCCCATATAATTACCTGTTTTTTTCCTTTTCCATTAATGGGGAGGATCATTTTGAGAAATGAAATCTTTTTATGAATTGTATCTCCATTTCACTTGCTATTACAAGAATCAATATTTTCGATCGTTTCCGACACTATTCCTCTTCACTACTAATAAATCGCAATAATAACCACCACCATTAATTGTTATTATTGCCATAGTCTGTCTGTCAGTCTGTGGATTCATTTTTATTTAGTATTATCTATAATTTGCGTTAATATTCTTTTTACTTTTTTATTTAGGTAGTAGATTTAGGTTTTTTTTAATATTATAAGAACCGAATAACCATGCGTCGGCGAACGGCTAGTTGGGATCCAACCTATACCCAACTTGATAGAGAGTTGGAACGGCTTAGCCTATCGTCCAGCCTGCGAGAAGCACAAGACGCACTTCCTCAAGCTAGTGTGCCAAGCGCGGCAGCTACTCCGCCGATACGGGCACCCGGTAGTTCCCTTGCTTCTTCTGCACGGCAGGCGGTGCAAGAAACGTCACCTCACGTTACCTTCCGCGAGTCCCGACGTAATGAATTTGCTACGCCGGATCGACTTCCCATCACCAAATGGGGTATCACTTTCGATGGTGGAGTAAATGGCGTGTCCGCCCAGCAATTTATATTTCGCGTGGGCAGCCTGGCCAGCGATTACAACCTGTCAGACCGAGATTTGATGAGGGATCTACATGTGCTTCTGAAAGGAGCAGCACAACAGTGGTACTGGCAGGTTCGTGACATTTTTCGGGAGAATCTGACCTGGCCAAGATTCAAATGCGAGGTGATGGAGCGGTTTTCACCACATCACACTGATGACGATATTCGTCGTACAATGCACGGTCGTCTTCAGCGTCCCGGGGAAAGATTCATCGAATTCTATGAATCCCTGGAAGCACTGTCATTACAACTCCAAGTGCCTATTCTTGATTTCGATCTGCAATGCATCGTATCCAAAAATATGAGCCCACGACTTCAGGATCACCTGGCAGGTCTGACCTTTCCGTCCACTAGGGAGTTGGTCAGAAGATGCTGTCGCACCGAGGATACGTGGAGGGACGTAGAGTCCCGGCGCAGGCTGTTCGAAAGACGTGCGGTGGGAGGTGTGCATTCCGTACGACTTCCGGAAAACCTGATGGACTGGGACATATACGATAAACCGTATTCTCCGAATTGTGACCGAAATGTCGGTAACGAGGAACCCTTAAATTGGCGAAATGTTCGTAATTCGACAGCATGCGATCTACCAACTCAGCTTGCGCAACCCAATCAATGCCTTCCCCTTGAGATTCCTCAGGTTCAAGCGGTAGCATCCCAACCGAAAATTGGTTTGTCTTCGGACCATCAACAACGAAGACAATTTAGGATATGCTGGAATTGTAAGGATTTAGGCCATAATTTTTTTGATTGTGCTTCCCCCATCAGACACGTTTTTTGTTTTGGTTGTGGGAAGGAAGGAGTTACCAAGCCTCACTGCAATGCTTGCAATTCCAAAACAACCCCGGTGCATAAGGAAATATCGTTTCCTCGGGCAAATCCCACCCAGCCATATGAGCGTGTAGATGTGGCCACGAATGTGGATCCGGAGCTCAGACGTCTTCAGTGACTGACACCTACGTCTATTAATACCCGCATTGTTTTCCCTCTTGCCAACTCTTCTCCCCGCTCCCAACGCCCTGGCACACTTTGTCAGCTAATTTCAACCCACCGCCCACCTGTCCCAGGTAGCTTCCCTGATATCTCCGGAAGTAATGGAAAGGCGGGTGATGATCGTGAGTCACCCGCTAGTTTTAGAGCACGACCTTTTCGGGATCGCTTTCGGAGATCCTGGAGATATTTCTTCGCCAGGCGTCTCTTGAAGCGTGCCTGCGTGGAGTCCATTGTTGCAACTCCTGGCGACAATAGGCCCTACGCAGAGATTTCCGTCAAGGGTCGCAAATTGACGGGCTTGCTTGATAGCGGAGCCAGTGCTAGTATCCTCGGAGCCGGAGCCTTGGACCTGCTGTCGGATTTGGGTTTGCATATGCATACCATGCATGCTCATGTCCAGACTGCATCAGGGCACAAGGATCCAGTTCTGGGATACGTCACCACATTGGTTCAATTTAATAAAACCACTAAATTGATGAGATTCCTGGTTGTTCCTTCCTTGACACATGCAGTGTATCTTGGAATTGACTTCTGGGATCTCTTCAAAATAGCACCAATTCAGGTCAACGCTATCGAAGCCGCCTCGGAACCTCAGAGCCCTGAATTTCATCTACTGTCCCCAAAAGATCAGCAACGACTGGACTTCGTCAAACAACAGTTTCCGTCGTATAATGAGAAAGGCTTGGGTAGGACCAGTCTCGTGTCTCATCACATCGACACTGGTTCTGCTCGACCCATCAAGCAGCGGCATTATGCTGTCTCGCCTGTTATACAGAAACTGTTGTATGACGAACTCGATCGTATGTTGTCTTTGGGGGTAATAGAGGAAAGTCAGAGTTCGTGGAGTTCGCCTGTGACCCTTGTCAGAAAACCCGGCAAGGTGCGTTTGTGTCTTGACGCTCGACGCCTCAACGAGGTGACTGTTAAGGACGCCTATCCGTTGCCACTGATTGAAGGTCTTTTGGCACGGTTGCAGAGTACCAGGTTCATTACCAGCTTGGACCTGAAGGATGCCTTTTGGCAAATACCATTGGATGAGGCAAGTAAGGAGAAAACGGCCTTTACTGTCCCTGGCAGGCCCTTGTACCATTTCAAGGTCATGCCGTTCGGCTTGTGTAATGCTCCCCAAACGATGTGTCGGTTGATGCATAAAGTAATACCGCATGAGCTGCAGGACAAGGTATTTGTTTACCTAGATGACCTGCTTGTTACAAGTTCAACATTTGATGAGCACTTGGAGCTCCTGAGTACTGTTGCAAAACTGCTCAGGGACGCCAACTTGACCATCAATGTTGAAAAAAGCAAGTTTGTCAAGAAGGAGATCAAATATCTTGGCTTCGTAGTGAGTGATGGTATCCTGCGCACCGACCCGGAGAAGGTTTCAGGTATAGTCTCCTATCCTGAACCCCGAACGGCCAAAGGCGTGAGACGGTTCATGGGCATGGCAGGATGGTACAGGCGTTTTATTCCAAACTTCGCCTCGGTTACGGCCCCTCTAACGGATTTGCTAAAGGGCAAACGTGCCTTCAAGTGGTCTGCTTCCGCCAATAGTGCCTTCAATAAAGTGAAGCAATTGCTGATTTCTGCTCCAGTGCTGGCCAACCCTGACTTTACGAAGCACTTCTATATCCAGTGTGACGCAAGTACAGTGGGTATTGGAAGTGTTTTGTTCCAGAAGGACGATGAAGGTGGAGAACATCCAATTGCATATATGTCGATGAAGCTCAACGCTGCGCAACGTAACTATAGCATTACTGAGTTGGAATGCTTAGCTGCGGGGCAGAGTGTAAAGCGATTCAGGGCATATATCGAAGGGTTGCCCTTCACCATCATAACCGACCATGCCAGTCTTAAATGGCTGATGCAGCAGTCGGACCTTTCTGGTCGATTGGCTCGCTGGAGTCTGAAATTACAAGGGTTCAATTTCCAGATTGAACACCGGAAAGGTGCTCTTAACGTTGTACCGGATGCGTTATCGAGATCTTGCTCGCAGGACGAGCGGGTGGCCTCGCTCATTGCTTGCCTCCCGGAGCACACACATATTGATGGTTTGATACCTCAGTCTGCGTTTCAGGAGCCCGAGTACGAACATCTCAAGGAACAAATCCTGAAGCAACCTGATAAGTTTCAGAATTTGCACCTTGCTGATGGCCGAGTGTACATCGGTTCTGGTTCCCCTGTAAAGCTGACTACGGATATCCCCCGAACAAAATTATGGGTTCCTGAGGGCTACCAACAGGCTCTTATAGTGCGAGCTCATGATGATCCCCGGGGCTCTCATTGTGGAATTCGAAAGACCACGGAAGTTTTACAAAGATATTATTATTGGCCTCGTTTGCGTCAAGATGTTATTCAGCACATCCAGGGCTGTTCAACATGCAAACAGGTCAAGCCTTCGAATTCCACTTTGAGACCTCCTATGGGCGCATCACGAGACTCGACGAGACCTATGCAGCGCCTGTTTGTGGACTTCATGGGTCCATACCCTCGTTCAAAATCTGGGAACACTCAATTGTTTGTGGTCCTGGACCATTATAGCAAGTTCATATGGCTCAAACCCATGGCTAAAGCCACTGCGGAATCAGTCGTGCGATACTTGGAGCGCGAAATCTTTTTGACCTTCGGAGTTCCCGAATGGCTTCACTCGGACAATGGTGTGCAGTTCGTCTCCAAGGTATTCGCTAAGCTTATGAGTGACTATGGGGTGCAGCACTGCTTCACTCCATACCATTCCCCGCAAGCGAATGCCTCGGAGAGGTCAAACCAGTCGACATTGAACGCCATCAGAGCCTACATAGGGTCCGATCATAGCAGGTGGGACGAGAATCTTCCGGAATCGTGTTTTGCCTTCCGCAAGGTGATTCATGAATCCACAGGATTTTCGCCCTACTTCCTCATGTTCGGATACCACCCTATCCAGCATGGCACTGAGTACGCCCTCCTTAGAAGCTTGAACGCTTTTGAGGATGGAGAAGTACAGCTAAGTTCAAACAGTGATCGTCTGCGAGCTGTACAAGACCGTGTCCGAGCTAAGCTGACCGAAGCCTACCGGAAGGGAGCTCAAAGTTACAACCTTCGGGCTCGCCCCCGTGAGCTACTTCAAGGTCAGAAAGTTTTCGTGCGGAATTTCGCCGTGAGCAATGCAGCCGATCGTTTTGCGGCTAAATTCGCTCCTCGATTTGTTCCTACAGTGGTTCGCCGCCGTACGGGGCAAGTTACTTATGAACTTGAGGATGAATCCGGTAAGCTGCTTGGGACCTTTCACGCTAAAGACATCCGATCCGATTCATAGTTACCCCTGCCGACATTCTTTGTTTGCCCGGCTGAATGAGACACTCAGGGTCTGGGTCGTCCCCACGATTGTTGCGAATTCCGGCGTACCGACTTTCTTCCATTCGCAACTTCAACTGCCGTCGTAATATTTCCACCTCCCTTTGGGCACTTCTACCTTTTCCTTTGTAAATTTATTTATTTTATTAACATTTTTCCATTTTTCCTTTAATTTTTATTTCCCCATAATCACAATCTTACCCTTTCCCTTATTTCCAACTACAAAAAAAAAAAAAAAAAAAATACATACTAATAATTTCAATTTTCCCACTAACAACACTCCTTACATTAATTCCCACTAACAAAATTTCATTCTATTCATTCTTCCTAACAAAACCTAATTCCTTCCTTCATACTAACAAATTCTATTCTCTAGTTCCCATTAACAAATTTTATTTTTCTTACTAACGAAAATTAATTCACGTTTCCCTACTAACAAAATTCAATCCCATGCCCAGATAATCGTTGAAGTTGCTAATCTGATGAATGGGAGATCGATAAAGCATAGCTCCATTGGATACGTCGCGAGTTTCGACCGTGCGACTGCTGGAACCCTGAGTTCAAGTTCCCCCGGGCGCACGGAAGCACTCTTTTTTGGGGTATCAGCAAAATCAATAGTTTTCGTAATGTACTCGTATATGTGACACTTTACATTCAATCAAGCGATTCTTGGGGATGTAAATTGCCATATATGCAAGTCAATGGAAACTACTGTGATTGTCGATACGGACCAAAAGATGTGTGGGTAGCGGAATCGAAGTGTAATGAACTTCGATTACGTTACCCAGATGTGGCAGCGGTAATTGGAAAAAGAATTTGGATTGCGGGATCGGATGGGAGAAAGGTGAAATGTGGAAATGAGGTGGTTGGGATTGGGGCAGTCAGTATTGGACGTGGAAAAAAGAAGGTTGAACGCTTTGGGGAGTGAATTTTGTCGGTTTTGCGAGTCCGTTGGAAGTGAAAAAGTGGAAATTCTTTGTCCGGAGGAAGAAGAGTTTTTAGTGAATTAGAAGTGGATCTTGAAATTGCGTTTTGGAGATTGAATGTGGGGTTGGGATTTCCAGTGTTGGTGTTGGGTGAATTTTGGGGGGGGAAAAATAGTTGAATTTGTATGATAGAACAGAAAGTAGAAAGCTAAGTGACAAAGTGAAACTTGAACGAAGACACAAACTACTTCAAAGAGTGTGGTGGATTAACTGAGAGTGAAAGATAATCGAAAGAATTAAGAAGAAGTGAAAAGAAAATCAGGAGGAACGAGAAGACTTTGAATTTAAACCAATTCTAATTTAAAGTGGAAAGAAATAACAATATAGTGCCAGTGTGAAAATTGCAAAAGGTGGCCGTTTTACCATCCCGCTTGAATTTTTACTGTTTTTTTTTCCTTTTTGGTTTTCAGAGCCCCCGCTTCTTTCTTGGCCTTTCCCCGAGCGCTCGGAGTCTTGCAGGAAAGTAAGTGAGTTTAAATTTATTTTCTTACTTTTTGCATGGTTTTAAAATTATTTGATTTTATTTAGTTTTGTATATTTAAATTAACATTGATTTTCTCTTAATTGACTTAAATCCAATTTCGAAGGGGCGGATTTGATTAAAATTAGTTTTTTTCTCTTATTTTTGTAAAATTTGTGAATGGTTTTTGTGATATAAATTTTGGATTTCTGTAAATAAAACGGCCATGACACATTAAAAACCTCATTTTCATTTCTCAAAATGACCTCCCCCTTTCCCGTCCTTTTCCTATGTGCTAGTATTTATATGTAAGGTGGCTCAGCACGAGCAGAGGGTGTCCCGGAAGACCCACGACACGACTGAGCGCTAGCCGGCCTCAGTATGCCACCCCGGGCTACACACCCCTCTGCTAATTTTTAATGTCTGCAACTGCGGTGACTTCCGTGGTTGCTACAATATATATATATATATATATATATATATATATATATATATATATATATATATATATATATATATATATATATATATATATATATATATCGTGAAAACCAATCTTGGAATATATACGCTCAAACCGAACTGAATTTGTAAACATGTCTCCCAGCTGATCCTCAGACCGCATGAATTGCACATAAATTTCACCGAAGACTGCTGTAGCAACCACGGAAGTCACCGCAGTTGCAGACATTAAGAATTAGCAGAGGGGTGTGTAGCCCGGGGTGGCATACTGAGGCCGGCTAGCGCTCAGTCGTGTCGTGGATCTTCCGGGACACCCTCTGCTCGTGCTGAGCCACCTTACATATAAATACTAGCACATAGGGAAAAGGACGGGAAAGGGAAGGTCATATTGAGAAATGAAAATTGGTTGTCTTAACGAGACATGGCCGTTTTATTTAATTAAAAAAAGTAATTTACACAGCAAATTCAACAATTAAGAGATACAAATCAAAAACAAACAGACCCCTAAATATTTATATTATGCAAATATATTAAATAAGATATTAATAAAAGAATAGCAATTTACAATAAACTGGAAAAATAGGTAATAGATAAAATTATGTCCAAAAAAAACAAGGAAAAATATTAATCATTGTATTTACTTACTCTCTTCTTTTTCTGTGGATCCTCGAGCGCTCGACGAAGGACACCGAAAACGAGAGGTGGGGTCACTGCAAATTTAATTGATTTTAACCTAAAACTCATTAGTTACAGATAAGCTTCATTCTAATATTTAATCCGCCCATATATTTCCGTTAATTACCGCCTCAGTTAATTAATTTCATT